>RDRW01000148.1:0-507500 GCA_007896445.1 Puccinia hordei
GTGTGTGGGTCTCACACGCCCTTTTTTTGGCGTGTAGACCCTACACGCCAAAAAAAAAGGTTGTGTAGCCCCGCACGCAAAAAAAAAAATTGGCGTGCGGGCTGGCGTTGGCGTGCGCGCTTGGCCTGCGTTTATCAACGCCCCAATCATCTGAGTAGATTATAATGTCATCTATGTATACCATCATCCAATTTTGCCGATAAACTTTTGCCCGATGAAACTACCAAATATGGAATCCATCATTCTTTGGAAATGAGATGGGGCATTCTTTATCCCAAAAGCCATTCTTAAGATACTCATAAACCCTAAGTGACAAATAATGCGCATGAACTGTCTGCTTTGGCTCAATAGGTACTTTGGTGAAAACCTTTAAGTACATCCATGGTTGTAATATATTTTGCCTTGGACAAATTATGCAAAGAATGGTCAATCCTTGGGATGGGATAGTTGTCTGCTTTAGTATAATTTCAAAGCTCTAAAAATCTCCCACCATCCTTGACTTATTATTATGCCAAGCAATTATCACTGGAGTGGTAATTTCTACCTGCTCATTATGTCCTACTTCCTAATGACTTTAAGATCCAGTAGTTCTTTAATATGAGTTTCTAAAGCTACTCTAGATTTTGGACTAGAAGGGTAAGGGGCTCTTCTCAGGGAAGGGGGATAGGGAGGTTGACAAGTTAGTTCTAACTTGATATCATGTCCTTTAACATTCCCAATGGGTTCTTCCAATGTGCAAAATGCTTCCTTGAATTTGAAGCATGCTGTCAGGACATCTAGTTTTTGTTCTTTGCTAAGGATATCACTGACAGCTGCTTGTGACAAGTATTCTTTATCAAAATCAGTCAGCTCTTTTGATAATTGTGGCAATGGTTTGATGGGATCTGGGATTTTTATACTTATATTGCATATTTGGAATTTTCTTTTCCAGTCTCCTCCAATGGTGTAGAACCTATTTTGCTTTGAAAAATGTCTATTCCGTACATGCAAAAGGTGTCATTTCCCAAAAATAATATTCACATAAAGCATCTTGAAGAACTACACATTCTACGTTAAGCCTTAATGATCCTTTGGAATGTGGAAAGATTAATGCATGCTAATTACTCCTAAGGGTTTCATAGAGGAATTGCAGCTGCTAAACTTTGCTTTAGGCACAGGTAACAAATTATCCTTCCATTCTGGGTAACAGACACTGAGGAAGTCACTACTGGTGCATGAGCAGAAGGCCCCTATATCTAGTAAAGCTCTGATTTCATTTCCTTGAAAAATGACAGTGGTATAGCTTGTCTTACCCAATGTATAACTCATTGCTGTCTCTGGTTTAACAGATAAGAGTTTAGCATCAGAAATGTGGCCAATTTCCATTGAAGAGTCCCATCTTTGAGGTAGATTAGAATCACCCTGGATTGTGTTAATCTCCAGTTCTCCTCCAATGTCCCCTTGAATTACATGAGCTCCAAGCACTGATCCTTCTGTATTCTGGTATGTTTGAATAAAATCATCATCTGGGTCCAATTGTATCAGGTCAAAATTGGAGGGGGTCTCGTCATCACTCTGATTTTCAAAGGTCACATTGTTGATTCTTCTCCTGGGTTTAGGACACTCATTTTTCCTATGGCCTTTTTCTCCACAGTTATAACATTCAGAAACGTTTATTTTCCTTGTTGAGGATTCCACTGCGGGGGATTTTCTTTTGCTACTCTTTTGCAGCTTCTTTGTATTCAGGTGGGCTGACCCTCATGTTCTCTTTAAATCCATTAAGGATTACACTTTCATGAAGGATAGCTATAAATTCTGACAAGTCTACATCCATGCGTGTCAATCTACATCTCATTATGCTTTCTACTTGTCCTCTGCACTGGTTGAGCAATCTATCATTGACTTCCTCATTAGTGGGATTGGTGTACACACACTCAATCCTCTGTGCTTGACGCAGACACCATTCAGCTGCTGTGTCCTTGGTTGGATCAAAGTAGTCTTTTCTAGAGCTTTACGCTTTTCAGTTCTCCAGACTTGGTTCCAAAGTGTGCTTTAATGAGTTCTTTCCAGACGGCCCAGGTTGGGTACCAACAGATTTTGCTTTTGCTCTTTTGACAAACCATCTTGCCGCTACAACCCTTGAAATAACCCAGTTAGCCTAGATATGATTGCTCATCATCTGGATTGTAGACTCTTAATATGTGGGTCAATGAATTCAATGAAACTGATGTGGTCCATATTCACCTTTACCATCAAACTTGGCAAACTGGGCCAGTCCCTAAGGGGAGGCATCAACTTGTTAATCATTGTCATATCCATTGTCCTGGCTGGGGAGTAGTCGTCTCTGTTCCTCTCTTTTTGGCAACTGAAGTTCATTGAGGAATGGATTGTTATGTCTTGGCCCTTCATTCCATGATGGGCTGTGAGTTGCCTGTGCTGGAAAGATGGGGGGGGAGTATTCTTTCCAATAGTATTCCTGGTTTTACCAAAGGCTTCTTGTGGATCAAATTGTTTTGAACACATTATCATGGTATGGGAAAGTTATTGTGTACTTTTTTAGGATCTATTTCAGACTCAAAATGAGTAATTGCCTGTGGTATTCATGAGACATTTTATTGTGGTCAGGACTGGAAGGTTTGCCTAGATTTTATTTCCGGGAAACTTGAAGTGTTTTCTCTAATCTCTCAAAGTGTAGGTCCAAGGAGATTTTTTAGCTTTTGAGAATTTCTAAGCTCACTAACTCAATCTCTCTTCAGCCAAGCTAATTTATCCTACCATTTTGCTGGTGAGCAAATCTTGTATGGTCTCAAGTTTTCTCTGGTTTTCTTACTTTCTATGACACTTTCTTCTCTGATATTAGACAAGATATACTCCAGATTGTTTTCAAGTTCACTAGACACCTTAGTGACCAGTGCTGAAAGATCTGAGCTGGATTTCTCTGCTGATATCAGGCTGTTGACAATTTTTCCTGTGATCTCAGAATTGACATTTAAAGGCTTAGTAAGCAGAATGTTAAGCTGAGTGGAGATATTCTCAAGAGTTTTGCATGGTTTCTATGTACATTTCATCAAAAGTATTTACAACTTTTTGAAATTTATATCAGAATTTGTTATCTAAAATGTTAATGTTCTTGTTGGTTGTGTCAACAGCAGCATCAAGGATGGCACTCAAAATCTTGTACTCTAGGGTTTCTGGATACTGTTGTAGGCGGACCGAAGAGTTTGACCCAGCTCTGTGAGTTGTCTCCATTTGTGGGGGTTGTCGTAATGGGTTTTCCCCACCTGTTATGAAGACTCCTTGCTTTCCCCCCCTTCTCTGTTGTATCTCTGGGAATACTTCCTTTTTTATGGTCCAAGGGTTCCATCCTTTGACGTATTCCTCCACTCTTCTTGGCGGGGTACTAGCTTTTGGAGAGCTCTTTGGCTGTCTTGGCTGTCATGAGCATCACCTTTAGCTCTTCTAAGGCCCCTTTGGTGCGTGCTGCCTCGCATTTCTTCCAGAGGGAGATGTGCTCTGTTATGAGCAACTTGATCTTCTCCTCCTTGGTGAGTTTCTCGAATTTCGGGGGTTTCGGGGGACCCGTGGGGTGGTAGGGTACTTGCCAACGATACTAATTGAGGCGGATCTATCTCCATAGGGGTCTCCCCGCTGTCCTTGGTCCCCGGAGTCCGGACCCGCTATTTGGTTCGGCTCCGACTTTTGGTTTAATCCCGCTACCGGGTTCGGCTCCACTGCTACCTGGCTCGGTGCCGCTGCCGAGGCCGTAGCCGAGTTGTTCGGCTTGGGAGGGTCAGTGGCTGGAGCTTCTTCTTCTTCGATCGGAGAAGCTTCAGTCGGCTGACCCTTTCTTGAAGCTGGTTTGCTGCGTTTCGCTCTGGGTGGCGGGAGCAGTGGTCCGAAGAGTCGGGTTGGCTGGACCTGGTCGACATTGTTCGTTTTTTTTTTTTTTTTGTATGTAAAAAAGAAGGTTTTTTTTGTAAGTTACTATTCAGTAAAGACAATGATCAGATAATGATCAACTAACTTAGGCTAGGACTGAGACGGTTGGTCTCCGTGTTAGGGGTAACGGACGATGCTTCCGAGGTGACCGACACTGAAAGAGGAAGGCCCGTGCTCTTCAGGGTCTCGTCGACTTCAAGTAAGGTAGGTAGAGAGAAAGGAGACTACTTACTTTTAGCAAGTCCTTCTCTCTTTACTTGTTCTAAGATAAGTCGTCTTTTATCTTTGTTTTCGCGTTTGAGTGCGTTTAGAAGGAAGAGGTTATTTATTGTTCGTTCTTCGTCTAGCTTGATTCGGCGGAGAGCTTGTGCTCGTTTCTCTTTATCACTGAGAAGATCCCAAGCGTCCGGCTTTTGTAAGCGTAATCTTTCCTCTTTAAGGTTTCTGAGGAGGTTAAGGTAATATTCAATTAGCTTCGCAGTCTCCTCAGGCTTCACTAAGGAAAAAATAAAAGAGAAAAAACGGTGAAAAATTAATATTTTTTTGAGTGATTTTTTCAAGTTTTTTGTAAGACTCTTTTGAGAAAAAGGAGGTAAAAAATAAAAATTCTTATGAGTAAAAAGACTTTTTTGATGTGTGTTTTTACTTTTTGGGAAAGAAGTAATTTTTCGAAAAAAATGGACTTTTTCTGTTGTGTTTTAAAAAAGATATGTATTTTTCAGATTTTTGAAAAATAAAAGTCAGGATTAAGTAAAGGAGTTAGCAAAGAATATTTTTGTAAGTTCTTTTGAGTTTTTGTAAAGAGTGAAAAATTCTTTTTTGTGGTTTGAATTTTCTTAGTAGAAAAAATTAAAGAACCAGGATTTTTATCAATAAAAGATAAAAATTTCCCGGCCAGACCCCCAATTGTCAGCCTCTGTGATGCCAAGAACTGGATTCTTCTAGCTACACAGGGTGCAAGGTAAAAACAGCTGCAGGTTTGTGCAGTGACAGGTGGGTAAAAAAGGTGAAAAGATATAAAAAAACTATAAAGTTTTTATTAACAGAGGGGCCTGAGTTACAGGGGTATTTACTGTGCCCTCTAAAATATTCAGGACCTGAGTGAACAGGGGGTATTTTGGGTACCTGAAAGTCTAGTCCTTTGAACAAGGAGTACACCTAGACAATAACTGCTGAAGGAATGGAGGAAATAGACTTACTGCTTCTATTTCCTGTCAGAGGTTCTTCAGGGAGTTGTAGGTGGTCCAGACGCGCTCACAAGGTTGAGTAACAGGTGGTGGTTTAGTGCTGAGAAAGGTGAAAGGGTTGTTCAATGAACTTCAAGTATAAAACAAGCAAAAACTGACTATATAACAGGCTAAAAAGGCTGGTTGATATGGTGGGTCAAAGCTGGTAAATGTAATTGAAGATGGGGATATCATTTCGTGGGAAGGAAGGGCTGTTTATATGTCCATTCTGGGCTCTTGGGGGCGAAGCAGAAGCTCTGTTTTGCCTGGTCTAGTCTTCTACTAAGCCCTAGTTACCTGTATAACTGGTTTGGTTACGGTAGGGCTTAGTTACATGTTTCAAAAGGCCCAAAGTGGTTTAATGTTCTCATAAAGGTGAATACTTTCGTTTCTTCCTTCCTTTTGGACCAGTAGTCTATTTACAACCAACCAATTGGGCTAGCTTGGCCTTAGTAGGAAAAGTATGGCCGCGGCGTTGGTTGTGGCTTTTATTACAGGTGCCAGGTACATGTAACTATGGAAATTATGATGTCAACCTTATTTATGCATCATACCCGAACTCTATTAACCTTAATTCCATAGTCTACTAGCATATATTCAAGGTTATGTAGATCTTTAAGTCATATAAAACCTTGAAGGCCTTGTGAAGGGATATGAAGGAGTAATAATTAAGGGGTACTTTTGCTGAGCTACCCTAGGTTAATTTATGTGTAGATTCAGAATCCGAAATAATATTCTAAGTTTTCTTTATACTTCAGAAGTTATAACTAGATTCTGTGTTATATGTTTTGTTTTTAATCATTTCTTTCAAAACAAAAGACGTAAGGTGTGCATTCTTTTGAGACTAAGAATATAAGTTGTATATTGATATAATTTGCTATGGTCAGGTTGTCTCTGAATTAGTAGCAGGCTGACATTATCACTGCAGCCACACTTGCATCAGCTCAACCTGTCCCTCCTGCAAATACCACTGATACCTCTTCTGTGACCCAACTGCAAGATAACACCACACTATCAAGACCATCCGCCCCACCTCATTCCAATACAGCAACCCCCACTCAGCTATTGACTATTCTGAAGTCTGAGGATGTGCGGATTAAGATTGTTAAGATCCACCGGGAGTTTGAAGGTATCAAACCTTCATGGCAGAAGTACCAAACCACTTGGACTTCCCTCACTTCCCTCGTCACATTCCGAGCACAGTCCCTCCTGACCATGCCCCCCGTCAACCCTGATTTCCAGGGCGTTGATAAACGCACGCCAACAGCATACGCCAACGCCAACCCGCAAGCCAATTGTTTTTTGGCGTGCGGGGCCTACACGCCAATTTTTTTTGGCGTGCGGGCCCTATACGCCCAAAAGAATTGGCGTGTGGGACCACACGCCAAACAAATGGCGTGTGGGGGGATATTGCATGCGATATCCCCTTGCTCACGTAATCAAATTGGAGGGCCAATTCGATTACGTGAGCAAGCCATCACGCCGTCAGCCAGGAGGAAGTCCCTCCCGGCTGACGAGGTTATACAACCTCGTTGGCCAGGAGGGACTTCCTCTGGCTGAAGAGGTTGTATAACCTCATCAGCCGGGAGGAAGTCCTCCCGGCCGACGAGGATATACAACCTCGTCGGCCAGGAGGAAGTCCCTCCTGGCCGACGAGGTTGTATAACCTTGTTGTCCGGGAGGACTTCCTCCCGGCTGACAAGGTTGTATCACCTCGTCAGCCTGGAGGACTTCCTCCCGGCTGACGAGGTGATACAACCTTGTCAGCCAGGAGGAAGTCCCTCCTGGCCGAGAACGTTGTATAACCTCGTTGGCCGGGAGGGAAGTCCTCCCGGCTGACGAGGTTATACAACCTTGTCAGCCAGGAGGGACTTCCTCCTGGCTGACGAGGTGATACAACCTCGTCAGCCGGGAGGAAGTCCTCCCGGCCGACAAGGTTATACAACCTCGTCGGCCAGGAGGGACTTCCTCCTGGCCAACAAGGTTGTATAACCTCGTTGGCCGGGAGGACTTCCTCCCGGCTGACAATGTTACACAACCTCTTCAGCCAGGAGGAAGTCCCTCCTGGCCGACGAGGTTGTATAACCTCGTCAGCCGGGAGGGACTTCCTCCTGGCCGACGAGGGTTGTATAACCTCGTTGGCCGGGAGGAAGTCCTCCTGGCCGGCCGACGGGCGTTCCCACACACCAACAATTGGTGTGTGGGACCCGCACGCCAATTATTTTTGGCGTGCGGGGCCTACACGCCAAAAAAAATCGGCGTGTGGGAGCCACACGCCAATTGTTTGGCGTGCGCTCCCACACGCCAATTTTTTGGCCTGTAGACCCTACACGCCAAAAAAAATTGGAATCTAGGCCCCGCCCGCCAAAAAAAAATTGGCGTGCGGGTTGGCGTTGGCGTACACTGTTGGTGTGCGTTTATCAACACCCAATTTCCATTTTCAACGCACAGCATGCTCATACTCCTCTTGGATCAAGACCATCAGCGCATTAGGTATGTAAATCTTTTTCACGCCTGTGATTACTCCTGTACCCTTTGCAACAACCAACTGAAATTATGTTCATCCAGCAAATGAATTCCTGTCTCCATTGCAGAATGAGCAGTGGTACTGCCCGGACATAATCGACTTTCCACAGCTTGGCACCTTTGGAAACAAGGACAACAGTCTCCCTCTCCAGTCTTTCATCTCCACTGCAGCCAAAACTCCCCACCCTGAATCCACCCTAGTTCGTTGTCTATATTGGCTCACAAACCCTGCCCAATCATCTATCTTGGACTGGGCCAAAATCATGGCAGCCTCTGTTGATTTCATGGCTGTGAGTCTGGGTCTCTTATGTGACTGCAGGACACAAGGAAATGGCATTACAAAGCCAGATAATTAAGAGTATTAGGGCGTTGATAAACGCACGCCAACGGCGCACGCCAACGCCAACCCGCACGCCACTTTTTTTTGGCGTGCGGGGCCTACACGCCAAAAAAAATTGGCGTGTAGGGTCTACACGCCAAAATAAATTGGCGTGTGAGACCCACACGCCAATTTTTTTTGGCGTGTGGGCCCCGCACGCCAAAAAAATTGGCGTGCGGGGCCCACACGCCAAAAAAAATTGGCGTGTGGGTCTCACACGCCAATTTATTTTGGCGTGTAGACCCTACACGCCAATTTTTTTTGGCGCCTCGTCAGCCGGGAGGACTTCCTCCCGGCCGACGAGGTTATACAACCTCGTTGGCCAGGAGGAAGTCCTCCTGGCTGACGAGGTTGTATAACCTCGTCAGCCGGGAGGACTTCCTCCCGGCTGACGAGGTTATACAACCTCGTCAGCCAGGAGGAAGTCCTCTGGCCGACGAGGCTGTATAACCTCTTCGGCCGGGAGGACTTCCTCCCGGCCGATGAGGTTATACAACCTCGTCGGCCAGGAGGAAGTCCTCCTGGCTGACGAGGCTGTATAGCCTCGTCGGCCGGGAGGACTTCCTCCCGGCCGACGAGGCTATACAACCTCGTCGGCCAGGAGGAAGTCCTCCTGGCTGACGAGGTTGTATAACCTCGTCAGCCGGGAGGACTTTCTCCCGGCTGACGAGGTTATACAACCTCGTCAGCCAGGAGGAAGTCCTCCTGGCCGACGAGGTTGTATAGCCTCGTTGGCCGGGAGGAAGTCCTCCCGGCCGACGAGGCTATACAGCCTCGTCAGCCAGGAGGACTTCCTCCTGGCCGACGAGGTTATACAACCTCGTCGGCCGGGAGGAAGTCCTCCCGGCTGACGAGGTTGTATAACCTCGTCAGCCGGCCCGCTCACCTAATCGAATGGGACCTCCCATTCGATTACGTGAGTGGGATCCCCCCACACGCCAAACAATTGGCGTGTGGGAGCCGCACGCCAATTGTTTGGCGTGCGCTCCCACACGCCAGTTGTTTGGCGTGTGGGAGCGCACGCCACACAATTGGCGTGCGGGGCCCACACGCCAATTTTATTTGGCGTGCGGGGCCCACACGCCAAATAAAATTGGCGTGTGGGAACCACACGCCATTTTTGGCGTGTGGGTCTCACACGCCAAATAAAATTGGCTGGTAGACCCTACACGCCACTTTTTTTTGGCGTGTAGGCCCCGCACGCCAAAAAAAATTGGCGTGCGGGTTGGCGTTGGCGTGCGGGTTGGCGTTGGCGTGCGTTTATCAACGCCCAGAGTATTATGTAACTCAAGGCTCAACTTTATGATAAAAGGAGCTAGTTGTCTGAGGACAACCCCCAACCTAGAAATAGGTCTGCAACAAAGGCAATTCAAGGGTGAGAGGGTTTGTTTAACCAAATAAGGGAGGACAGATTCTCTTCTTTTGTTTAAGGGCAATGGTTGGTGGAATAATAAAGTATGAAATGGTGCTGGATAAACAAGCTACTAGCTAGAAGGTTAATTCAAGGATTTATGAAGGCATTACTAAGAATGTAATTCTGGGTGATGGCTTAGAAATCCTCGTGAAAAACCAAAAAGGTAGTAAATGGGTATTTTTATGTATGTTTTCTTTCCTTCAGCTTAGAGTACTTCTTTAAATAGTACTTGGCTGGGTGCTTTTAGTGCCTGTATAAGTACATGTGTAATGCTCAACCTCCTTGTTGAATTACCATGTGGGCTTAAGCTGTACGTAGACCATGTGTCCTGTAATTAATCTGGCACATGGTGTTTGGGGCTTAGTGTAGAAACTAGTGGCTTGGCATTCTCAATCTGGAGTGGCCACTAGTCTCAAAGCAGAAACCATTCATTTGTACTGTTATACTATGTGTTACAGTATTTTCTATGGGTTATTTCTTTTATTTAGACTAAAATCCTTATCTTTCCAAGGATACGGTAATCATCCATAAGTTTCACATGTTATAAGGTATGTGTTTTGTTTATTATGAGTTATCCATTATTACATGAGCTGCAGAGCTCTATTTCCCTTTTTCTAGGGGACTTTGGTTTATTTTGAAGTCTTTAGGGCAATAATTATTGGCCTATCTGTAGGTTTAGGACATACTTATTGTCTCTAAGGCTGACAATAGCCAACAACCTATACACCCCACCATCAACTACAAAGAAGAAGAAATTCTTCAGGGTCTTATAGCCCTCCAGCACCTTGAGTACCTCAAGAATTCCTCTTCTATTTTTGAATACGGCAAGCAAGGACCTTCTTCAGAAAGTCAAGTAGGAATCCAATGCTCCCACTTGGCTGATATGCTTGATGAACTCCGGAAGCTGATCCTGGAAGTGTTATCGGCATTCCCCCGCCATTGACAGATGCCCAGAAGAAACACAATGTTTGCAAACCCACACAACATCAAGCTGGCACTGTCATTGTTGCACCAAAAGATGCTGCCGCAGTGGCCAAGATTCAAGACGATGCTGCTCAAGAGCTCCAGTCAATTCAGCGCCGCACAAACTACCAGCCATTACTTTTTTTTGTCCTGGGAGGAGTTTGTGGTCTCTTTCTTGCATCAAGGAACCACCACATTTCTCTCCCCTCCAATTGCATGTCCTTCATCCAGGCAATGCTGATCATCAAACAACACTTGACCTGGTCTCACCACCCCGAAGAGCCTATCTGGAAGAACTTGTCAGCTTATATATCCACCAAATCTTAGCCCCGGTGTTCAGCCATCCTGAGAAAATCACTACCCTCCACAAGGCCCCAACTTGACATGAGATTGCTGCAGCCATCACTCAGGACTTTCTCAACCACTGGCATAACAGGGGATTGATAAATGCACGCCCACGCCAGGGGCACGCCCATCAAAAAAAAGGGTGTGCAGCCCGCACGCCCCACCAGGAAAAAACACTGATCACTTGATGGCAAGTGACATTTGGACAACTTCACTCATCTATCCTCAATCTATCCACTGCTACTCCTTGAATTACTTTAAAACAAGATTGGGTATTCATTTTTCTACCTTTCACCACCAGAGGCTGTGCCTGCTCATAACAGCTCTTTCTGCCTTCTGTGCATATAAGTGTTGTTTAGCTGCTCAGCACTGCTCAGCTTTGATTGAAATAGGTACATAGCTCAGTGGAAACTTCATTCTCAGCCTCATTGATGTGCCTTCCCTCTGCCCAACAGTCATTTCTGAGCTGCACCAGATTGAACACTGAACTACACTAAAATGAACACTGAGCTACACTAGGGTTAATACTGAGCTACCAGAGTGAAAACTGAGCTTCCCCAGGGGGATTATTGAGCTATTCTGGAGTGAACACTTGTAAGCTGTTTCAGACTGAAAACTCATCTGTTCCAGGTTTGAGCTTTGCTGTGGTGACTCCTGTGCTCAGCCAGGAAAAACTGATGAGCAACAGAAAAAAAATGAAAGCAGTTAAAACTGAGCAGAATCAGTGAAAAATGAGCAGAATTAGTGAAACTGAGCAGAATCAGTGAAAAATGAGCCGGATCAGTAAAAAATGAGCAGAATCAGTAAAAATGAGCAGAATAAGTTAAAACTGAGCAGGATGTGGAAAATGCACAGAATCAGTCAAAACTGAGCAGAATCAGTGGAAACTGAGAAGAATCATTGGAAACTGAGCAGAATCAGTGGAAACTGTCACTGAGCAGAACCAGTGGAAACTGAGCAGAATAAGTGGAAACTTGGCAGAATCAGTGGAAACTGAGTAGAATCAGTGGAATGTGAGTAGAATCAGTGGAAACTGAGTAGACTCAGTGGAAAATGAGCAGAATCAGTGGAAACTGAGCAGAATCAGTGTAAACTGAGCCGAATCAGTGAAGCTTGATCTGAGCCAGTGGCAAAGGAGCTATTAAATTAAACCAACAGGGAGAATCAAATGTACTGGAAGTGTAGGATTGGAGCAGCTTTGGAGCTGTAACCAAAGTTGCGGAATGTCACTTTTCATCAAGTGAGCATTGTTTTTTCCTGGTGCCCTTTTTTTGACGGGCGTGCGTGCTGCACGCCCTGTTTTGGGCGTGTGGGCACGCCTGTAGATGGGTGTGCAGTTCGCACGCCCATCTAAAGGCGTGCCCACATGCCCAGGGATGGGCGTGCAATTTGCACGCCCTGCCAGGGAGGTATATGTCACGCTGCAACCACTGAGCTCAGCTTCGACTACTCATTGACCTTTAAAATGCATCTTCAGCTTCGAATGCATATTCAGTTTTGAAATGCTTCAACAAATGCATCTTCAACATTCATTCTAATTCAAATGTAAAAGCGTGACACTTAACTCAACGAACATCTTTGACATTTAGTCAGCCTCCTTCGAACCAGCATTTCTAAATCTAGGAATTGCTTAATCCGGTGATCCTCAGTATCTTCAAACTTGTCACGCTCTGTGATGCCAAGGACTAAGATCCTTCTAGCTACACAGGGTGCAAAGATAGAAAAGGGTGGTAATATGGTGGTAATATGAGATATAAAAAATATAAGGATATATTTTTTAAGGAGGGGCCTGCAAGCAGGGGTGGTTTAGTTCCCTCCACAGGTTTTCGTGCAAACGCAGAGGAAATTGGTGACCTGTTACAACTGGGGCCTGCAAGCAGGGGTTGTTTTGATCCCAGTAAAGATGGCTAGAAGGGCCACAACTCCTGAAAGAAAGGACTTACTGTTATGGTCTTTTCTGGAAGGAAGGGGCACTTCTATGGGTTACTGGACAGGCTGAGGCGGTTGGGTTGATGGGCTAAAGACTGGCAGTTGGTGAAGAAAGAGGGCTGAGTGATCAGGTCTATAATAGACAAACTTACAGGGCAGGACACTGGTTACTATGACTGGTGGAATGCTATGTATGTATGTTGTATGTATAAAAGATGATGATGATTCAAGCAAGGGGAAAGAAGAGCCTCTTAAATATCTTCTTTGGAGCCTTGGTGGCGAAACAGGAGAGCTAGAGAGGGCTGTCTTGTGTCATGATTCTTAGTAGTAACTACTAAGGATGAGCCATGACAGATTGGCAATGATGTCAATGGTTGACATGGGAGTATTACCACAGTTACTGTCATGTAATATGGTTCAAGTGTGCGCTTCAGAGTGTCCAACTGAAGTGGTAACCATGTAGAACATCTGTCATGATCACCATTGGTAATATGTCATCCCAATTGGGCCACAAATGTCAAATTATGTATGTAGGGATGTTTACATATGTTTCTTTGAGTTTTACTATAGTTTTATTGTTGTATGATGATTATTCTGTTCGTCATACAGGTTGTATATTCTACTATTCATGTTTATACTTATTATTATAGTAGTTTAAGGTGGATTTACTACTAGAAGGAGTAAAGTTACAGGGGTACTTTGGCTGAGGTACCCTATGTTATTTTACATGTAGAATCAGAATATTAAATAATATTTTATTATTTATATGTTTTTATATGTATTTTTCTCTTTTTATGGCGAAAAGAGTAACAATGTCTCTTTCATAAGTAACAATGTCTCTTTTATTGTTGTTTTGTAATAATGTTGCAAGAGTCTTCTTCATCTGTTTCAGGATCATAAAAATCACCGTGCTTAGGTTCTATAGACACTACATTAAAGTCAGATTGAGAGTCTGAGTTCTCATCTTCAGATTCCACATGTACATTATTTACTCTTTTCCTGGGGTTGGGGCATTCAGGTTTTTTATGACCAGTTTCTCCACAATTATAACACTCAGGTATCTTCACTTTCTTCATGATAGTGGGCGGATTTTTATCTTTAATTTCTTCCTTTTTATCAAAAGAATGGCTTTTCCTGTTGAGTCCTTTCATCTCTACCACTTCTTCCATTACTGAAATTAGGTGAGATAAATCTGTTGATCCTTCTTTTAATCTACATCTTACTGAATGTTCAAAATTACCACGGCATTGGTCAAGGATTTTTTCAATTATTTCCTCTGTAGTGGGATTATTATGGATGCAATTGATTCTTCTCATTTGAGTTAAACACCACTTGTGTGCAGAATGTTTTTGGGGATCAAAATAATCTGCTTCATATAATTTACGCATTTTATTTCTCCACATTCTAGTACCAAATTTAGCCTTGATCAATTCTTTCCAAGTACTCCAGCTTTGTACTCCTATTTCTTCTTGGGTGTTTACATACCATTCATACGCAACACCTTCAAATATTCTAGGAAGTCTGGCAGAGATAATATCTTCAATGGCGCCATAAGTTTTAATAAGGTGATCAATGTATTTAATAAAAGTAATGTGATCATACTCTCCTTGACCTTTAAATTTTGGCCAATCAGCTAGGGGAGGCATGAGTTTATTAATGGCTACTATATCTAGATTGTAATTAATACCAGAATCTTTACTAGTATGTTCTGCTCTCTTTTTAATACTCTTTTCAGTCATAAAGGGATTATTAAACTTTGGACTATCCTCTGATATGTTCTGTAAATGAGGAGGGGTTTCCTTATTGTTAGAATTTTTAATATCTTTTATATCTTCTCTAATTAGGCGTAATTGAGAGTTATAGTCTTTGTTTAACTCCTCCATAGTCAAATGTGTATATTCTAGATTTTTAAGCATAGTAGAATTATGTTGTAACAATAATTCTTTAATTTCATTAAAAGATGCATCATTATTATTCTTTTGTTTTTCTTTAATGATGTCTTGTTTTATAGTTGAAGTAACATAATCAGAGTTACTATTTGATACTTCTTCTAATCTTTGGATTCTTTCAGTTAATAATTCAGTATTGGCTTTGTTATTCTCATGTAAAATTTGTATTTCATTCTTTATATCTTTAAAGATGTTACTTTCACTTAAGTCAAGCGGTAATTGGCTCAATACTTGTATTAATTGAGAAAATCTGATGTCAATGTCATTAGTGATGACTTTAGAAGAAGAGGAAATCCTATGTACAATGTTATTATGATTAATCTCAAAATTGCTGTCAAGATTAGTCAAATTACTATTTACAACATCAATGCTATCTAGTATAGCACGAAAATAAGAAATGTCTTCTACGCGGTGCTGTCGTAGAGGCCCTTGGCGGCTTGGATCATCTCTGAGATTTGTTTCCATTTGCGCGGGTTGCTGTAATCCTTGCGCTTGTCGGAAGGTCTTTCTTTCTTTGCCTTCCCGTTGGTTTTCTCTGGAGTGGGGAAGTGCAATTTTTTCTCGTTCCAGGGATTCCATCCCTTCACGTAAGACTCTATTTCCTTGTTGGTCATCAGTTTTTGAAGGGATTTCTGGTTCTCTTGTGCGTCGGAGAGAATATTGCAAAGAATGTTGAGATCTTTCTTTGCGACATCTTCTTGGCTCTTCTTCCATAACGCCACGTGTTGTCGAACCAGAACCTTGATCCTCTCCGGCTTCGAGAGTTCTTGGATGTCTCTGGATTGGTTTATCACCTGTATCTCTGGGGTTCTTGGACGTGTTGATATCGGTGGCTGCGATGGAATCATTTCCTTCGTCTTTGGGCTTGAATCCTCCAGTTCCATCCTTTGGGGTTCTTGGGTAGCTTCCAAAGAAGTCGACGGAGGATCTATTTCCATCGCTTCCGTCGTCGAGGTGTTGGGAGCTATATCCCTCCTTTGGATTGTCTTGAATTTCATCGTCTTGATCCTCTCTTGTAATTCCCGTTCTTCTGGGAGCTCGAGAGGGGTCTGGGAGGGGTCCTGAGAGGACTGGTCTGTTGGATCTAGTAGACATGGAGTAGGTTCAGATTCCAAATACATGTAACTTGTTAGTTTTTAAGATTATTGCTTACTGTTAACTCCTTTGTCAACGGTGTTGGAGCTGTCAGAGTTGGTTACTACTGAGTTGTTTTCAGCGGCGTTGACGATGGAGTTAGGATTCACTAAGAATGAATTAATAATGTGATTAATATAAATGTAATCACGTGGATAAGAAAAGGAGTTAAACGGACTTGCGGCGCGTTTTCGAGCTTGTTTGTCTTCACGGTATTCGCGAAAAAGTTGGTTAACAAGTAGTTGGCTTTCTAAGTCTGCTTCCTCTTGTTGTTGGATGTGGTAGGTAGCTAACTGGATCTGTTCCTCTCGAGTGAGTAGCTCCCACGACGATGGCACGTAGTTGCGGATGAATTCTTCCTTGCGTAGCCTAAGATATTCAAGGTAGTATTGGATCAGTTCGGCGTTCTCCTTAAGATTCACTAAGAAGAGTTTAAAGGGGAGTATGAAAAAAGAATTTATTATTAATGATTCTTTTTTGATTTAAATGTTTTAGTAGAAAAAATGAGATTTTTCGAGTTTTTTATGGATTTTTAATTTGGTATAAAAAGATATGTATTTTATGTATTTTGGTGAATTAAAAATCAGATCTGGTGAGATGAGAGGATAAAGAATGTTTTTGTAATTTCTTTAAGGTTTTTATAAAAAGGGAATACTTTTTTATAGTGGTTTGGATTTATGGATAATTTTTACGGTTTTTAGATTTATGTTTGTAAAAAATAAAGATGGCTAAGTGAGGAATAATGTTTGTGGGTAATAAAAGTTGGATAATTCCCGGCCAGACCCCCAATTGTCACGCTCTGTGATGCCAAGGACTAAGATCCTTCTAGCTACACAGGGTGCAAAGATAGAAAAGGGTGGTAATATGGGGGTAATATGAGATATAAAAAATATAAGGATATATTTTTTAAGGAGGGGCCTGCAAGCAGGGGTGGTTTAGTTCCCTCCACAGGTTTTCGTGCAAAAGCAGAGGAAATTGGTGACCTGTTACAACTGGGGCCTGCAAGCAGGGGTTGTTTTGATCCCAGTAAAGATGGCTAGAAGGGCCACAACTCCTGAAAGAAAGGACTTACTGTTATGGTCTTTTCTGGAAGGAAGGGGCACTTCTATGGGTTACTGGACAGGCTGAGGCGGTTGGGTTGATGGGCTAAAGACTGGCAGTTGGTGAAGAAAGAGGGCTGAGTGATCAGGTCTATAATAGACAAACTTACAGGGCAGGACACTGGTTACTATGACTGGTGGAATGCTATGTATGTATGTTGTATGTATAAAAGATGATGATGATTCAAGCAAGGGGAAAGAAGAGCCTCTTAAATATCTTCTTTGGAGCCTTGGTGGCGAAACAGGAGAGCTAGAGAGGGCTGTCTTGTGTCATGATTCTTAGTAGTAACTACTAAGGATGAGCCATGACAGATTGGCAATGATGTCAATGGTTGACATGGGAGTATTACCACAGTTACTGTCATGTAATATGGTTCAAGTGTGCGCTTCAGAGTGTCCAACTGAAGTGGTAACCATGTAGAACATCTGTCATGATCACCATTGGTAATATGTCATCCCAATTGGGCCACAAATGTCAAATTATGTATGTAGGGATGTTTACATATGTTTCTTTTGAGTTGTACTATAGTTTTATTGTTGTATGATGATTATTCTGTTCGTCATACAGGTTGTATATTCTACTATTCATGTTTATACTTATTATTATAGTAGTTTAAGGTGGATTTACTACTAGAAGGAGTAAATTTACAGGGGTACTTTGGCTGAGGTACCCTATGTTATTTTACATGTAGAATCAGAATATTAAATAATATTTTATTATTTATATGTTTTTATATGTATTTTTCTCTTTTTATGGCGTAAAGAGTAACAATGTCTCTTTCATAAGTAACAATGTCTCTTTTATTGTTGTTTTGCAATAATGTCTCTTTTATTGTTGTTTTGTAATAATTTCTCTTTCATTATTATATTTTATATATTTTTGTTCAGGTTGTCTCTGACATAGTAGCAAGCTGACAAAACTAATCAATAACCATTTTTCGATTAGCACTCAAGATCTGAACTCTCAGCCTGGCACTTACTCCCTTTTATCAAAGCCTCGCACTTAACCTTACCTTATCACCTAGGATTCACTCATCACTCCCCTGTTCAAAGTTCACTTCTATCACATGTTCGAATCAATCATAGTTATAGTCATAGCATTGTTGTTTCAACCTCATTGGTACATCTTTCATATCTGTGTATTTACTTCATACTTGTATTTTACCTCGACACTCATTCATCACTCAGATTCAACAAGTAGTTATCATGAATACAAATACTATTGTACTTTTCTCTTCATTCTCTTTTTCCTCAGTTAATTATAATAAAAGATTATTTACACATCAAATCCTTTGAGTCCAACTTGACCCATTACCTTGAGTTGTGCTCATAGACTTCCTTGAGTATTTTATCTGCGAACTTATCTTTGAACTTATCTTCGAACTTATCCTCGACGACATTAGCCTCATTTCTCCTTTGCGCTTCGACCAGCTAAATCCCCTTAGTACGTTGGGTTGGTTGCATGACAGTATACAACCCCCTTGGCCGGAGGGATCCCCCCCGGTTGAGGAGGTTGTATGACCTCCTTGACCAGAGGGATTCCCTCCAGTCAAGGAGGTTATACAACCTCCTTGACTGGGGGGATCCCTCCGGTTGAGGAGGTTGTATGACCTCCTCGACCAGAGGGATTCCCCTCCGTTCAAGGAGGTCATACAACCTCCTCTGCCAGAGGGATCCCTCTGGTTGAGGAGGTTGTACAACCTCCTTGACTGGAGAGAATCTGTCAGCTTGCTGTACTCTACTCCACTTGTTGTGGCGTGTACAGTAAGGACTAAAAGAATAATATTACACTTATAAAGTGTAATGAACCAATTTACCAATAAGAATAATAACTTAAGTGTTATAATAACACTAAGTATCAAATAAGAACAGGTTATAACCCTGCTGCCAAAACTTCAGCTGTGGGAATAAATCCTCTGAAGGGCTAACCAGATTTGAACACGGTTCTTCCAATTAATTAAATGTATTTTAATTGATTGGGGGGGATTTTGCTTGAAGAATTTTAACTAATAAAGATAGTATATAAATCAAGGCCAGTCCTCCTTACTTACAGGAGAAGGTGAGCGCCTTTGTAGCTTATAATAAGTTATCTGGTGTGGGTTAAAATTGATGGGGGGAGGATGTCTTCAATTTGGTGAAGAAACCTCCTCCTTAAATAATAAGTATTTTGTATTAATCCCTCTGCAATTTATTTGACAGTGGGGATTGGGGCAATGGCTACAGGTGAATATGATCAGCCTGTTCGTGGTAAAAAGTAGGATATGGTGTCATTTTTAATTCCAATGATGCCATATTTATTTCACATTAATTAAATTAATATAATGTTTATTTTCTAAATTAAACTAAATATTATTTAATGACATGTACATGTAACTTCCTTTGGGGTTAGTGCTTGGAAAAGCGCTTGCTCTGGAGAGTAAAACATGTGGGAATTAATTTATATATGATTATTGCATAATTATTATACTTTACATAAAGATTTACCTTTATTCATGTATAATTTTATACTATCAATTACTATGGGTTAATCTTGGATCTTCCAGGATTTTCAAGAAGAAAAATATGCCAATAAATGGTTCTTTATCCATTTATTGCATGTTTGAAAATTAATTTTCCAAAGAGTTTCATTAATTAAATTATAACTTAATTTTAGTAAAAAATAGATATAATTTAAATAAATGATTTTTATTGAATGTGGTCATGAGTGTGGCTTGAACTCAGGTCCTTATGAAAGTAACAATTATTACTGAGCCAATCTCTAACTGTTAGATTATTGTACCATTTGATAAAATGATAAGGTCTAATTTCCGTTTTGTTCAGACCATAAAAAATAATGATAATAATAATAAAAAATAAAGAATAATAATGATTATTCAAGCTTGCAGTTTCAAGTATTACATGTTACATAATACATGTATTATCTTGGTGGCTGACAGAATCCCTCTGGTCGAGGAGGTCATACAACCTCCTCTGCTGGAGGGATCCCTCCGGTCGAGGAGGTTTCATAACCTCCTTGACTGGAGGGAATCCCTCCGGTTGAGGAGGTCAATAAGAAGACTGTCCCCTGTAGAGACTGTAAAATGGAGATGTGTCTGGTGAGATTCGAACTCACGACCTCAGCTAAGCTGAGACACATGCTAGAGTGCTGCCTTTACCAACTAGGCTACAGACGCTTGTGACTGCCAGGGTGTTGGTTGGTAGTGCTCATGGTTCAGCTGGTGATACATCATGGTAGCAGACTAACAGGCAACTCAACACCCCCCCTTGCTACATGATGTGGAGAGTTGGGATTGAACCCAAGAGGTATGGGGATTAGACCCATTAAGTGTGGGGATTAGACCCCGTAAGTGTGGGGATTTGACCCAAGGATGTATGGGGATTTGGACCCATGTAGGTGTGGCCACTGTGGGAGTTGAACCCGGGACCTTGATGTAGGCTTAGAGGGGTTTTTGGTCTTACATGAAGCATTCACATCTTCATTCAGTCTCTTATGTAAGTGAGTAGCGCTTAGGTAGAATCTGGGCTCATAACCTGTAGAGACTGTAAAATGGAGATGTGTCTGGTGAGATTCGAACTCACGACCTCAGCTAAGCTGAGACACATGCTAGAGTGCTGCCTTTACCAACTAGGCTACAGACGCTTGTGACTGCCAGGGTGTTGGTTGGTAGTGCTCATGGTTCAGCTGGTGATACATCATGGTAGCAGACTAACAGGCAACTCAACATCCCCTGTCTTGCTTGACCCACTTTGACTCCATAGTTGCCAACCCTGCCCCACATTATACTTTATACTATATACTTTCTACCACTCACACCCCTCTTCCATTCCTCCCACCTTATAGGTGTAGTAGCAAAGCTCATCAGTACTAGTCATCTAAGAATAGATAGAAATTAGCCACACCTTTATTTTTATTCTTAGTGTTACACTCATCCCCATAGCATTAGTCAGGAAGGCAGCTTTACCCCAGCACCCTTGGTATAACTTACATTAATACTAGTGTAGTCATCCATTTCCCTTCCAAGCTCTATTCTGTCCCTTGAGAAGTTCCACAACGTGTGACTATACATGTGACTCTGCATGTGACTATACATTAAACTCTAACTATGTACTTATGTGTGACTTATACATTAAACTCTAACTATGTACTTATAGTTTAAACAAAACTGATTTTATCCTGACTGGGTTTTGTCTAAGTGCAGCTAGCCCTGTGGTTGTTCAGAGAGTGGCTATGGGTCAAATACCCGGCAGAATCCAATTTGTCCATAAAAAAAACTAGTAATACCCTCCTTTTTGACATAACACTATGCTTTTATGTACTTTTGATACTTGAACACGCTTAGCACACCACAGCGTGTGTGCCCCTACCTATCTACATAGAAAGGGTGTGCGGCCTGCAATAAATCCTAAACCATACATATATTCACTATTATTATTTCATAATCAGGTTCTACATCCCATTTTAACCCTAGTCACTCACTACAACTACCCCCAAATTCCTCACAGTTCAAGAGTTACAGGCAAACTCAGAATAATACAGCAAGTTATAGTACAAAGCAAGGTATAGAATACAATATAGTACATATTATAAGTAGATATGTTTCACAACCAAGATACATAATACATATTACACATTATATACCACATAACATCTTACATCATATACATAAACTCTACTCATCTGTTACTGTCATGACCATTTCATATGTGTCACTGTCTATTCTACTTCATCTGTCATATTTTCCTTTCTCTAGCCTGATGGCTCATCTTCTCTCTCAGATATATAAGGACACCTGTTCCTCCCTCTTGTTCCCTTATGGACCCCCTGACTTACTAAATTACCCTCTACATATACCAACATTACAGATCCCATATAAATTAGTATACATAACTTAGTAGAGTTACCATCACTCTTAGAAATATATAAATATAAATACCAGCTTGAACCTCAATATAAGAAGACTGTCCCCTGTCTTGCTTGACCCACTTTGACTCCATAGTTGCCAACCCTGCCCCACATTATACTTTATACTATATACTTTCTACCACTCACACCCCTCTTCCATTCCTCCCACCTTATAGGTGTAGTAGCAAAGCTCATCAGTACTAGTCATCTAAGAATAGATAGAAATTAGCCACACCTTTATTTTTATTCTTAGTGTTACACTCATCCCCATAGCATTAGTCAGGAAGGCAGCTTTACCCCAGCACCCTTGGTATAACTTACATTAATACTAGTGTAGTCATCCATTTCCCTTCCAAGCTCTATTCTGTCCCTTGAGAAGTTCCACAAGTGGTGTCCCAACAGTGGCCTGACTTCTTCAGATATCTTTAGTCCTAGTAACACTATACTATCAGCTTCATCACTACTTCACCTCTCCATTCTCTCTTCTCCATATCTTCAACATCTACAAAACATAAAAATACATATACATTAGTCAACTTATATCTTCATAAACTTTTTAAAGGACTTATACATATCCACATTCACTACCCATACCTTAATACACTCTTTATACATACACTCTTCATACATACACTCAACATCTACATACCTATACCACTTCCATCTGTCAACCTACCTCTTACCAGCCATGTCTCAACAAGGATTCCCAGGATTCTACTCAGCCCCCAGTATCTACCCTCCAGTCAGCCAACCAATCAATACCAATGTAGGACAGACCTTTAACCCCAATCCAGCCAGGCCTTCCAGGATCAACATGGGAAACATCCCTAATACTGCAAGATACAGGGACAACAACCAATCAGCAGACACTTCAGAAGACCCACATGGACAATACCCCCAGTCTCCAGTAACCTCTCAACACCATTCAGAAACACCAGTCACTCACTTTTTGGAAAGATAACCAGTCATGCCCAAGTAAACAGGACCATCCAACAAGACAATCAAGATCAAGCCCCTGGATAAGGATCTATTCTTTGATGGAACCAATATGCCTGTGGAAAAGTTTATTAAGAGGTATGAGAATGCAGGATCAGCTGATGGTGCTTCTGCTCAGGACTTGGCTAGACAGATTATATCTTTTATCAGAGGAATGGATCTTAAGGATGAAGTGGAAGAAATGACAGGCCATGAGGACTTAGACTGGGAAACCCTGAAGAAACAGCTACTCAACAGATTTGGATCCTCTCTCCCCTTGGTCAAATACACTAGACAGGACCTGAAGAATCTGGTTAACACTGCCATACAGACTGGAGGACTCAAGACTTTGGAAGCCTTCAAGACCTTTAGGACCAAAATTGAAGCAATCACTCACTACTTGGTAAGAATGGGGTACAGTACTAACCTTGAAGAATTTAGAGAACTTTTTCTAGAAGCCCTCAGCCCAGAATTGGAGTCAGCTGTAACCAGAGAGCTCATCAGGGACAACAAGATGCTTGCCTCTAAGGATGGAGGAGACATACTTCCAGATACCAATACCCTAGTCACCTACATCCACAGGGAAGTTCAATCAACATCAGTCATGGACAGAAGAAAACTTTGGAGACAAGAACCCTCTGGAAATATGGATAATTCACCTTCACCCTCCAGTAGACCAGCTCCCTATATCAAACCTACCACTACTTCTGGTCCCAGCTCTACAGAAAAACAATTGGAAGTCATCACCAAGCAGCTTGCAGCCCTCACTGCTGGAAGATCAGCCCCACCTCACCTAGTTGGACCTGCCCCAGGATTTAATTCAGCTCCAAGGACTTATACTCTAAAGTGTTACTATTGCTTTGACAACACCCATGGAATGACCAGATGTAGGACCCTAGAAGAAGATATGACCAAAGGATCAGTAACCAGGGATGGCAGGGACTTCAGACTTCCAGACAAATCTATGATTCCATGGGACCCCAGGAGACCAATCAAAGACGTAGTAGAGGCTTTCCCCAAGGACCAACCCATTGTATCATCCTCCTTTGGCCAACTAGAGGAAGCAATCATCCCTGAAGAATCCACCATCTATGAAGCAGACCTTGGAAAGAGAACTAGAGGAACCAAGGACCCAGAAGAACCCAAAATGGCAGACAAAAGAATCAGGAAAGAAAAGGACAACATTATGGACATGGATACAGAAGACTTACTACATATGGCCAGGACCCCAGTTCCCTCAGGCAGGATACAGAATCATAACCCAAAACCAGACCCTCATGTCAGATTCCAGGACTCAGAAACACAAGAAACCATCACTCCACCCAAGGAAAAACCATCAAAGAAAACCTACCTAGAGAATGTTGAGTTGCCTGTTAGTCTGCTACCATGATGTATCACCAGCTGAACCATGAGCACTACCAACCAACACCCTGGCAGTCACAAGCGTCTGTAGCCTAGTTGGTAAAGGCAGCACTCTAGCATGTGTCTCAGCTTAGCTGAGGTCGTGAGTTCGAATCTCACCAGACACATCTCCATTTTACAGTCTCTACAGAGAAGACTTTGGCCAAGGATTACCCAGGAGCAGAAGAAGATATTGCCAAAAGGATGCTTACTGAAGGAAAAATGGAGTTGGCCTATGGAGAAATATTTGCTATCTCTAGCGGTGTCACTGATGCTTTCAAAAAGAGGATCTCAAACAGAAGGCTGCCTTTGGAACCCTCTAAGTCAGCTAACACCATAAGGAGAGAAGATGAGGAAGCACCACAGGACCAGACCACTCACTATTCATGCCCCCTTGGATATGTAAATCTCAACATAAATGGACAGACTCACCAAGCTCTTTTGGATACTGGGTCAATGGTCAATATCATACCTGCAGGGCTGGCTCACCACCTAGGATTGGTACTCACTGCTAAATCTATGAGACTTAAGGGAATTGGAGGCCACCATACCAATATACCAGGAATTGCTGAGGAAGTGGAGGTAACCATTGGAAAGGTATCCAGGATAGTACATTTCTGGGTGGCTGAAGGACCTGTTCAACTAATTATTGGGAAGCCTTTCTTAATGGATGTATCAGCTACAATCAAGTACAATGGAGCTCAAGGGGAATCACTTTCTATTATGGACTCTTCTGGACAAACTTACTTGGTACCCATCATTCTGACTAGCAACCAAAAGTGGGAAACTACTCTACCAGTCAACTCAGCTACCAGGGATTTTTTAGACCAGGGCCTGGACTCCAACTCTTCTCCCTGACAGATGGGGACCTGGCAAACCAACAAAAAAAATATAAAACACCAGTCACTCATTTAGCAAAATACAAATCAACTCTAAAAAAAATCAAACCTGTAAACCAACCTATGCCCCTTTCTCTTAATCCACCTCTGTCCAGACCCCAACTCTCCAGGAATCCCTACTCTACTCCACTTACTCCTTTTCCTCCACAATTCAAACCAACCCACAAAATCACTCAAGAAAGGCTGGACCTCATCAACTTTGGACCCTCTGGATGGCTATCAGAACAAGAATATCTCTTATTAGTATGGGTAATTACTCTCAGACAAAATTCCTTGGCCTTTGTGGAGGAAGAAAGAGGACTACTCAGACAATACCTATGGACAACCCTACATCATCCCAGTCATTCCTCATGAACCTTGGCAGCAAAAACCTATCCCAATCCCTGCACCAATCAAACCTCAAGTCATAGAATTAATAAGAGAAAGACTCAGAACTGGCCTTTATGAACAATCTTTTTCCAGCTATTCCAGCCCCATATTCTGCGTAAAAAAACAAGATGGAAAACTCAGAATAGTCCATGATCTTCAGAAACTTAACAAAATCACTATCAAAGATGCAGGCTTACCACCATCCCCAGAAGAACTCATTGAATCCTTTACTGGAAGGGCATGCTATGGACTAGGAGATATTATGGGGGGATATGATGAAAGGGAGTTAGCCAAGGAATCAAGACCATTAACCACCTTTGAAACCCCACTAGGAAGATTTCAACTCACCAGATTGCCCCAAGGAGCCACCAATTCAGTTGCAGTATATCAAGCCCAGATGATGTGGATCCTCCAGGATGAATTACCTCAGCATATGGGTATATTTATTGATGATGGAGGAATCAAGGGACCCATTTCAGACTACAATGGAGAAAAACTCAAGGAAAACCCCCAAATCAGAAAGTTTATCTATGAATATGCCATCACTCTGGAAAGGATTCTATATAGGATTGAAGAAGCTGGACTCACCATATCTGGAAAGAAATTTGCCTGTTGTGTCCCTGCCCTAGATCTGGTTGGACATGTTGTCTGCAAAGAAGGAAGGAAAATATCAACAAAGAAGCTCAACAAAATTGAAACATGGCCAGTCCCTACCACACCAACAGAAGTCAGAGGATTCCTGGGTATTTGTGTTTATGTTAGAATGTTTATCAAAAATTACTCCACTATCACTGCACCCTCAGAAAACTTACTAGGAAAGATTCAATATGGGAATGGACTGAAGATTGCCAGGCATCATTTGAAGAACTGAAGAGAATTATTGGAAAAGACATCACCCTCAGTAAATTGGACTATGGACCTGAAGCAGGACTCATCAAATTATCAGTGGACTCCAGTTATATTGCAGCAGGAGCTATACTCACCCAAGAAGATTCCAATGGACTAGACAGGCCTGTTATCTATGAATCAGTGGTATTTTCAAAAAGAGAGTCAGAATACTCACAATCCAAGTTAGAGCTATGTGGTGTCACCAAAATCCTCAAGAAACTTCAGACCAGACTATGGGGCCAACATTTCCAGCTTAGATTGGATGCACAATGTCTTATTGGGATTATCAACAACCCTTCACTTCCCAATGCCCCTATGAACAGATGGATTGCTTTTATTCAGTTATTTTCCTTTGATTTAGTACACACACCTGGAAAAACTTTTACATTACCTGATTCACTCTCAAGAAGACCTTTGGACCCAGGAGAAGAAGATTGCCAGAGCTTTGATGAAGATGAAAATTGGATCAAACCCCATCCTGGATTTGGACTGAAACATGCTTCTGTTGGATTGCTTCTGCGGACATCAGCTAAGTTGGGGGAGGAGTCAGGTAATCTTCAACAAGGAGTTTGGAAACATCTGCAGGAATATCTTTTAACCATGAACAAACCACCTGGATGCAGCAAACTGGAATTCAAACAAATTTTACACAAATCAACCTCATTCTTCCTCTCCAATAATATACTTCATAGAAATAACAAACCCTTTTCCCAGATAGTAGTCACTCACCCTACAGCTCAAATCTCCATCCTACATTCCCTCCATGAATCTTTGGGCCACAGAGGAGTATCAGAAACTTATAGAAGGACCAGGCTCAGATTTTGGTGGCCAGGACTAAAAAGAGGTGTAACCAAGTGGGTCCAATCCTGTGAAGCTTGTCAGAAGAGGAACTCAGTCCTACCAATGGAACCCAAGAATCCTACAGGAGCATCAACACTTTTTGGAAGAGTCAGCCTGGATACAGTTCATATTAAAGCTGGAAAATGGAAATACCTGGTAATAGCAAGAGATGACCTGTCTGGATGGGTAGAAGCAGTTGGCCTAGAAAGGATACAAGCAAAGAAAATCTCTCAATGGTTCTTGGAAAATTGGATCCACAGATATGGTGCTCCTTGGTCAGTCACTGTGGATGGAGGATCAGAATTTGGTCAGGACTTTAAACAAACTCTCCTGGAAGCTGGAATAAAAGTAAAAGTAACCACACCCTATTATCCTGAGGCCAATGGAATGATTGAAAGAGGCCATCAAGCAATCAAAGATACCTTGGTCAAGCTCTGTGGACAGGAAGGAAAGAAGTGGAGGAGTTATTTACCCTTGGTTTTATTTTCAGACAGGATTTCTACAAAAAGGACCACAGGATTCTCCCCTTATGAATTAGTATTTGGACAACCACCAATCTTACCCATAGACCTGGAATTGGAGACCTTTTCAGGAATAAATTGGGCCCAGGTAAAAACAACTCAGGATCTTCTTTTGGCAAGGACTCATCAATTGGAAAATAGGGATTTCATTCTTCAAAGGGCACACCAACAACTAATGAAGACCAGGGGACAATCTGTGGACTACTGGAATAAAAGAAAAAGGATAGAGGACCACTAAAAATTGGAGATATGGTATTAGTCTACAATAAATCCCTGGATTCACAATGGGGAAAACTCTTTGAAAACAGATGGAATGGACCTTACAAAATCAAAAACAGGAACCCAGCAGGATCTTACACCCTGGAAGAATTGGATGGCACAGAATTATCTAGAAGGTTTGCTGCAAATCAAGTAAAAAAATATTTGTCAGAGATTTACCCATTTAATAAAAAAAAAAAAAAAAAAAAAAAATCATACCCTTTTCCCCTGTTCTCCTGCTTTTCTTGGATAATGGTGTGCAGCATTATCTAAAAATAAAAAATAAAAAATAATAATAATAATAATAATAATAATAATATATACATATACAAAAAAAAAAAAAATAATAAAAAATAATCATAATAATAATAATAAAAAAAAAAAAAAAAAAAAAAAAAAAATCAGTTTCTATTCTTGTCATTTTTTTTTATATATTTGAAGTATACATAAAGAGTCGAAGGCATCCTGGAGCCGGCTGTACAGTTGGTACCGAGAGGCTGCCGCGGCCCGGGGATCGCAGTGGTTCGACCGGGCAAATGCAGTCAAATGATCGTTAACAGTATCATGGAGCGCCGCCAGCTCCTCTAAAGAAAAGGAATCGCGGACGAAGGGGCCAAACAATTCCACATTGGCAACAAGTGGCCGGACGGAGCTGGAACTTGGAGAGGAAGAGTTATTGCTATTCGTCGAAGAAGACATAGAAGATGAAATGGAAAGTGGACGACTAGGGGAGGACATAGTAAAAGAACGAGGGAGATAATTGTATAGGAAAGAAGGGGAAGAAAATAAAACAAAAAAAAAAAACAAGCTGGTTAAATAAAGAAATTTACAGTAACGATGCTGGTGGACGAACCAGAACAGCGATGGATTGGCGGTTACAATATGACGCCGGTGTACGATCCGGAAACGCGTATTTTTTCCCTTCACTTCTACCACAACAACTAGCGATAATCTCCCTAACCGTATCGACTCTGGTGGACGAACCAGGACGACACGGTTATCCTTAGCCTTTTCGACGCCGGTGCTCGACCCGGGCATAGTTTTTTTTCTTAAGAGGACCTCGCTTCTCAGACTACAGTCTGGAGGGGATTATTTTTTAGCCGTTTCGACTCTGGTGGCCGACCCAGTTCCCTTTGATATCTTTTTTTTCTTCTTTTCTTTTTTTCTTTTCTCTCGGTTTGTTTTCTTTTCTTTTTCCTTCGTTCTCAGATAACCAGCGGTCTTGGTTGCACTCCGCAGCTCCGCCAAATCCCTCCGCATACACTGTCGACGCCGGTGCGCGAACCGGAACGCCGCATACATATCAATACCCGCTCAAACATCGAACCCGGCATAGTTTTTTTTCTTTCAAACATATTGGAATTAATAATAAAATAATAATAAAATAATAATAATAAAATAATAATAAAATAAATAAAAATAAAAAATAAAAAATAAAAAATAAAAAATAAAATAAAATAAAATAAGATTTCAAATACATAATAAAATTATTCAGTAAAAAAAAATATAATATAAAAAAATAATCAAACTAGTAAATTAAAATCAGAAAATAATAAAAAAATAAAAACTAGTAAAATTACATCAGAAAATAATAAAAAAATAAATAATAAAACTAGTAAAATTAAATCAGATACATAATAAAATAAAATACAAAGATCAAATCAAATCATAATTTAAAAAAAATAATAATTTAGTAATAAAACAAATAAAACATAATAATACAAATACATCAACACTACTTTTATATAATAATCCCACAAAATCTTCTATTCTCATCACTTCTTTCCCAGGATACCTTCTATCTTTTTACTGCTCATCCCAACTCATCTTTTCATCATCCATCCAACCTGTCATTCTCTCAAGATTATTTTCCCTCCATTGTCTGGGGGACAGACAATAAGTTGGGGGAGGAGCACTGCACTACCAAAGGGAAAATCACCAGCAATTTTTTTATTTTTTTCTTTCCCTCCTCACATGACTCTTCAACCACCAGACATCAAACAAAACCATCATCACAATTTCTACACATATTTTCGGCATCCCAACTCCTCATCATTCAATCACACACTCTACATATCTTCTACTCATTACACATCTTCACCATCTCATCATCTCAATTTCTACACATTTTTCTACACATTCCAACTCCTCATCATCAATCACATACTCTACATCTCTTCTACTCATTACACATCTTCATCATCCCATCACACTCTACATATTTTCTGCATCCCAACTCATCATCATCCAATCACAAATTCTACATATCTTCTACTCATTACACATTATCATCATCTCACCACCAACTCTATACATATTCTTCTCATTCCACCCATCAACATCACATCACACAGAGGTTCCCTTTTTTCTTTTCATTCTACATAAAGTCTTCCACTCATTCCAACCCATCAAGAACCATCAACCAGTCTCTCAGTTTCCACCATTCACCCATTTAAAATTGCATCCAACCAAATCAGAAACCACCTAAACCAATACCAGGATATTTTACCATACCCCAGAGGACATAGTCATATCAGCACCAACACCCAGAGGCCAAAGGATTACTCAGATTATAAGACATATAAAACCAGACTAGAAGAATTAATTTTCCCACTACATCACCATCTCAAGAATTATCAGTAAGCATCTATTAGTTTCCAAGGATTTAAAGATTAAATAAATAAAAGTAAGATTGCTAGAGGGAAAATTTATTAGAGGTACAAGTCAAATGAAGGCTTAGTATTTGAGTCTAATAAATAATGAACCTAGATTATAATTAAATTAAATATTTCAAAGAAACTATTACATGAAGAACATATTCAGCAAGATGGCATACTAGTAGGAATTTCAACCACTTTAAAGACTATAATATATATTTTACATGAAGATTAATACAAGGATAATGGATACATGGATACTGAATACTATGGACACTGGACTTTGGATCAAATTATACTGGATTAGCTTATACTGGACACTGGCTTGGACTTACACTGGATTGGATTACTTGGACCTTGGACAGGAATACTCTGGACTCCATGGATCACTTTTTTTTCCAGCCTTTTTCTTCTCTGGCTGCATTGTCTGGGGTCATACAATAAGTTGAGGGAGGATGTGGTGATCCATTCCACTTCATTACCATATTTTCAATAGCTAATTAATCACTTATAAATCCTAAACCATACATATCTCCACTATTATTATTTCATAATCAGGTTCTACATCCCATTTTAACCCTAGTCACTCACTACAACTACCCCCAAATTCCTCACAGTTCAAGAGTTACAGGCAAACTCAGAATAATACAGCAAGTTATAGTACAAAGCAAGGTATAGAATACAATATAGTACATATTATAAGTAGATATGTTTCACAACCAAGATACATAATACATATTACACATTATATACTACATAACATCTTACATCATATACATAAACTCTACTCATCTGTTACTGTCATGACCATTTCATATGTGTCACTGTCTATTCTACTTCATCTGTCATACTTTCCTTTCTCTAGCCTGATGGCTCATCTTCTCTCTCAGATATATAAGGACACCTGTTCCTCCCTCTTGTTCCCTTATGGACCCCCTGACTTACTAAATTACCCTCTACATATACCAACATTACAGATCCCATATAAATTAGTATACATAACTTAGTAGAGTTACCATCACTCTTAGAAATATATAAATATAAATACCAGCTTGAACCTCAATATAAGAAGACTGTCCCCTGTCTTGCTTGACCCACTTTGACCGCATAGTTGCCAACCCTGCCCCACATTATACTTTATACTATATACTTTCTACCACTCACACCCCTCTTCCATTCCTCCCACCTTATAGGTGTAGTAGCAAAGCTCATCAGTACTAGTCATCTAAGAATAGATAGAAATTAGCCACACCTTTATTTTTATTCTTAGTGTTACACTCATCCCCATAGCATTAGTCAGGAAGGCAGCTTTACCCCAGCACCCTTGGTATAACTTACATTAATACTAGTGTAGTCATCCATTTCCCTTCCAAGCTCTATTCTGTCCCTTGAGAAGTTCCACAACGTGTGACTATACATGTGACTCTGCATGTGACTATACATTAAACTCTAACTATGTACTTATGTGTGACTTATACATTAAACTCTAACTATGTACTTATAGTTTAAACAAAACTGATTTTATCCTGACTGGGTTTTGTCTAAGTGCAGCTAGCCCTGTGGTTGTTCAGAGAGTGGCTATGGGTCAAATACCCGGCAGAATCCAATTTGTCCATAAAAAAAACTAGTAATACCCTCCTTTTTGACATAACACTATGCTTTTATGTACTTTTGATACTTGAACACGCTTAGCACACCACAGCGTGTGTGCCCCTACCTATCTACATAGAAAGGGTGTGCGGCCTGCACACCCTTTCTATGTATATGGGTAGGGGCACGCACGCCCCTACCTATATACATAAAAAGGGTGTGCAGGTTGCACACCCTTTGTTGAATAGGGTGTGCGACTGCACACCCTGTTTTGGGTGGGTGTTGCACGCCTGTAGACGTGATGACACCCAAAAGTGGGCGTGCAGCCCGCACACCGGTAAAACAAAAGGTGTGCGGGCTGCACGCCTTTTTTTAAGGGCATGCGTTGCGCATGGGCGTGCCCAGGGGGGAGTGAGTTTATCATCCCCTGGCATAAAAGCCAGCCCTCTTCCCAATTTTTGATTCCACATTCTGTCCAAAAAATACAAGATAGCTGGTTTGTATAGCTTGTACACATGCCCAGCATGATAAAAATTACCTGTTCACTTACTGTGCTGTAATGTTTCAATGGCTATGCTTCACTCTATAGACGCCTTTCATAAGTGATTACAAACAGACTCCAGCATGTTACCCTTTTCATCTGTACAACTGTGCCTTTTTACCTCCTGAACAATTTCAATCTCATGGAGTTAAATTTACGTCCATCACTTTGCAAATCATGGAGGGCATGCTGACCCTGCACGGTTTCCTCCTAGTCTTCAACCTTCATGCATACATGCCCCATTTGTGTCCCCTCTGCTGCCCCATATCAGTGATCATTCACATCTTTATAAGACATCTTTATAAGCAATACAACCATCTCCTCCTTCCACACTCAACAGCATCCATCCATAATTTAGAACATTTTCAGGGTCACAAACGCAATCACAGTTTCATTCACTGTCTGAATTCAGCAATCCCACCACAATACCTGACTTTGCACCCACCCACAAATTCATGTAGATGCATCCCAAGCATATGTCTTTGTAAATTTCAGGTGCAAATAAACTAATATGCACTGTAAAGCTTCTATTGTACATGAAATCTCTAGGTCCAAGTATGGGGTCAGAGGTTGAGGCAGGCAAAGACATGGGAGGCTTCAGGTTCTCTTCAAGTGGACCGTCTGATGAGGATTTCAAGGATCTTTGCAGAGATTCCACTCCTTCACATTCAGCCAAACCTCTTTTTGGGATTGGCCAGTAAGTTGTATCTTGTGATTTTGGCCCGACTTGTCCTGTAAGTAGCCTCCACCTAGAATAACACATCCCTCCCTTCATCAGTGTTGACTGTGACTCATAGCTTTTTGCAATATCAAAGCACATGTACACCAACTTCTAGTATTCCACTAATGCAATTTGGCACATTAGCAGCGATGCCTGTAAAGCTAATGGAATCTCCTGGTTGAACCTTTTGAAACTTTCCATCCACTGTGTGCATATTTGAAGCCAACTTGATGTGCCCAGATTGAGACTGGGTTGATCACCAGATTATTCAGAAATTTATTTGGGAGAAACCAAAGTCATAAATGGGATTAGCATTGTGTACAACATTTCAATCATTCAATGTTTGTTTGCATAGAGCTAACAACATACCTGCTTCATGTTTTGAGCCACCACTTCAAGATGAGTGACACACTCTCGAACCGGATGCCAGTGAACCTTCACAACTTGAGCCACTCCAAAGACATGTGGCGTCTCAAATTAATATCCATTTTCAAATTCGCCCCTGTGAACTTGCCACTTTGACTGTTGAACAGTAATCTTGGGTTGATTCAAATTGGGACAGATGGACAGGTTGCCAAGGATACATATTCTGCTAAAGTTATCATGGAGGATTGCAGGAACAGAATTTGATGGTGACTTGAGGACAATATTATATTCTTCAAAGTTGGAATAAGCTTGGGTGAGTGTCAGCCCTAGAGATACTCCAGAGTATCCTAAGCACTGACTAAACTAAAAAATACAACAAAAATAATGTATTACTAATGTAAATAATAACTTATCATAAAATACTATTATATCAATCAACTCAGAATGTAAAATTAAGTGGGGTAGCTCACTCAAACCACCACTAAATTCCTACTCCTTCTAGTACTTTATCATATGATAAAGATACTTTAAGAAAAAGGGAATACAAGGTATAAATTATGGATTAGAAATTATTGTCATAAAAGCTGAGAGACAATAAACTTATTTGCATAAATCTAATAATAATAAAATTATGCTTATAAGAAAGAAATTACCTAAGTGCGTGGTAATTTCCCAGTATTGTTCTATTAAATGAATTGGCCCATGATGTGATTGGTTATACACACATGTCATGAGGCCATGGGGACATAAAAAATACTGTGCTCAATTCAATACAATTCCCATTACATCATGGTACATTTGAATTGTAATACATTAGGGCAGAATTTAGAATAAACATTCTAGAACCTTCCTCAAGGAATCTCTAGAATATAAAAGGAGGCCATTTCTGGCCTAGGATTGGTTCCTCAGCATATTCCCCCACCACAGTAGTAAGTACTCTGAATATTCTCCTCCTACTTGTAGAGTAGTGTTATCCCTTGATCCAACCCACCTTATTTACTGGACTATTTATCAAGCTAGTTTAGAACATCCCCATCTTAGACCTTGGACTATTCCTTATAAAGCAGTTGCTGCAACACTACCACCACTGACAGTAGCCAATCAGCTCAAGTGTGTGTCAGCCTCCCTGATGCCAAGGACAAGTCCTTCTAGCTACAGGTGGTGCAAGAATGAATGGTAAAGAGTGGTAAACTCTGGGTAAGGTACAAGTTACAATTCCCAAAAGATATGGGGGAATTGTGACGTAAAAATTGAGAGAAAAATAGGTTAATAATTATATTGAATAAATTTAATATACTTAAAAACCAGAGGGGCCTGGTAAATCAGGGGTGGTTTAGATCCCTCTAAGGTATCTTACAAATAAATGCAGAGGATTTAGGTACCTGGAACACTGGGGCCTGTTGGAACAGGGGTGGTTTAATCCCAGGAATGGAAATGGGGGAATATCTTCAAGAAAAAGGGTTATTACTTACTAGTAATAAACCTTGGGGGATCTTGGGGATATTCTGGGTGGAACTGGACAGTTGGAAGCGCTTGGATGGATGGATGGTGGAGCTTGGTGGGCACTGTGAAGTTGTTGGGGAAGACAGGGCTAAAGAATAACTACTAAGAAGCTTACCAGACTGTGTTATAAAGATGTATATATCTAATAAGAAGTGGGTAAGGTTGTTAGTGGGTATTGGGAAGCATGAGGAGCCTTGTTTGGGAGGTTGAAGAGCTCCTTAAATAGTCTTGAGTTCCCCCTGGGGACCCTGTAGGTATTATTGCCCAACTTGTGGGATCTTTGGACCACATTTTGGCCATTTTTGCCTTCTTGGTGACGCTTCAGCAGCCCCTGCTTTGAATACACATGTAATAAACAATACCATTCAGTATATTTAATTGTTTAGTCCCCAGTACTCTTCATTACATATGTAACATATGTAATGAGGTCACTGGAGCGTGTGTTTGTTGATTTGGGTGTACCTGAGTGACTGTGGAGTCCGCGTGCCAAGTTTGGGAGCCTGTAAGGGGCTTGTTGCTTGCGCGGGGGCTTATATCCCAACTTTGACGCGGGCTTTCAGTCACGCGGGTTGAACTTGAGGTTCTGCGGACTGCGGTACGCGGGGTTTGAGTAAAACATGGTGTATTTACACTATCTCCCCTAATTTACACAACACCTCATTTCCGTGACTGGAAATGGGGTTTAAGCATAAGTACATATATATACAAGCATAAATTAATGCAAGTTCCTTTTTATTAAAGGTACTTGCTAATTATTCTTTGCTAATTTACATAGTGAAGGAGTGAGAATTAGGGGTACTTGTGAGTGAGGTACCCTAGGTTATTTTTAGTGTAGATTTAGAATATCAAATAATATTCTAACTATTATTTGATATTCTATATTTTTTATAATAATTTGCTGTAGGAAACTTGTGACAGGTTGCTCTGTCATAGTAGCAAGCTGACAAAGTGCTTGCCAGCTGCTTAGTAACAATTTATATTGTTACACTCTCAAAAAGACAGAAAAATAGCCAAACCTATATGGTTAGCTGTTAGTCTTCTCCTGATTGACTGATTTGTATATCAAATAGACAATTATAAGGAGTTTTAGGTTATCATCTGTGCATAGTTTGGACACTATAGAGAGAATAAGACTATGATTATTCTGATAACCTTTCAGCACAGTGATAGTACCTGGATTTTTTATAGACATTAAGCCAGTGTTTCATACACATAGCTGACAGTGAGAGTGTATGCTGCAATGGGGGTCTTAATATGAATTTGAGCTCCAACACTGGCTATACTGGTTTTGTTTGAAAGATGATCATAGTTAAATCTTGGGGTCTTTGCGTCAGATTCGTATGGAGATATCAGAGATTTGTAAGGAGATATCAGACAGCTCAATGTTGTTGGATGAGAGTAATGAGATTTATCTACTGGGAGAAACGGGACAAACTCTTCCCCCAACTGCTGTCTTTTAAGGCCTTAAAGTCCCTTCCATGATTGCGGGGGTCACGGAGAATTGCACTCATTTTCTGCTCACAAAGGCAAAACCTTCTTCTTTTGTTCTTCTTCTGCTTACATCATTGTCCAAATCAACTGATGCAATCCTATGCACAAATAATGCTTGCTTATTTCAGGAGATGGGCCTAGCCCTTGTTCCCCTATAAGTCAGTTTTTCCACAGCATTTAATCTCCACACTTGCTCCCGTCACATTCAATTGACTCCTTTCCGGATTTTTTCTTCTTGTCATGCTTTCCCTGTGACAGAATTTACCTGTGACACAGTTATTTGGACATTTCCTGTTACATATTGACCCCTTTTTCCTGCAGAAGCATGTGTTAACATTGACAAACATAAACATTTCTCAATGTCCCCCCTAACGTACGTGTGTATGTTGTGGTGACACTGTACGCACAATGTCCCAAAGCCCACCCACAACATTACAATTAGCATTAACATTGAAACTTGGGGTTACCACAGATCTGTAATAACATGATTGCTTTGGGGTCAGCAGTAAATTTGTTGGTCATGTCTTCTTGACCAATTGGATGTTTGAATCCCTCTGACACTAGTTACCCACTTTCATGGTGCCAACCTCAAAAAAGAGGTATTTGATAGTTTCCTCAGCCAAATATCCTCTTTCTTCCTTCCTTTCCAGTCACCTCTGTCTTTTCTGGATGCTCTTTTGGGGGCGTTGATAAACGCACGCCAAGTGCGTACGCCAACGCCAACCCGCACGCCATTTTTTTTTGGCGTGTAGGCCCTGCACGCCAATTGTTTGGCGTGCGCTCCCACACGCCAAAGAAAATTGGTGTGCGGGTTGGCGTTGGCGTACGCACTTGGCGTGCGTTTATCAACGCCCTCTTTTGGAGGAAAGACTAAAACACAAACTGGATGAACTGTTTGTTTAACCCCAAAAGGTCCAAGAAGTGGCCACAGCCCCAAAAAAACCCACCTAATCAATTTCCATGCTGTCAATCCGGTTTTCCCCTGCATTCCACATTTTGGTTCAAACAGGAAATTTAATACTGGTTGTGTGAGTCCACAATGACACTTTAATGGTGTTGTGCTTCACAATGGTTGTAGCTGTGGCTCCTCATTTTGAGATTGGTTGTATATCACACACCCCACACAACACCAACTATCTATGAAGTCCCACTTCCTGGGTGACTGAACACTCCAAACAGCTCACGAATATCAATATATCCATACCCTAAAGGTTATCACAAGCTCATGTCTTCCTGGACAGACCCGGCCTTCTTTTCACTTCCTCTCCCAGTGTGTACCTATATATTGCAACACTAGCCTTTGCCTCATGCAAATGGATGGAGGCTGACTGTCAGGCAGAAGTGCATTGCGTCAACATAAACTATTTGATCACAAAATCCCAGTCCCAATAGAATTGTGTACATTATTGGTTCCTACATCAACATCTGTCTGATATTCATGCCTTGTGTTTTCATTACTTTTCAACAAACTACTGGTGATTGCAACAGTCTGGCGCCCCATTCTTGTGTCTCACCAACCTCACCCCCAATCCTGTTGCAGAGATTCAACACATGTGCAATCCAACAGCTACATGAAGAATCACTGCCAGCATGGTTGTATCAGATTCCCAAATCTGGCATTACATCAGTTGAAAAAATCTGATATTATATCAGACAAGACTGGTATTGTATCTACCAAAACTGATATTATATCTACCTTGCCTGATGTAATGTCTATCATGACAGATATTGCATCAGTTGATGCAATTAAATATCAACATCCCTGACTTTATATAAGTTTTTTGCATCTGACATAACATTTTGGCCCATGGGTATTACATCAGATGGAAAAATCTGAGATCAAGTCAGTCATGTTGATATTAAATAGTTTCAACTGATTTAATATCCCTGATGATAGACATAATATCACAATAGGTAGATATAATATTAGTTGTGGTAGATACAATATCAGCTTTGTCTGATATGATAAAAGATTTTTTCAACTGATGTAATGCCAGATTTGAGAATCTGATACAATAATCTTTGCAGTGAATACATTCCTGGGTAAAGACTGGTTTGGGTCAGGGATTGAACTTTCCCCCAGGCGGATTGTGAAACCTCCATTTCTAAGTTTCACACAAAAGACAATAACCTAAATTACATAATCATCTGTTCACTATATAATCCTCAACCCCCCAGCACCCTCCTAGCTCAGTAGAGACCAACTGACTTCCAAACTCTACTGTGCTAGGTAAGCACCTATTTATCCTCTCTAACTCTTCTCTCTCTTGTTTCCTTTCATTAGTTATCACATTATATTAATAAGTGTATTTAGTAGAGACCAACTGACTTCCAAACTCTACTTTGCTAGCTTGCAATTCAACTTACTTAGGTTCTAGAATCCGGTCTTTCCAAAGCATAAGGCTTTGATTCTGAACCTCACCCACAGACAGTGAGGGATCCAGACGGGATCCTTACACAGATTAATTCAGTTGCAGGTTATTGAGCTGTACTTGAGTAGTTCCGTATTATAGTCTCATTAGCTTCGCCGCAGTAGTTAGACCTAGTTGTAGTTTCACTTAAGAGCCCGCGGACAACCATGTACTGTTTCCCTTTTCTCTTCATTCACTCAACTCGGTCGTAACCTCAAATCACTGATCCACAATATCTTGTGTCTCAGGTCTGTTATCTTTCATCTATATTTCCTCTTCTAAGTCTCTTACTCACATGGGTTGTATTAGGTTGGATCTCTTTTGTGTCTCGCTCAGTGTGCTCCATAAGTTGGCTCACACACTTCACTCGTCTAAAAGGTTAGCTTGAAATATCATTCACTCAACTCGGTCGTAACCTCAAATCACTGATCCAAAATATCTCGTGTCTCAGGTTGGATCTCTTTTGTGTCTCGCTCAGTGTGCTCCATAAGTTGGCTCACACACTTCACTCGTCTAAAAGGTTGGATCTCTTTTGTGTCTTGCTCAGTGTCAGCCTCCCTGATGCCAAGGACAAGTCCTTCTAGCTACAGGTGGTGCAAGGATAAATGGTAAGAGTATAAAAGCTCTGGGTAAGGTACAAAGCTACAATTCCCAAAAGATATGGGGGAATTGTGGCTTAAAAATTGAGAGAAAAATAGGTTAATAATTATATTAAATGAATTTAATATGAATAAAACCAGAGGGGCCTGATAAATCAGGGGTGGTTTAGATCCCTCTAAGGTATCTTGCAAATAAATTGCAGAGGATTTAGGTACCTGGAACACTGGGGCCTGTTGGAACAGGGGTGGTTTAATCCCAGGAATGGAAATGGGAGAATATCTTCAAGAAAAGGGTTATTACTTACTAGTAATAAACCTTGAGGGATCTTGGGGATATTCTGGGTGAAACTGGACAGTTTGAAGCGCTTGGATGGATGGATGGTGGTGCTGGATGGTCACTGTGAAGTTGTTGGGGAAGACAGGGCTACAGAATAACTACTAAGAAGCTTACCAGACTGTGTTATAAAGATATGTATCTAATAAGAAGTGGGTAAGGTTGTTAGTGGGTATTGGGAAGCATGAGGAGCCTTCTTTGGGCGGTTGAAGAGCTCCTTAAATAGTCTTGAGTTCCCCCTGGGGACCCTGTAGGTATTATTGGCCAACTTGTGGGATCTTTGGACCACATTTTGGCCATTTTTGCCTTCTTGGTGACGCTTCAGCAGCCCCTGCTTTGAATACACGTCACCTATTGATTTTATTAATGTATTTTATTATTGTTTATTTATTTACATTGACTTACAGTCTGTAGTACATTAGTATTGTTTGTTATAGATTTAATACTAGTGGCTTATTTGTATTTACAATAAGCCACAGTATTTGTTTGTACTGTTTGTTCAATCAATGTATTTTATTTATATGTATAAATAAACAATACCATTCAGTATATTTAATTGTTTAGTCCCCAGTACTCTTCATTACATATGTAACATATGTAATGAGGTCACTGGAGCGTGTTTTTGTTGATTTGGGTGTACCTGAGTGACTGTGGAGTCCGCGTGCCAAGTTTGGGAGCCTGTAAGGGGCTTGTTGCTTGCGCGGGGGCTTATATCCCAACTTTGACGCGGGCTTTCAGTCACGCGGGTTGAATTTGAGGTTCTGCGGACTGCGGTACGCGGGGTTTTGAGTAAAACACGGTGTATTTACACTATCTCCCCTAATTTACACAACACCTCATTTCCGTGACTGGAAATGGGGTTTAAGCATATGTAAATATATATATAAGCATAAGTTGATGCAAGTTCCTTTTTATTAAAGGTACTTGTTAATTATTCTTTGCTAATTTACATAGTGAAGGAGTGAGAATTAGGGGTACTTGTGAGTGAGGTACCCTAGGTTATTTTTAGTGTAGATTTAGAATATCAAATAATATTCTAACTATTATTTGATATTCTATATTTTTTATAATAATTTTTGGAGGAAACTTGTGACAGGTTGCTCTGTCATAGTAGCAAGCTGACATTCCCTACCACCAAGATAAGTCTCCTGAAAAAAGTGAGTTTCTAACTAAAGGTAACTTTTATTTTAAGGAAAAAAAAATTCAAGAGGACCTCTTGGATGCCCTATAATTTCTCAGATGTATTGCTCCATCTGGGATGTTATTTTCAGGTAACCACTCATCTTTATCTGCTGATTGGTTCTTATATCTGGCAAGATACAGCCTTGTATCTTTTCCCTGTATCCTTTCTTTTTTATCTTTCAGTATTTTATTTACTTTCAATTGTCCAGAAGGTGGGACCTCAATCAGGGGAACTGGTTGTTGAGTGGCTGGTTCCTCTTCAGTTCTAGATTGGTACTGTTTTACTAGACTGACTGGGAATACTGGGTGTTTTCTTGATAGTTCTTCTGTCAATATGACTTCCACGGCATTTTTTCCATGAAGTTGCTTAATGGTAAAGGGACCTATAAAAGGGGGTTTTAGCTTCCTGCTGCCTCCCAAGTTGTTGAAGTTAATAGTGGATAAAAGGACCTTATCTCCTACTTTAAACTCAGGTTCTTTGTGGCTTTTATCCCATCTCCCTTTGTTGTATTCTACTGCTTCCTCTACACATTTCTTAGCATGTTGTTGGGTCAGATCTAACATTTTCTTGAAATCTAGTGCTGTTGGATGCAGGTGGGGTAATTTATCATTCAAAGTGTCTTTGGGCATGCGTGGTATCCATCCTCTTTCTAAGACATATGGAGCTTCTTTGGTGGAGGAATGTTTACTACTATTATAGGCAATTTCCAATGCTGGTAGTAGACTAACCCAATCATGAGTATATCCATCATGATTTTTAAACTCAAATCCAAAGGAGCAGAATCTACATAACATGTCTTCTAGAGTTTGTATCATTCTTTCTGCTAACCCATCAGTTTGAGGGTGATAAGCTGTGGAAAAAGCTAGTTTGGTACCAAGCATGTCATGTAGGTTCCTCCAGAATTCTGATGTGAATTTGGGATCTCTGTCACTAATTATAATTTTGGGAATACCTACATCAGCCATAATCCTATTCCAGAATAACAGGGCAACCTCCATGGCTGTATCATCTTTATGGTTAGGTATGAACCTGGCTCTCTTGGAGAAGCTGTCTACAACTACTAGTACTGAGTTATATGAGAAGGATCCTCCTGGGGGTAGGCCTGTTACAAAGTCCATGTTTATGATTTCCCACTTGTCAGTTGGTTCAGATATTTTCTGCAGTAAGCCAAATCTCTTTCCTGTTTGCTTATTGCCTTTCTGACACGCATCACAAGATTTGATATAGTTGTGTACTTGTTCTTTGCAATTGATCCACCATGCTGTATATTTAATTCTCTCCACTTTTCTCTCTTCAGAAAAGTGTCCAGAATTAACATTATCATGGCATTCTTTCAGAATGTTGTCAATTTGGGAAGGGTCACTTAGCACTAGTACACTTGAATGCCTATTCCTAAAATATAGAAGGCCATCTAGGAGACTGAACTTTCCAAGTTTATAATGTTTGGCTAATTCTTCTGGTAGACTGGCTATTAGTTCTGTTGAGCTGTTGTCATTTCTAAGTATGTCTACTAATTTTAACAACTCAGGGTTTTTGTCATAGCTATTCTTGACTAATTCATAAAATGCATTATCTAATTCACACACATGAATTCCTAGGATAGGAAATATGTCTTCATCTTCTGGGTCATAAGCAGGATTATCTGGGTTATTAGGCAAGGCCCATCTACTTAGTCCATCTGCATTTTTGTGCTTGGCTTCAGACTTTTGAATAATAGTCATATGTCCTCCATACTGCTGAATTGCAATTTGCCATCTGAGCATATGTCTATTAGGGGTCTTCATATTCATCAGGGTTCTTACAGCTGTGCAGTCAGTTACCACTAAGAAGTTAGACCCTTCAAGATAGTAATGTAACTTCTCCAGAGCCCATACAAGTGCTAAACATTCCATTTGACTTGCTCCATATTTCTTCTCAGTACTCTTGATTTGTCTTGAGATAAATAGAATGGGTTTCTCAGCAGGTTTATCCTCTATTATGAATTCCTGATGAAGGGCTGCTCCCAAACCATCTAGGCTTGCATCAATATAAAGTATAAATGGTTTATCATAGTCAGGTTGAGCCAATACTGGTGCCGTGGTAAGGAGTCTCTTTAACTCTTCATAATTTTTTACTCTATCATAGGTCATTTCAAATATTGTATCATGATTGCAGAGTGCATAGAGGCTTTTACTTACATTTGCAAAGTTGGGGACATTTTGGCGGTAATAACTACAGAAACCTAGAAAGGACATAATCTCTGTTCTATCCTGAGGCATGGATTTCATTAAGACTGCTGCTACTTTCTTTTGGTCTATAGCTAGAGAAAGACCTGAGACTACTCTTCCCAGTGCTTTAAGTTCTCCATATCCAAAGTTACACTTTTTCATAGACATTTTTAGTCCTGCTTTTATGGCAGTTTGGAGTACTATATTGATCTTTTCTAGGTGAGTTTCCCAGTCATAAGAGTAAATGATAATGTCATCTATATATACCATCATCCAGTTTTGTCTAATGAATGAGCCAAAAATGGAGTCCATCATTCTTTGAAAGCGTGATGGTGCATTCTTTATGCCAAAAGGCATTCTGAGGTATTCAAAAATCCCTAGGTGACATATAATCCTCAGGAATTTCCTACTCTCAGGTGCTATGGGGATCTGATGGAATCCTTTCAGTACATCCATAGTAGTGATATACTTGGCCTTAGATAAGTTATGTAATGAATGGTCTATCCTGGGGATAGGATAGTAGTCAGGTCTAGTGTAGTTATTCAGAGCACAAAAATCTCCCACCATTCTTGACTTTTCATTATGCCAGGCAATTATTACAGGTGTGGTGACTTCTACCTGTTCATTATGTCCAACTTTTCTCAGGACTTTGAGTTCTTGTAGCTCTTTGATGTGTGTTTCCAGAGCTTCTCTTGATTTGGGGCTGGAGGGGTAGGGTGGTCTCCTCAACTGTGGGGGATAAGGTTTGTCAATATTAAGTTCCAATTTCATGTCATGGCCTTTAATGTTACCAATTGGTTCTTCTGTAGTGCAGAAGGCTTCTTTATGTTCAAAACAAGTTTTTAAAACATCCAACTTTTGTTTCTCATTTAATATGTCACTGACAGCAGCTTGTGATAAATATTCTTTCTGGAAAGATAGTAGATCTTCTTGGATTTCAACATTGTTAATGGCATCTGGTATCTTGATGTTAATGTTGCAGATTTGGAATTTTCTTTTCCAATCACCACCAATAGTGTAGAATCTATCTTTACTCTGGAAAATATCTATACCATACATACAGAAAGCGTCATTACCTAGGATCAGGTAATCACAGACTGCATCTTGTAACACTACAAATTCAACAGATAACCTAAGAGATCCTTTAGAGTGAGGAAATATTAGAGGTATGGATACTACTCCAATAGGTTTCATGGCTGAGTTGCAACTACTAAACTTGGCTTTTGGCATGGGCATTAAGTTATCTCTCCATCTGGGGTAACATTCATCTAGAAAGGTACTACTGGCACAAGAACAGAAAGCTCCCACGTCAACGAGGACTCTTTTTTCTTTGTTGTCAAACAAGACAGTAGTATAACTAGTTTTTCCCATGGTGTAACTCATACCAGCTTCAGGTTTATTGGTGAGTAACTTTGCGTCAGATATATGGCCAACCTTCATGGAGGGATCCCATCTTTGTGGTAAATTAGAGTCACCATGTATAGCATTAATGGATAATTCATCCCCAATGTCAGCTTGGATAACTGAGATTCTCATCAAGTCTTCTTCAGCTGGTTCATTCATGACTATTTCAAACTGGGAATGGTTATCTTCTTCAGTTTCTGATGGGGTGTTCATTACTACCATATTTACTCTTTTACGTATATTGGTACATTCATTTTTCCAATGACCCTTTTCTCCACACTTGAAACATTCAGGAGTAGCAGTTTTCTTGGGGATTTCAGTTGTAGGGTTGATCTTGGTGGAATCTTTTTGGAACTCTTTTCTCTCAGGGATGTTACTTCTGATGTACTTTTTGTTCCATCCATTAAGGACCACCATTTCATTTAATACACTACTGAATTCTGTCATATCTACATCTAGTGAGGGGAATCTACATCTCATTATACTTTCAAGATTTCCTTTACATTGACTCAATAATCTATTATTGGCTTCTTCATCAGAGACTCTGTCATACACACATTCAATTCTTCTTCTTTGTTTCAAGCACCATTCAGAAGCAGTCTTAAAGTATTTAAATTGTTATTAAGAGCTTCAATAGAATCAAACAAATAGTGGATAACAGAGGGGTTCAATCTATGTTCTTGTATAGATTGGCCGCAATGAGAAGAAGATCTGTGGCTTTCTTCCACTTCACTGGGTCGTTGAAGTTGATGGAAGAAGAGCTTTTGTTCTTCCCTTTGTCTATTTTCTTGAACTTCAGGGTGTTCTTCTTGGGCGGCGCGGGGAAGTGGATCTTCTTTTCCTCCCAAGGGTTCCACCCTTTCACGTAAGCTTCTATCTCCTCGTTGGGGATGAGCTTTTGGAGAGCCTTCTGGCTGTCCTGCGCCGTAGTCAGCAAGTCTCTCAGCTCTTCTGTAGGCCCCTGCCTTAAGGAGACTTGGCACTGTTTCCAATGGAAACGTGCTCTTTCACCCGGTGTCTGATTTGTTCCTCCTTCGAGAGGACTTGGATTTCCGGGGTGGAAGGGCGTTTCTGGGTAGCTGCCGACGACTCTTGGGGTCTCTCGTTGACGTCCATTGGAGTTTCTGCTTCTGTTTGAGGAAGCGGGAGCTCTTGGGTCGTCGTCGTTGGCTCTTGGGGAGTTGGGGTGGCTTCCGGCGTGGCTGGGATAGGCCCCTTGCGCGCTATGCTCGTCATATTGAGGTTCTTGACGCGCTGGTGCAGTTCTTTTGCTGCTACGAGCTCTTGTTGGACTGGGTAAGAGACCTCGTAGCTCTGGCTTGGTCGACCTGGTAGATTTAACCATGGTAAGTTTCTTTTCTATGAATATGTAATATGTAGAGAGATGCTTACTTGGGGGGTTGTTGGTTTCAGCGTCGACGGTAGGAGTAGCTTCTTGAGAGGGGTTTTCGAAGGAAGCCACTGAAGGGAATTTTTGTTAGATTCGTGATTGAAAGAATTGAGAAAGAAATGGTACTCACTTCTTTCTTGGTATCTTTCTTTAGATATCTTAGCCTTTTTCAATTTTAACGCTCTTAAGTAGTTGTGGAGGGTTATTTCGGCCTTGAGATTTCTTTCCTCTCTCAAATGAGAGTGATATGCGGCGAGGATGAGGCGGTCTTCTTGGGAGAGGGGATCCCAATCTGTAGGAACGTAGTTCCTGATTTCTTCTTCCTTTTTGAGGCGAAGGACTCGAAGATAGTGCTGAATTAACGTGGCGTTTTCTTGTAAATTCACTGTACGCGCCGCAGATGAAAAAAGGAATGGTAAGTATGGAATACTGTAATATTTTTTTAGAATTTTTATTAATATGTATTTTAATTGTATGTGTAAAAAATTAAAAAAACTTACGATTTTTAATTTGTGGGTTTGGTTTTTTGAAAAAAAAGATAAAGCAAAACAGTTTTTTATTAGTTTTTTGAATTTTTATAGGATGAGGATTTATAAAAAAGGTGATAATTTTTATTGGTTTTTTTATAAGTAAAAAAAATAAAAGAATTACGGGTGTTTTATTTCAAAAATAAATTTGAAAATTTCCCGGCCAGACCCCCAATTGTCAGCCTCCCTGATGCCAAGGACAAGTCCTTCTAGCTACAGGTGGTGCAAGGATAAATGGTAAGAGTATAAAAACTCTGGGTAAGGTACAAAGCTACAATTCCCAAAAGATATGGGGGAATTGTGGCTTAAAAATTGAGAGAAAAATAGGTTAATAATTATATTAAATGAATTTAATATAATTAAAACCAGAGGGGCCTGATAAATCAGGGGTGGTTTAGATCCCTCTAAGGTATCTTGCAAATAAATTGCAGAGGATTTAGGTACCTGGAACACTGGGGCCTGTTGGAACAGGGGTGGTTTAATCCCAGGAATGGAAATGGGAGAATATCTTCAAGAAAAAGGGTTATTACTTACTAGTAATAAACCTTGAGGGATCTTGGGGATATTCTGGGTGAAACTGGACAGTTTGAAGCGCTTGGATGGATGGATGGTGGTGCTGGATGGTCACTGTGAAGTTGTTGGGGAAGACAGGGCTACAGAATAACTACTAAGAAGCTTACCAGACTGTGTTATAAAGATATGTATCTAATAAGAAGTGGGTAAGGTTGTTAGTGGGTATTGGGAAGCATGAGGAGCCTTCTTTGGGCGGTTGAAGAGCTCCTTAAATAGTCTTGAGTTCCCCTGGGGACCCTGTAGGTATTATTGGCCAACTTGTGGGATCTTTGGACCACATTTTGGCCATTTTTGCCTTCTTGGTGACGCTTCAGCAGCCCCTGCTTTGAATACACGTCACCTATTGATTTTATTAATGTATTTTATTATTGTTTATTTATTTACATTGACTTACAGTCTGTAGTACATTAGTATTGTTTGTTATAGATTTAATACTAGTGGCTTATTTGTATTTACAATAAGCCACAGTATTTGTTTGTACTGTTTGTTCAATCAATGTATTTTATTTATATGTATAAATAAACAATACCATTCAGTATATTTAATTGTTTAGTCCCCAGTACTCTTCATTACATATGTAACATATGTAATGAGGTCACTGGAGCGTGTTTTTGTTGATTTGGGTGTACCTGAGTGACTGTGGAGTCCGCGTGCCAAGTTTGGGAGCCTGTAAGGGGCTTGTTGCTTGCGCGGGGGCTTATATCCCAACTTTGACGCGGGCTTTCAGTCACGCGGTTGAATTTGAGGTTCTGCGGACTGCGGTACGCGGGGTTTTGAGTAAAACACGGTGTATTTACACTATCTCCCCTAATTTACACAACACCTCATTTCCGTGACTGGAAATGGGGTTTAAGCATATGTAAATATATATATAAGCATAAATTGATGCAAGTTCCTTTTTATTAAAGGTACTTGTTAATTATTCTTTGCTAATTTACATAGTGAAGGAGTGAGAATTAGGGGTAGTTGTGAGTGAGGTGCCCTAGGTTATTTTTAGTGTAGATTTAGAATATCAAATAATATTCTAACTATTGTTTGATATTCTATATTTTTTATAATAATTTTTGTAGGAAACTTGTGACAGGTTGCTCTGTCATAGTAGCAAGCTGACACTCAGTGTGCTCCATAAGTTGGCTCACACACTTCACTTGTCTAAAAGGTTATGAGCCCAGTCTAGCGCTGGTTAACCAACGTTTGATAGATTTCCCACTGGTTTGCAACTACTCACGATGACTTCCGAAAAAACCGCCAAGGACACTGTTCCAAGCCTTAAGAATACCACTTGGGCCGAATGGAAAACCCAAGTTCTAGCATACTGTCAAGAACTCAATCTCGACAAATACTTTCTTTGCAATATTCCAGCACCACCAGAATCGGATGAAACCCAGTTTGAGTTACACAAGGCTAAGAGAGGCAAGGCGGCAGGAATCCTTGTCCGCACCATGGGTCAAACTAACAACAACAAGTTTGTCACCGACACCAACAGAAGAGACCCAAGAGCACTTTGGAAGCTGCTCTCGGCGAGTTACGAATCCAACTCAGCTGAAAACCAAGCAAAGGTTTTCCAATTGTTCTGCAATCTGGAATTCCGAAAAGACCTTCCAACATTCTCTGAAGACCTAAATGCCCACTTATTGACCACATTTCGTCAGTCGGCTTAATCATTGGCATTCCCGATAAAATTCACCTCCACGACCACATGCTTGCGGAGCAAATCATTGCTAAGCTCCCTGATTCACTCATCTCATTCAAGGACCGCTTAGCAGATAAACGCCCAATAACCGTAGAACAGGTTAAGGAATTCATCCAGGAAAAGATCAACAGCGTCTCAGCCTTGTCGATCTCGGCTCCTGAAGCCACCACAATCAAGTCCGAGTCAGCCCTGAAAGCCACAGTAGCATACTGCAAAGGTGGTGTTCATAACCCCTGCGACCACACACTCAGCTAGCCAATGCTGGCAACTTCATCCTGAATTGAGGAAGAAAAGGAAGGGCAAGAAACAAGCCAAAGCAGCTGTCAACGATGAATCTGAATCCAGTAGCATTGCGAGAGTGACGGGGCCTACCGTTGCATCGACCCCAAGAAAGCTTTCTTGGCAAACTCAAATCTCACAATGTTTCTTGACTCCGGTTGCTCCAATCACCTGTTCCCTAAGAAGGAGGATTTTTCTCTTGTCATACAAGAAAATCTTGTTCGTCACTGGAGATCGCTGACGGAAAGTCCATGAAGGTTGAAGGAACCGGATACGTCCACACATTGACAACGGACTAGGTTCAACTATACAACTGAAAGCTTTACATTTCCTTGCCCCAAGTAGTTCAACCTCTGATAAGCTTGGGAACAGACTATACTGCAAGGGCTGTGTAGTTCAGAAACCAAACGGAGTGACCAATCTCAACTCCCCAGACTTTGAGGTAGTCGATCTTCATCTTGACACTCCGATTCTCAAAGGGAAAAGTCCAAGGAAACGTGTTCGTTCTTGAAGGAAAACCAGTCCAACCTCCAGGTGAGCAATCTCACCCAACCGTTGCTAGAAGCGCCGTCGCTGATAGCTTGCTTGCTCACAAACGGGCGGGTCATCCTAGCCGAGAAGCATTGAAAATCATGTTTCGGAGTCAACCACTCAACACTAGAGTGCAGATCATGTCGCCTTTCTAAATCTACCTTGCTCCCATTCTCTAAAACACTTCCATCACCGAGCCATCTGCTAGAATATGTCTACATGGATCTCAGCGGAAAAATCACTCCCCCGACTGTGGGCAGAGGTCTCTATTACTTTAAAATTACCAATGCCTTCTCTTATTTCAAAGTCGTGTACATCCTTTGCACCAAAGATGAAGCATTCGAGCAATTCAAATCATATTATCGTGCGGTGACTAATTTTCACAAGGCAAACATAGTCAACGTCATCACTGACGGAGGTGGGGAATTCAACTCAACTGAATTCAAAGCTTTCTTTGACTCAAACGGGATTACACATCATGTAACAGCTCCGTACACTCCACAACAAAACTTGGTTGCTGAAAGAGGAAATAGGACAACAAGCGAAAAGGCCAGAGCCCTTCTCAAAGAAGCAAATCTTCCAGATACGCTTTGGGGTGAAGCGGTCTCAACGGCAGTCTTATATGAGAACATCACTCCAACCCAAAAGATCAAATGGAAGACGCCGCACGAGCTCTGGTTCAACCAAAAATTTGACTACTCTCGTCTAAGGGTCTTTGGCTCCAAAGCTTACATCAACATACCAAAGGAAAATTGGCAGGGAAAATTTGGCAACACTGCCAAGGAGGGAATCCTAGTAGGTTACCGGCTGGGTATTCCAAACTGGAGAATACTCATGCCAGGAAACAAGGTGGAGTTCAGTCACAACGTCAAATTTGACAAGACTGTTTTTCCAGGAATCTCCACCTGTTCTCCAGCCGGTACTGTCAGCTCCCACTTCTTTGATGACTTATCCATCTCCTCACCCCAGATTGACAAGCCTTCCTCCGCCAATGACGGGGATACTCCATTGACAAGCCTTCCTCCGCCAATGACGGGGATACTCCTCCATCCGTCCCTGATCCGCCACCGGACAGAGTGTCCGGGTCAATCACCTCTTCCGATACAACAGTGGAGTCTTTTATCACTGCTCCCACAGCAGAACCTCACCACTCACCACCCCTGACCCCCCCGAACAATCCGGGGTGGGAATGGGTGCCAAAGGACCAACCACCCCCAAAGCCGGTCACAGCCGACATTGATCAATCAAACATCCTCACAACGAAGCGGCGAGCAAACATGGCTACATCGTTCTCCACCACCGAGCCGTGGTACAAACCAATGGCAATGACTCCTCTGGCACCGGCTCACCCTCTTGACAACGTTCCGCGGACTTACAGGGAAGCAATGCAATCTGCAGACTCGGAGCGTTGGCTAGCGGCGATCACTGAGGAACTCAACGCCATGGAGCGCCTTAACGTGTGGGAGGTGATCCCGATTGAACCCGGATTCCGGCTTATCGGAACGGTCTGGGTCTTTCGCCGAAAGCACGACGCTGAAGGTATACCAATCAAGCTCAAGGCTTGGTTGTGCGCGCAGGGTAACACTCAGGAGGATGGTGTAAATGTGGGAGAAACATACACTCCAACAGGCCGCCAGTCCGCACTCCGAACCGTTATCACCGTTGGAGTCACCGAGGGCATGGCTATCCACCAGATGGACGTCAAGAACGTGTTCCTCAACGGCTTACTTGAAGAAGTTGTGTATCTTCGTGCACCGTCTGGCCTCAACATTCCTCCCGGTCACTGCCTGAAGCTCAAGAAGTCTATCTACGGCCTTTGTCAAGCCCCTCGAGTGTGGTACAGAGATCTCAAAGCTTTTTTTGACTCAATCAACTTTGAGGCGTCTCCGGCCAATCCATGTTTATTCATCTCAAATGTTTCAGGCTGGTGTTGCTTTGTACACGTCTACGTAGACGACATGGTCATTGTCAGTCATGATGTTGATCGATTCAAAAACCTCATCTCTGGTCAATATTTGATGGAGGACCTTGGACAAGCCTCATCACTTCTTGGAATGAAACTCACACACTCACCCGGCCAAGTCACTCTCTCTCAGCAAGCGTACACGGAGAAGTTGATCAGCGAGTACAGCCTCACACAAGCTCGCCGAACTCACACACCTATGGTCCCAAACACTAGACTGCGAGAAGCTACGGAGGAGGAGAGGGAAGCATTCCTCAAACTGGGTGTCAACTATCGTCGGGCAGTAGGAGCGGTCAACTACCTCGCGGTTGCTACTCGTCCGGATATTGCATTCACTGTCTCCCAACTCTCCCAGCACCTCGAGCGCCCTGGAGTCTTGCACTGGCGCGCATTTACTCATCTGATCCGCTATCTATCATCAACCAAGTCGTACCAACTCTCCTTAGGGGGAGGGGCAGGTCAACCCCAAATGTTTACCGACACCGACTTCGCAAATTGTGCAGACTCTCGTCGATCTTACACTGGCTATATTTTGCGTTGGGGTAACAGTATCATTTCCTGGAAGTCTAGGAAACAACCTTTGGTGTCGACTTTGACCACCAAGGCAGAATACCAAGCACTTTACAAAGGTGCTCAAGAAGCAGTATGGTTTTCCTATCTTCTCAACTCGCTCAAGGTATTGGCCTCGGCAGCACTAAACGTTCACGTCAACAATCAAGCCGCCATTGCTCTTGCGAAAAATCTGATGTACCAACAACGCACCAAGCATATCAACCTCAAATATCACTGGACGCGTGAAATCCTAGAAGCGGGCACGATCCTAATCAGCTACATCTCAACTTCTGATATGCAAGCCGACGGTCTGACAAAGTCACTCGCAAGACCAAAACATGAAAAACTCATCAAGGTGTTGAATCTAGAAATCTAGTGAAAGAGGGGGGGTATTGAGCTGTATAGGAGGATCACTTAATTAGTTCTTTATTATAGTATTTTTAGCTTCGCCGCAGAAGTTAGACCCAGTTGTAGTTTTGTTTAAGAGCCCGCGGGCAACCATGTACTGTTTCCCTTTTTCTCTTCATTCACTCAACTTGGTCATAACATCAAATCACTGATCCACGATACATCGTGTCTCAGGTCTGTCTTCTTTCATCTATATTTCTTCATCTCAGTTTCTTACTCACATGGGTTGTATAAGGTTGGATCTCTTCTGTGTCTCGTTTAGTGTGTTCCATAAGTTGGCTCACACATCTCACTTGTCTAAAAGGTCTGCTTGAAATTGATTCACTCAACTCGGTCATAACATCAAATCACTGATCCACGATACATTGTGTCTCAGGTTGGATCTCTTCTGTGTCTCGTTTAGTGTGCTCCATAAGTTGGCTCACAATCTCACTCGTCTAAAAGGTTGGATCTCTTCTGTGTCTCGTTTAGTGTGCTCCATAAGTTGGCTCACACATCTCACTCGTCTAAAATCTACTTGGTACGCCATTGTGGCTTAAGGGAAGTTGGTAAACAAAATTTCCCATCCCTATAGTTGGCACAGTCCAGTATTTCCAGTGAACCATCCCTACTGAAGATAAAATATCCATTGAATTTTTTGGCCCCTTTTTCAATATGTTTTTGGGTTCCTCTTCTGGGATGTTGTTTGCAAATGTGGCTGGCCAAAAGGAGGCTAACTGAGCTGAAAATTGTTTCATTTTTGGTCCAGCAGAAGCTCCTGCAACTGCTGTTCTGATAGGCCTATCAGGGTCGGTAGGTACAGGGAATCTTCAATTTGGCAGGGGGACACCATGCCCAATTTTCCATAAAAGCCCTAGTTTTTCATTTTCATGGAGGAAAAAAAAAACCCAGGGAAGAGTGTGTCCTTCTTTTCTACAGTTAAAGCAAATTGGTGTCCTTGCTTCATATCAATTCCTTCCTAATGGACCGCTTTCTTGAGTGGCCTCCTTACTGGTTTTGGTTGGCATTTTCACAAGTTTTTGGGTGAGTGTTAAGATAAACTTTGCAATGCTTTCCACCTTTCCTTCCAGGGAGACCATTGGTGTTTCTGTAATCATTTTATCCTGGAGAAATTTTACTTGTTCTGAACCCTTCTTTGTGTCTAATAATTCTTGCATTATCCTGTTGGATTCACCAAAGACCCTCCTATACCCAAATGTTGTCCTCAGATCCTGCCTTCATTCCATTTCACTAACATTGATAAGGTACTTCAGTTCCAGAAGCTTACAGTAAATTTTCTTTCCATATGTGATCTTGTCTCCTGTAATGAGTTCACACTTAATGTTTTTTTGTGATTTTGGGAAAAAGGCTGCCAAACAAATACACAACATCTTTTGGAGAGGTTATATGCCCATTGGTCACAATTTACTTCAAAATCATGATGAACTTGCAAAAAAAATTCTCTGTATCCATGGATGTCCTCTATGCTGCCTTTCTTCAAATTTCTTCAGCTAATTCCCATAAATCATGGATTTTACACTGAATTTGGGTGTAATAGCCCCCCCAAACTTCAAAAATTCTCTCCTTCAGGAGATCCCAGTCCTCTCTGCACATCCATCCAGGGTTTCAAGTTCTTCCTTCAGGTCCTCACCAACTACAAACCTATCAATTTGCATTACCATGTCCCAGTTACTGGCACCACATGCTTCTGCAGTCCTTTTTTGCAAGCTAGGAAGGTTTTCAATCTTTCTCCTTCAAATTTCATGTTATCATTTTCAATCTTGAACACGTTCTGTCTTCTTTCATCCATAGATGTAGATTGGCCAATATCTGGAGGATTGAAAAAACCTAGTGGAGTTGAAGGATTCAAATGCTTGGTGGGCGTTATTTTTTCAAAATGTTTCTCTGAAATATCTGCAGCAGAAGTGGAATGTGCTCCAGATCCAGAAGCTACAGTACAGCTTTTCCCTTTGAATTGTATGGTTCTTGCCCAATTAATTCTTGTTGCCGAGGAATTTCTTATGGTAGTACTTAATGTTTCTTGAGAGAACTTGGGGGATTGATATTCATACGTCTTTCTCTGGGATTTCCCATGCTTCAATCCAAATAACCAGGTATATTAAAAGAAATTCTGAATATAGTAAGGATTTCTTGTAAAGGTAATACAATTTTTTTTGTTATACCATAGGCTGATGTGTATTGCCAGAAACATGCTGAAGACCCTAATTGTAAGAAAAACAATGAATTCATGTTCTCTGACACAGCCTGCTGGTGAAACTTTAGCCTTATCAAGTGAAACTCACAGGACCATCATTACTATTCATCTTGCTGTGTGTGGCTTTTTGCTGCCAGGTGGCTGTAATAAGTGGCTTGTGGTTGCTACACAGCCTCATGTATGCAGAAATACATGTCTGGATTTAGATATATACCCTTTAACAACTTTTTACACAGCTCCAAACCAGCCTGGCCAACTCTTTCCTTATAGATATGCAGGATTACCAATGCCTCATCAAGGTGAGCCTGGGTGAATGGGCAACACTCAACTTCCTTGCAAGCTTTCCCAGATGAACAGTTCTGTCCAGAAAAGTTTCTACAATTTTAACACATTAACCCAAGCTGTCCCAATAACCTGGAGGATCTTGATGCACCTGGGGGTAATTACTACATAAAAACTCTTCAATTTCACCCCCAATATATGGAAAAAGAATTCTTCAAAAAGGCTGATGCCCAAGTTCTCATCTCCAATCTCTCAAGAAGTATCAGCATCACCTGAAGAAGAATTTCGGCCCTGCCATATGAAAAACATAAGTACACACATGATTTTCCACCTCTATTTCTTATTGCCCATTTAGTTTTAATCTTTGATTAGTAGATTCTAAAAAAATTCAGCTCTTTCCACTGTTTCCCATCTCTATTCCATTGCTCCTCACTCAACTTCTGAAATATGAATTTACTGAAATACATGAAATGAATGGTTCAATCAGCCTGTGAATTGGATTCCCAAATGAGAGATGAAAGAGATGAAATCATGTCATTTAAGACATAATTCCATGCCTCAATCAGTGCATACACAAAATCTGTGATAATTTCCTTAAGGTGCTAATGAAACTGCTATATATTGCAATAAGATATAGTCTTAAAATGAGTCAATCAAAACATTAGATATAGTTGTTGATATTTGTTTCATGAGCCAACCAAAATGTGTAATTAACGAGCCAATAAAACCCTTAGAGATAGTAACTAGTATGTTCTTTTTGTAATAAATAGGAAAAATCAATACAAGATGAGCCCAAAACAATGTAGACAGAAGCCTGGAAGAATTTCTGGGTCAGTTCTGAGGTGAAAAACAGAGGAATGAAACCATTGATAACTTCAAAGTCTTGCTTGCCACCATTCAGTAACTCTTTGTGTTGCTTCAACATTGATTTATAGATGTGAACAGGCAGAAATCAAAGATAACCTTTGATACAGTATGGACTGATGGTCAGTATCCTGGTAAGTGATGTGTGGGAGGAGACAGCAGACCTGAGTGAAGTTTGGAAGAGAGCAGAAGTGATGAAGGAAAAAGAGAAAAAAAAACCAGCAGACAAGCTAGAATCTAAATACATGACACTGATTATCTAATCAACAAGCCTCCCTTGAGTTTCCTGGCTCATGGGGCCCATCCTTGAGTCTTTCAACAACTTCCAGGCATACACCTGACTCACCCTAGTAAAAGTAGAGCATGTCAGATAAAAATACATAACACAGATACTGCAAATCATTAATGCTTACCGGTAAACACAAGCTAATTAGTTGGTATTGCTCCAATTGGTAGATATAATGTGCCCTCTTGATTGCATCTTGTTTAGGATGGACAGTCCGCATGGTCTTCTTTGACATGTTCAAGCGGTTATGCACAGTGTTCAAGATAGTCAACACTGATACAGACCTCCCGTGTTGCTTGGTAAAGCCATGCTGGATTTGTTGGCATAAACTGATGGTTTATCCATAATGAGGCCGTTGATGAACTGGGGATCTTCATTGTTTAGGTCAAAAGGACGCCCTCTCTGAAGATAGGTTGCGGGGTCGCAAACTACAGCTCGGGCTCTCTCATACAAGCTGGACCATCGGTATAGTGAGTCACAGCCGATAGTAGCCCCCAAGGAATCATTGATCTCCGCTAGGTTTTTCCCCCTATGGCTTGACTGGCGGCCGCATATTTGAGCTCCGGTGAGCATTTTTGGAATAGCATGCTTTTCCAGGATGGAGTCTGTATCAAAACAAGGATCATTATAAGTCTTATATTACCTGGGAAGAATGACAAGAAAGAAATATCGGGAAAGCAATACTGCACCGTTTGTGTTTTGTTGGTCCGTTGGTCCAAGGGTGGGACCATCCACTCCCCGCTGACCTTCGGTGGGTGAAAATATTTTCGGCGAGGGGGGGGGGGGGGGGCGGAAAAAAATGCACAAGGGGGGAAGCGGCAAGCTTTTGTGATGTAGCTGTATGTCGCTCAATTTTTTTCAATGATTGGGAGGTTAATTGCATCTGTCTATCTGTATACACATGGTGGACCTGAAGCTGGTCAAATTCTATTGTGTTATGATGCGTTGACAAGACAGAGGGTGAAAAAAGGTGTTGGTACAAGTTATGAGCCTTGTTAACTTTACTTAGACGTGTTATTTTAGAAGTACAATCAAAAACTACAGAGAAAGAGGAAATTAGATCAATGTGATGATCAATTTGAGAAGTAGAAAGAAGAACGGACCAAGAGGATAGCAACCAGTCCGAAGATGGTCCAACAAGCGCCATCCTTAGCGATCTTCTTGAACAAGTTGTCCATCTTCCTGTTGGCTCTCGTTAATCGATTCGAGGTAAAGTCGAGATCCTGGTCTAGTTCATCTAAAAGGTTCTCTTGTACCTCGAGTTCTGAAGAGATGTGTAAGGAAAGGTCTCTTTGCCTTGAGATCGCATTCGATAGTTCGTCTAACGTCCTATCTTGATCTAGAAAAAAATACAGGAACAGACTTATAAGCGTTTTTGCTTTCTTTCTCTCTCTCCCTGGTTGATTGAAAAGGGGGCTGGTTACCATCTAGTAAGACCTGTTGGATTCGTTGAACCTGTTCGTTTTCTGATCTCATTAGTTCTTCGTCCTCTTGAATTGCTTTCCTAGAGCGAGTCCGGGACGGGATATCAATGGTAGTGTCGGGTAGGGAGGGGAGATGGGGAGTGGATGTATCTTGAGGAGTAGGACTAGCATGAGGTTCGTCGACATCAATCAATGGTTGTTCTGTTGTTGTTGTTGTTATTGCTGCTGCTGATGATGATGATGATGGTTTTGTTGGAGAAGGTAGAGAGAGATCGAGGCCATCGATTTCGGCCTCCATTCCGTCAACGCCCTTGACTAAGCTGACGATACGCTGATACTGGTTTTGAAGCCCGAGTAGGATTGGGTCTTGTTGACCATCGACTCCGTTTTGAATGAGTCCATCGCGGAGAGCAAGTAGATTTCTAGTAATCTTTGATTTCGTTGCTGGGTTGATGGTGAGTTCGAGTGAGTTCTGTTGTGAGAGTTCGAGGATGGAGGTGAGTAGGCTGGTTGAGATCGAAGATAGTCTGGCTGGAGTGGGTGGTTTGTTCATGTTGAGGTGGTTGGTGGTTTATAGTTCTAGTGCTGGCTTGCCAACGTCTGACTACAGACTAAATTTCAACCAATTTAAAAAAAAAAAAAAAAAATGTCACTGGTTTCACTCTGGATCTCCTCGCCTGACTCTTACTCCGAACGACGATGGAGTCCACACATGACGATATCCGAACTGAGAGTAAGCATTCCCAGTTTTATTTCAAACAAACAACAGCCAAAGTTTATTATCATCCTTGTACAGGCCAAACTTCAACCAATCACGGGTATCCCAGCAGGCTCCCAAAAGCTAGCCTTAAACCTCCGCCTTCCCGGACAATCAGATAGCACTCAATCCATCCTACTCGATAACGATCAACTTAGCCTATCGGATTATGGCCTTCAAGAAGGAGCTACTATCGATGTCAGTTTCTCTCGGCCATAATAACATATGTTCACCCGGATAATCATTAGGTTTTCACTTATTATTATTTTCGTAAAAGCTTAGGTGGTTGACTCCAATCCACATGCTGCATCACAAGCTGGTCAGTATAACGACGTAAGCCAGGTTGAAAAGTTCGAGCTACCCAAGGAGGAGTACGAGAAAAGATCAGGTAAGCTGGTGATTCTAATCTAATAGCTTGTCTCTTAACTGATCTCATACTGGTTTGGGTACAGATAGTCTGTTGGCTTTCAAGATGCGAAATAAACTGGGTAGATTCAATGACTCAGATCCTAACAAGAGATCCAACGAGCCAGTCACCCCCAGCCAATCTGAATTACTTGATCGATATCCCATCGGATCTCGGTGTCAGCTCATCAATCGATCAGAAGCCTCACCAGTTCGAGGTACGCTAAGATTCATTGGTCCGGTCAAGTTCAATCAAAAGTATCCGTTTTGGATCGGCATCGAACTGGACGAACCAGTTGAGTTGAAAAAAAAATATACTCTCCTTCTGTCACTATATCGCCGTATGCCTCTGTTGACCGGGTGATTGATTTAGAGCGGAGAAGAACGACGGCTCGGTTGATGGTCATCGGTACTTCACTTGCCCCCCCTCACGCGGGATCTTTGTTCAACCTGATCGTTTTGAGATTGGTGATTTTCCTCCAATCGATGTGCTCCAAGACGAAGAAATCTGAACATTCCATCACCCCCTCTCCTCCTTTTGTCTTCTTTGCTTTTATCAATTATTTAAATGATCTGCTGCCAAATACATTTTGGATTAACTCCTATGATTTCAGTTTACCCAGAGACTGAGAGATTGGACATGTAACTAAGGTCATCCAGGTTTTCATCTGGGTGGATGGTAACCTAAAAATGTGTAATATTTCATTCCATCTTTAAAGGATGAAGTCTTGGCAATTTGTTTATTCAAATAATAGCCTGGTTTGCATTGGAATTTTGACACTAATTTTATCACATTTTGCAACTTCTTCAAGTGGTTTGATTCTGTGATTATGTCTAACTGTACTTCATGACAATCTGAGAGTCATATAAAAGGTGGCCAGAGGAAAGGTTAAAATCAAGGTTGGAGGGATTTTCACCTAGTTGCAAAGGCATATTATAGTCCGCTTTCTGGAAACATTGCAGAAATTTTATGATAAAAAATAGTGTTAAGGCCTAGTAGCCTGGTTCACGTTGGCCCCCAGCAAAAAAAAATCAAACCATGTGCTTACAAAACCCCATAAAATCTTGTTTCTACCAGAAGATGGAAACAGAGTGTTGAGGGTATTTCTGCATGTGTACTCAGGATGGGCAAATTTTTATGCTAAATTTGGATTTGTTAGCATGTTGTTTTAGGCTAAAATTTATCAATTAGCAAGTTTGATTTTAGTCATGGCCATAAAATGGCCCAACATGGACCAGGCTAATATATATACATCCATACAGCTACATACATACAAATTTTTGATTTATTTATAGCATCCACAGTATTCATGTATGTAACATGGCTTGTTAAGCCAACTTTACAGAAAATGAGCCCCTGTGTGCCACACTTGTGTCCTTGGCACATCTTTAACTAGAGACTCAGCAAGATTATCTTGCCAAGTCTCTTAAGTTAGGGATCCCTACCAAGTGTGGTAGGGTAAGATTGTTCAAGCCTTAATATAAGTCCACAAGTTGAATACTCAGTACACCAACACATCCCAACCAACTCATATAACAACCCAAGTCAGTAAAATTCTTTGTCCATCCTTCTATCCAACTAGCCCAACATGTAGTTCTCCATGTAGTTACCCCTCAGGTCTGCTTGCATTTTACCAAGCCAAGTTGAAATGTCTTCAAGTGTTGGAAAGCTTTTTTTTGACAGTAGCACAGAGCCACAAGTGTGGAAACTCTTGTAAAGACAGCTAGGGAGGTCTGTGCACCCTTTAAATCCTCTGCAGTTTCAGAAGGGTTGCACACCCTTTTTATGTTTATATGTATGGGTATCCCCATACATATACACATAAAGAGGGTGTGCACCTGGTGTTGACATGTATTTATCAACACCCTTACAAAATGCTTCTGAAAACAATGGAGATGGGTCAGCCCAAGAAGATGCTAAAGATGGTAGCAAAAGATGTAAGAAGGAAAATACTGGATAAATGGACAAGAAGAATTATCTCCTGATGATTTTCCTCAACCATATTAATTTGGGAAAGGGATCTAAAACTAAGAATTTCAATCCAGAGGATTGTACCACTACAGTGAAAGGGATGAACAAGAAATTTATGTTGAAACCCTGTTATCTCCTCTCTTACTCCCCCCAAAAGTAACTTGTACTTTTTTGAAGCTATGCCAAAATGGCAAGAGGATGAAGTGTTAACAAAGACTCATAATTTATTCTTGAGGCTGAAAAGAACAAAAGGAAGCCCTCTTTGAGGGCAAGCTTCTAGTTTGTGTGGTGGAAAAGCAGACATGCTACAATAGGTTGTATGCTATAGAGACCTCAGGGAAAAGTATGCAGAAGACTGATGGTTATATTACTATTTTGACCACTAGTTTATATGCTATTTTAAAACTGAGGGACGGATTGTGGGCAGAAGGTGAAAAGATGAAAATTCAATCAGAAAGAGAGGAAGGAGTGACATGGATGAGAAAATGAGGGGAAAGGAGACCTGAGAAGATGGGATTTCAACATACTTGGATTTAGTGTTTATTAAATTGATACACATTAGTCACTATTATCTGTCTCATGTGATGATCTCATATTCCTGATTACAAAATTATATTCAAAAGAACCCTTGTTAGTTTAAATATTGTCAACATTCCACACTTTGCATATGCTCTTGACCTTGTCCTTCTTGCTAACAATCTACTATATTTCAGTTATTAAGTGGAATCTGCTGGTTATTTTTTATTCATATTCATTATCCCATTTATCATTCATTATTACAACCACAAGCGTCCCTTTCTATACCTGTCTAGACAAGCATAGCCAGATACACTGAAATCAAATCATCAGTTTTCCTCCTCTTTTTCACCGGTGCTAGCTTGGGTCCCTTGTAAGACAGCCTCTAGAGTTGAGTCTATTGAAACCTTCTAATTATCCCTTCCCCACCTTTACCTCCATATCCTGATTAAAAATCTGTAATTATTTCAATTTGGAACCAAGTTCACTTCTGATCAGCAAGAATCACAAATGATCAATCCTGAACCTCTGCATTAACTAATGATTTCTCCTTGCTCAGCTGGGTTGTGGGTGGTATGATGTTGTCGGTATGGTCACTGTAGATAATGAGGTGTGCTCTATACTTATTGAAGCTTGTAAAATTTTATCTTCTAGCATCTAAAATCTTGTTGTGTATATACTCAATATCTCTCCCATTTCTGGTGCTCATCTGAGACAGAAGTTTGTCCACCTTGCACACCATAAAAAATATATGATGATCTATCTGAAAAGCTCTATGCCAAAAAACTATGCAGCTGGAAGTACTGCTTTGAACCCGGGAGAATTCCCCCCCCCCAAAAAAAGTATATATCAATGAAGGGACTGATGAATTTGTTCTGTCTGTGAATTCAATCAAGTTCTAATCAAAACCTGAAATTAAAGAAGATAAATCATCCAATGATGGTTGTGTTGAGGTTGTTGTGAAAACCACTTTCCCGCCAGCTCCCAGACATATTTGATCATAGAAAAATGTTGGAATTTTAAAAGAAGAAAGGGGGAGGAATTGTTGAACAGACTCTGGGGTGACTCAAAAATGGGAACTGTGTTGTTTTCTGAGGAGAACTGATGTGTGATTTGCTCAGACTAGACTATGGTATAAATAGACTATGTACATGAGCAAGACTTGTGGATCAGAAACAATAATGAATAAAAGCTAATTGAATAAGAAAATAAACTGAGAGACAAAAAAATAAGTTCTTGGAAAAAACAAACTAGACAAGCCATCTCATTCTCTTTTAGTCAGGCTAGATGAGTTGTCAAGAAAAAATATTTTATGAGTCACAAATAGGAAGAGTTGATAATTCTTACTAACCAGATTTATTAAATCAAAAAATGACTTGAGGAAAAAGGAAAAAACATCCATAAGAACTTGAGTTGTAATTACAAAAAACAAGTATAATATGTGGTGTAGTCTAATCCAAGTCAAGTGTATTTGAAGAAAAAAATAAGAAGGAATTTTTGGGAGGAACAGAACAAGGAAAACTCAACAAAAAAATTATTCAAAGACAGAGTGGATGGTCTTGTTGATAAAATAAGAGTGATGAAGGGGGAGATGATTGTTGAACAGACTCAAGGGATACTCAGAATGGGGACTGGTTAATCTGAGGAGAACTGATGGTTTGTTATTGCTTGTATTAGGCTATGTATTTATAGACTAGTTACAAGTGGTCAATTTGTGGTTGATAACTGAATAATGGATAATGAATAATAAAGAATAAAGAATAATAAATATCAATGTAAGAAGATGGGAAAAGATCATTTAATGTGAGTCTTACTAAGTCAATAAAAATAACTACTACAACAGGGATCAAAGTCTACAAGTGTGTGTTAAGTTATTGGAAAATAGTATTATGAGTCAACAACTAAAGGAGTCAGTCCAACTAATCATATCAATTATAATTCATATTTTAATGGTCTTTTGGGGATGAGGAGACAGAATTCCAACACTTGTTGTCTGCATTTGGAAGACCAGTAGAAAAAAAAAATCAAGCCAATTTCTACTAGTAGCTCTCAGGATGAGCACAAGAAGCTTTGGTGAATACAGGTGTGTGCAGTGAGTCATTGAAATTTCTCTTGTCACTTTTCTCAATTATTTCTTGACTGAAGATTACATTTGATACATCAAGGTGTTGAAGTCTGAGGGAAATGTAGAGATTTTTGTTTACCTCCCTTCCAAAACTGGCACAGTTTGTGAATCTTGGCTTGGTGAAAAAACATGCTGAACTGGCTTTTAAAACATTTATTATCTTTTCTTGATCTCTTTAATTTATTGATGATAGGGAGTGAGAATTATTTTCTGAACACTGCCAGCATAATTGCCTAGGATGAAGTCATCCTAGTTAAACTGGGATGCACTCAACCAATTTAAACTTGGTTGAAATCAACTGATGAAATATAAATCCAAGGGACCCCCCTTGGTTTTATATTCATTGGTTGAGGTCAACCTATTTTAAATTGGTTGTTTTCATCCTAGTTTAACTGGGATGAACTCAACCTAGGCAATTATGCTGGTAGTGGAAGACCATCCAGCATTGAAAATGTAGTACCTCCCATCAGGAATGGTGAAATCCTTTTTGAACACATCGGCCAAGACAGTGTGAGAAGTCAAAGATGGTTAGGAAACTTTTAGCTGTGCAAGTTTTTTGAGTATTTCCTTGGATAAATTGATGTGGTGAATGGGAATGGGGTGAAAGAGTGTTGTTACACAATTATGGTTTTATATATTAGTACATATTTTTACATCATTAGTACATAAACATAACCCATATATTTATATACACATACATACTTTCACTATACACATAAATATTATTTCTCATCAACCCAAATACATAGTACATATTTGTAAATACTATAAATACTTTACTCATCTTGAAATATATTTCCCCTTGGGGGAGTTTTTTACCATTACAACCTATATATTTGGTGCACTGTTCTACAGGGTATGAGCCTGCGCTGTTACCAGCGTATCTCGCAAACAACACCACATATAAGTTTATCTTGGGTTTAGATCTTTCAGAATACAAATGACATCTACTTACCTTACATAGTAGGATCTTTCAAAGCATAATCTTGATATCCCTTATACTTTCCCCAAAGTCACTAGATCCTCTTAGAATCTTATCTCTGATACATATCTCATCAAAAGCTTAACTCTTCTCATACATAGTTTATGGTTCATACTTGTTCAGCAAACATTCCAATCACCACTCCAGACTTCACTGCAAGAGTCACCCCCACCAAGAATCCCAACTCCGTTTCCATGTCCAACAACAAAGAATCTTGAAACCCGTTTCTACCTGGCGTTTATCCTCAGACCACCCCCCAAAATCAAGGTGTTCCTGTTCAGTCAAAAGGAAAGGCTCATTTGAGTCCAACCCTTTTTAGGATCAACATTTTGGCGCCAAACGTCCTTTGCCCCAAGAAGAGCCTATCCCGGAGCCGGATTTCACGGCAATGTTTAATCAGGCTGCCAATAAAAACGGTTTGGAAAGTTTTGACGGTGATATTCTCAAACTTTTACTTAGAAAGAATCTCACTGTCTCTCAGTCTGCGGCCGTTGGGAATCAGCTCAAGTGGCAACAGTGGGGAAAGACATTGAGCCACTTTGATTGAGGGTGTTATTATGGAACTATGCACTGGGGTTGGCGGTGAAAGATGTGATTCACACAATTACCAAGAAGGCCGATTACTTCTCCATCAATTGTTTTGAAGAAAACCCTGACACCTCATGCTGTGTTTTGGTGGTCATCAAGTCATCAATTGATTTGGTGCTGCGCTCATCACTCAACGGGATGAATGCGCACGGGGCTTGGATTTCTTTGGAAAGGCATTTTTCTAATCCCTCCTGGTCACTTCTCATTAGTCGCTGGTCTGACATTGTGCTAGCCCCGGATGCATCAGATTCACCTTTGGCCAGCTATGAGTCTTTAAAGAGGAGCTGGCTTGAATTAGAGAAGCAATTGGGGGGATTGACAGCAGATAAGTTATTATATCTGCCTTTTCACTCTAGCCTCAAGTGTTATCATCAGGCGCTAACCGATGCAATTGATTCTTGACTGGTGATCAAGCCGGATCTAATCATCGACTCGACGGAGGTCCTCAATATCGTTTGTTGATTACATCAAGTTGGATCTTTGTTGTCCGTTATGGGACTCTCTTTTCAACAAGGTACGGGCTCCAGTTGTGGTGGACAAGGAAGAGGAGGTTATTCTTCAAGATGTTTGAGAGGGCAAGATGGAAACATGTCGGCTGGTCAGAAGGAACATGAGGCGGATTCTTGGGGAAAACGGTATCTCACAGTGGAATTTCCTTGCAACGTTTGCTGGGAGTGGGGCCGTTGGGCTCAAGATTGCCCACAAGTGAAGAAAGGCCTGCCGCCTTTGGACAACCCTAGAAAGCAAACCACGGGTTGGAAACCAAAGAAGTCATCAGTTTTGTCGGGACATTTGGTTGTTTTGGATGGAGCTCTAGCTTCAGTTTCAGCTAATCCTGAAAATGAGGGGGACATCCTATGTGACACAGGAGCAACGAATCATGTAACATTGCACTCTGATTTCTTCGTGTCACTCCGGCCGGCTACTATTTGCCTTTGTGTTGCATCTGAAGAATGCATTCCCGTAGAAGGAATAGGAGATGCTCAAATCCCAACTAGACACGGCACTCTGGTTCTCAGCAATGTTCTTTTTGCAAGCGCGTACGGGGTACAGTCCTATAGTTAGGATATTTTGACAGATTGGATGGACGAGTTGGTTTTGCAAATGGAGTATTCAATTTCACCCAACGACAAACAGTCTTTCCTTCTTACGTTGACAACTACCAATGGTACATTTCCGGCGAGAATTCACGCTCTTCTTTTTACCCCTCAAAATTTTCCCTTCCCCAATCCAAATTGTTTTCATTATCATCTCAAGTTTGGCATGATCGTCTGGGTCATTTGGAAATTAGAACATTGAATAAATCCATCAAACATTCGGCTGTTCTTGGTTTGCCTGACAAACCAATAAGTGATCCGTCTGGGAAGTGCAGCTTGTGCTCTCTTGCTAAGAGTGTACACAAGCCGGTTAAGTCTCCTTTGTGTGAAATAGCTGATAAACCTGGGGCCGTTGTGTCAATAGATTTGGTCGGTCCTTTTTTTCCTGCCATTGATGGTAGCACCTACGGGCTGGTGGTACACAATCTATTCTCCAGAATGACCTTGGTTTTTGGTTTGAAGTCAAAAGACCTTGCGGCGAAGGAAGTCATTTTGTGGATCAAGAATTTCAAGAAACACTGTTCTCACGATGTTCTTTGCTTCAGGTTGGATTGTGGAGGAGAATTCATGTCAAATAAGTTTAATGATTATCTCAAGGCAAATGGAATTAGACATGAATTGTCTGTGCCCTACAAACACCATCAAAACGGTAGTGTTGAAAGAAAAAATATAAGTCTTCTAGACATGTCTCAAACCTTGTTAATTCATGCAAAACTTCCTAACACCTTATGGTTTGGCTTTTTTTGAAACAGGCGGCGTTTATTTTTAACCGCATCCGTATGAGTTATGCATGGGAAAGATGCCCTCTTTAGATATGGTCAAAGTTTTTGGTTGCAGAGCTTATCTTCACAATCCCAAAAACCTCAAGCAGTTTGTTCCCAGGTCAACAGCTTTTATTCATGTCGCCATTTTGGACAAGTCGCATGGCTGGATCTTATGGAATCCTGTGTCAAAGAAGCTTGAAGTTGGAGCGTCCGTCATCTTTCATGAAGACAAGCTACCCTCTCAGTTGACGAACTCTGGATCCTATGAGATTGGAGAAGGGTTGGAACGAGTATTTTAGAAGCTGGTTAGTGAGAAAGGAAAAGAACTAGATATCGTGAACTCAGATTGATAAAGTTAGAGTTCCGGTCTCATAATCTGTCAACTGAGATAATCAAAGATAACCTTTGACATGTGTGATATGGACGTCAGTGTCCTGGGATGCGTGGAGGATAGAGGGGATGGCAGACCTTTGACACGTGTGATATGGACATCAGTGTCCTGGGATGCGTGGAGGATAGAGGGGATGGCAGACCTGGGTGGTTGGGAAACAGAAGGTGATAGAGAAAGAGAAAACAAAAAGGAAAGAGAGAAAAACAACTAGTAGTAGGGAAGGAATTGGACCCAGTAGTTACATAATCATTAAGCCCCTTTGGTACCTTATCTTCAATAATACCTCCAATCTCATAGATACCTGAATGCAGTTTTGAACTCCATACAGGCGCAACATCTTGGTGATTTCAAACTTTTCAAAGAATTTGAAACTCAGGATGCCTCTATTGATTTGGCTGTTTCCCTTTCACCTTTCCTTTCAGATGCCCCCAACACATATAGGGAGGCTTTAGACTCGACATCTAAGAATGATTGGTTGAACGCATGCAAGGATGAAATCTCAATGATGAAGGCCCTGAACGTTTGGGAAGAAGTGAAGATGTCTCCTGATTTGAATGTGCTAAATTGTTGGTGGGTTTTTGCTCTCAAGTGCAATCAGGAGGGCGTAATCACCAAATTCAAGGCTAGGATCGTGGCTCAAGGTTTTTGTCAAATTCACGGTGTAAATGTGGGAGAGACATTTGCGCCTACACCAACTTTCCCTTCTTTGCAACTACTTCTGGCTATGGCCTTGAGATTCCAATGGCCGGTGGCATCTTTCAATGTTAAGAAGTCAGCTTTCTTTCTTACACAGTGATATTGATTATGACGTTTACATTTGTCCTCCTGCTGGAGTAACTACTTCTGTAAATTGTGTTTTGAAGTTGCGGAAGGCCTTGTACGGCACAAAAAATGCCAGCAGGTGCTGGTGGCTGCATCTGAAGACAAGGCTGGCGGCAATTGGATTTCATCCAAATCTGGAGGATCAGTCAACATACATCTACAAGTCTAGTGTTGGAATGGTGTTTCTCTGGGTACACGTTGACGACGGTCTTTTCACGGCAAGTACTCAGGATCTTCTGGATAAGTTGAAGAAGGCTTTAGATGCTGCACTCGATCTGAAATGGGATGCGCAATTGTCAAGCATTGTTGGAATCAGAGTGAAGGAGATTGCGGGGGGTTTTAACCTGGATCAGCCAATTCTTGTTGAAAAAATCATCAATTATGATCCTTCAAACATTAAGACTTGATAACCGCTGCCATCTTCTGATTTAATTTCTCATCCCGCAAAAGAAATGGATCAAGACCATCTATCTAGGATTGGTTGCCTGTTGTATCTGGCACAAGGTTCAAGACCCAACATAACTTTCTTGGTAAATTATCTGGAATGTTTTTCCATGGCTCCTGAAGAGACTCACTGGGCCGCATTGAATCATCTCATTGCGTACATTTGATTTACGGCTCATCTTTCTTTACCGATCAAGTCAGCAGGAGACAAATTGGACTGTATCACCACCTTTGTTGACACCAACTGGGGAGGCAAGGGATGGTGGTCAGTCCATGGATTCATCTCAACTGTCTGGGGAGCTCCAATATCTTGGGCTTCTAAGAGACAAAATTGTGTAGCACAGTCAAAATGTCAGGCCGAGTAAATGGCCCTGTCATTTGCTTCAAAGGACACATGTTTCATTTGGTCCCTTCTCTCTGGGTTCTTTCCGACTCTTCCTCCTAAATTTGTTCCAAAAACAAGGCCGCGGTGTATATTGCAAAGGATTGTGGTACCCAAAAAGAGCATTGCCACATCAACAGAGAATTTAACGTCATCAATGAACTTCTCTGCACGGACAAAGTTTGGCTCAACTGTATTTCCAGTACAAACAATCAACTCGCCAACATGTTCACAAAGGCTTTAGGGTGGAAAAAGGTGTCCAAATTTTTGTCAGAGACGGGTCTCAGGCAACCGTTGTGGTGTTCTAAATGTGTTCAGGTATCAAAAGTACATAAAAGCATAGTGTTATATCAAAAAGGAGGGATATTACTGGTTTTTTTATGGACAAATTGGATTCTGCCGGGTATTTAACCCATAGTCACTCTCTGAACAACCACAGGGCCAGCTGCACTTAGACAAAACCCATTCAGGATAAAATCAGTTTTGTTTAAATTATAAGTACATAGTTAAAGTTTAATGTATAGTCACACGCAGAGTCACATGTATAGTCACACGTAGAGTCACATGTATAGTCACACGTAGAGTCACATGTATAGTCACATGATTCATCACATGCTTGTCTAGGACTCACCAGCTAAAATGCCTCATATTTTTACTCAACAGCTAAAATGCCTCATATTTTACTATATAAAGGGGAGGTTTTTCCCCCCAAGAAGGAAAATCATGCCAGTTTTTGGGAAGTAATTCTATTTCGTAGTTGCACAAAAACTCATAGCATCCAGTAGTGATCTCAATCAAGGTTGCCCCTTTTTGGTGTGCTCTTAAAAAGGCAAAAGTGTTATCATCACTTTGCTCTCCTAGCTGAAGGTTAAGAAAGAAGGCAATACAACTTGAATAGTTCACATTGATTTCATCATCCATCCCAGAAATATACATATCTTTGCTTTGCTAACAAATATCTGATCTAAGCCTGATCAAGAGATTGCTACATATAGTATTATCCATCATAAGTTTACGCCACAAAAATAAATAAATTTTTGTTGTAAGAATTCTGTGTAGTATAATAGAGGGGAAGGTCTTTCAAACCACCCGTAACAGTAGTATTGCTTAGTTGGAATACCTTATTGTTATTTCCCCCTCACAGAACTGCCATCCGTCCCAAAGGAGTTCTCACACCGTCTCACACTTTGGCAAGTATTGGGGGGGGAAGTATGCGCTGGCTGCGATGATCATGCACCCCCCCCGCAATTGTCCATCTCTCTCTGGATTCTCACACTCATCAGCCGGTGCCTGATTGATTGGTTCAACAGAATTTAACCGTTTATGTTTTATTTTTTTGTGGCCGATTTTGTGGGCAGGTTTTCAAATTCCCTTGGTTTGATTCTCAAGAATATTTCTCGAAAAGTTATTTTTGCTTTTGTCTTGACGTAATTTTTATTCATTTCATTACTATTTCTCTCATTTCTTTTTTTCCAGTCTTGGTTTTTTGTTTTTCTGAGTGTTTTCTATCATTGTTTTTCTTACATAACATTATAATATTTCTCCCAGTTTATTTTTTACATTTTATATTTGTCTCTCTTATAGGGGTTGTTGAGGGGGGGAGTGTTGTTACACGATTATGGTTTTATATATTAGTACATATTTTTACATCATTAGTACATAAACGTTGTGGTATTCCAAACCCTGTTTCAAGTATCAGGCAGGATTATATTCTTTCATTATCTTTCAGAAGCTAAAATAGTAGCAATATAAGTGCGTAATTGAAATCCAGGGTAAATTTAATCTATAAGTCACCCATTTATGTTAGGGTTTGCACGGCTAAATCAAAAGTTATACAGTTAAAAAGAATTATAGTGAATAATAAGTACATAGTATATATATAGAAGTAGTATATAGTTTAGTGTTAGGTCACAAGACGCAGCACATGATCTGTGGTACAGTCTAAGTACATAATCTCACCAGCAGAAATAGCTCACTTTAGGTCACAAGACGCAGCACATGATCTGTGGCACAGTCTAAGTACATAACCTCACCAGCAGAAATAGCTCACTTTAGGTCACAAGATGCAGCACATGATCTGTGGCACAGTCTAAGTACATAACCTCACCAGCAGAAATAGCCCACTTTATGCACTCCCCGCATGAAGGCAGTGTAGAAGAAGAGACCCCACCAGCATAAATACCTCAATCAGACATTCCACCAGCAAAAATCCCTCACATTTTACTATATAAAGGGGAGGTTGTTCCCTCCCAGAAAGAAAATCATGCCAGGAGCATCCCAGTAGCATCCCACTTGGATCCCACGCCCCATCATCTAGCTAGCAAACTAAATAAAATTACTCATCCATATAAATAGTGTGATCTTAATCAGGTGACCCACAACAAAATCTTTCATATCAGTTTAAGATACACAAAAGAAACAAAAGGAAATTGTGCTCTTTTAACTAAAGGTTAAGGAAGAGAGTACAACACTTTGAATATTTCACATTATACCAAAAACATCTTTTTACTCATTTCCTCAGACTACATCTATAAATAAATAAATAAATCATAAAACATATAAATACTTTTTCCTCATCAATTCCAAAAAGCCTTGTATTACATTTACCACAACTTTCTGTAACAATCCATCCACTATCTACTTCCCTGATCCCTTCATCAAGCACACTGCTGATTATTTGTAAGTTGAAATTAGATCTTTGTCTGATAAGAGATTACTACATAAATAGTTCTCTTAAAGAAAACAAAAAAAAGAAAGTTATCAGCCACAACAATAAATAAAATTTGTTGTATTAACTCTTGTGGTAAATAGAGGGGCAGGTCCTTCAAACCACCCTTAACAGTTGTAATAAATTCATACATACCTGAAATACTATAATTTGTTGTATTAACCCTGTGGTAAATAGAGGGGCAGGTCCTTCAAACCACCCTTAACAGTTGTAATAAATTCATACATACCTGAAATACTATAACTGTTATTTCCCCCTCACAGAACTACCCCCGTCCCAAAAGGAGTTCTCACAATGTAACCCATATATTTATATACATATACATACTTTCACTATATACATAAATATTATTTCTCATCAACCCAAATACATAGTACATATTTGTAAATACTATAAATACTTTACTCATCTCAAAATATATTTCCCCTTGGGGGAGGTTTTTACCATTACAACCTATATATTTGGTGCACCGTTCTACAAAGAGGCACTGCCAGCATATTTACCTAGGATGAAGTCATCCCAGTTAAACTGGGATGCACTCAACCAATTTAAACACGGTTGAAATCAACTGATGAAATATAAACCCAAGGGACCCCCCTTGGTTTTATATTTCATTGGTTGAGGTAAACCTAATTTAAATTGGTTGGTTGCATCCTAGTTTAACTGGGATGAACTCAACCTAGGCAATTATGCTGGCAGTGAGGAGTATCAATGTTTTAGCACATGTGGTGTCAGAACGGCAATTGGCAAGGTGCCCTTTTTGCTGGGATTCTTCTACAACAGCATTAAAACACAACATTCGTGACTTCTGGGAATAGTTCAGGTCTTGCTTCATCAAGGAGGACTCAGACTAGGCCTTCCTTTCTACTGTTGCTTTAAATATATGCCTCTTTATTGCTTGTATCATTTGATTCCCAGAGTAAGAACATTCCTGCCCATTCAATTGCGGTCGGTAGTCGTCCGCAGTCAATTTTCCATGGTAGACGCAATGTGGTAGTCTTGTAATGGCGTAGTTGATTGGTGGGGATCAGGGTATGAGCCGGGTAATTGTGACGCGGTGAACAATTTGATGAACTGATTACGTCATCATGGTTGAGCTCGATTGAAATCTTGGTCGATGAGCCATCATGGGGACAAGACCAACGATCGAGAGAACCACTAAGAATCAAGATGTACTGGAATCAACTCAGATTGGTCGCCATCGGCCTATCAGTACCATGGCTCTCAAGAGTCTGCTCAGCAGAACAGCTCGTACTCGATCTACCCACGTTCACTTTACCAACTGATACACCAGCCCAAGTGACCAACTTCCAACGGACTATCGATGTCTCAGGTATCATCACCCGAGAACAGCTCATCCTACATCTCAGGCGGACTCAGAAAGAAAACAAGAATTGGCATCTACCCATTGAATCTCATAGGGCAGCTAACCTGAGTTCGATGGAAGTTTATGAGGGCGAGCCGAAGAAGACCGGCGGACCTGGGAACCGGGGTTTGAAGATCGAACCAATGGGCTACGATAAGGAAAAGTGGGTAAAATCAATCTACGAGATCGATCTTACAGACCATTGACTGATCCAACTCTTTTTTTATTCATATTTTTGCCTCTTTTTTTGTGTTTTTTAGGGAAATACACGTGATCGAAGTAGAATGGCCACACCCAGATAAAGATGAAGCGGTCATCACAATCAACTCTCACTTCCTCGGTCTGACTACCCCTAAACCAAAATACTTGGCTCAAAATGAAGGCGCAAAACAGGGACTGTACTGGGAAGCAGATCTACTGGCTGGATTCGGAGCTCTCCAAGGTGCTCTAACCGATGATACCCAGTTGAAGATCAAGGTCAAGTAAGCCGATTTTATCCATCAACCAAAAAAAGACAAAGAAAAATCCCAAACGATTCTTGAAACTTAAAAACAAACCATTAAACTACAGAGCACCCACACCAAGAGTCTTCCAAAACCACACCCCTTCTGGCTTCGACATCCAACAAACCAGTGCATCGAATCTGCTGACCTTTACCAACAAAATCAGCGCCTCGAAACTCGCCAATGAACCTCAAGTTGCTCATCTACTCTACTTCCAACCTCACCCATTGGTCGTCATTGGTAATCTGACCAGACTAGTCGAAGTTAGTCATTGGGGAAATAACGTGGCCATCGAAGATCAGATTCATCTAGAAAACCGGGGGCCAGCGTATGCATATATATCTCTCTCTGCATATTCATATATTCATATATAAATATATATACATACATATATATATATACATATATGATTTTCCAGTCACTGATATTTCACGTGTATCTTTCCACAAAAAAACTAGGCTGAAAGGATCGTTCTCAAGAGTTGTCCATCACAACGCGATTTATGCTCGGTCGCCCGGAGGAACTGCACATATCTTAACAGGTCTGACACTAGAGCTACCGCAAGGGGCGCTGAATCCGTACTACATCGATACCATCGGCAATGTGTCGACCTCGAAATTCCGACCGTCGATGCCGTCAACCGCGACGCTTGGCCAGAACCAGCCCAAGCTCAGAAAAGTCAAGGAAGCCAAGTCTTCCAAGCTCGAACTCACCCCCCGTTATCCAATAGCTGGCGGCTGGAATTACTCCTTCACTGTCGGCTATAACCTTGAGGCGGGTAGACTTTTAAAACAGAACGACCCCGGCCAATATATCTTCAAAGTTCCCTTCTTTACCAACGCTCTTGACGTCCCAATCGATCTGGCTACTCTTAGGGTCAGATTACCCGAGGGCGCCTTGTAAGATACCCATTCACACACACTCTCTCTTTTGCCTTCATAATCACTTGTAGCTAAAAATCTGCTCCTCCTTTTGTTTTTGTCAGTAACATCGAGGTCTACACTCCTTTTCCAGTGACAGAGCTGATCGATGATTTGGTCGATAAGACGTATCTGGATACCTCAGGACGACCGACGATATTGATCAAGAAAGTAAGATGTACCGAGAAACATAGCGAAGATATCTACGTAAGTTGTGACGACCTTCTTTTCGATATTAATCCTAAACACAGAAGTCGTTTGATTGATCGATTTCAAATCGCGCTTCTCTTTGGTTTTCATAGATTACTTATTTTAGAGCACCAGTCGTCAGTTTGCAGAAACCTTTGGCAATCGCGGGGTGGATGATGTCTCTGTTCATAATCGCAGCTGGTGTCAGAAGATTTGAATGGAAAATCGGCCAGCATTAACTTGATATCTGCACTCTTCTTCTCCTCTTCTTTTCTTGTTTGCTTGTTGGTTCCCTTCTCCCTCCGTTTTTTTTTAGATTTCTTTATGATGATGATTGTGCAACATAGAAAAACAAACAGAGTAACAACACAAGATCCAATGCACAGGTTTCTTTCTTAATATTTTCTCGCCCGGACGGGGGGCTCAGGTTAAGTAGAAAATGGGAAGGAAAGAGGTGGGATTAATCCCCTTGATGTCGTGATGAAGCTGATGGAACTGGGGAATTTCACCAAGGAGATAGAGTTCCACAGCCAGTAAATGATCATTTAGCTTTGTCATTCCTATTCAGTATCCGTTCCTAGAACGTGTAAGGGATCTATGCGCTCACTGGAAAAAGAATGTTGGGAAATAGCTTTAACGGTAGAGCTGAATAATCTCAAGCAAATGCAATGGCTAGTTTAAATAAAACACTTGGACAGAAAGGCCCTTTGCGTGAGATGGGTGTTTGCTGTAAAGCCTTATGTAGATGGTTATGGGGTGCAACTCAAGGCACACTTTGTTGCAAAAGTTTTAATGCAAGTAGCAGGAACAGACTGTCTGGAAACTTTTGCTCCAACTGCCACATTTGTGGCTCTGCGGCTGCTGCTTAATTTGGCATCGGCAAATGATTGGGCTGTACACAGTTTTGACTTTGTCACTGCATAACTAAACTCACCAATTGATAAAGAAATCTGGGGAGAGCTGTAGAAGGCCTTGTATGGCACTAGGTAAGCTGGTTGTTGCTGGGGGATACAACTGCAAAAAATACCAGGGGATTTAGGTTATATACCATCACAATACAAAAACTTGCTCTATGTACTATGACATCCTTTGAAAGTTGGAGAAATTTGGCTCCACGTGCACAATATAGTTGTTACAGCATTGAATGAGGCATTCTTGCGAAAGCTGGAGGCTGATTTAAAGGATATCCTCAAGATTAAGTGGTCGCCAAAGCTATTCGCCATTGTTGTACTGAATTTGAAGCACTCTTCTGAAGGTTTTACTCTTTCAAAAGATGAAATTATCAAAATTCTTTTAGATGAAGAGTAGGATGGAGTGACAACATCAAAGAAACCGTTACCACCTAATTATAATGGTGTTAGTTATCATGGCAATGCTAAAACCTCTGGCAAGTATTTATCAGTAATTGGAAAACTAATTTATCTTGCTGTAGGGACCCAGCCCAATGTTGTGTTAGCCATCAATTATTTCACGTGTTTTTTCTGCCAAACCGGGAGCATTGTGGTGGAAAGATGTGAAACACCTGATTGGTTATGTGGTTGTGACATAGATGTCACAGAAATCTCTTGTACTTGCTGCCGCACACTTAGAGCATCCACAGTTGTCTCAATAAGCTAACTTTATGGAGACAACACCCCACTTGTGCACTCCATAGCACTTGATAGCAATTGGATCCCTAGGATTCTCAATAGAGGTCCATAAATTTATGGACCTCTATTGAGTTCAATAAGGTAAGTTGTCCTGGCTTTCACAGGTCACCTTTTGGTGAACCCTCCCCCCAACCAACATCCCCAACTTCAACCTCTCCCCAAATCCCTCCCCCTGAGTTATCAACTTGAGTTGCAGAGGGTACAAGTGTGGAATGGCTTGATAAACCAGAAATAGAGCCGGTTTATCAAGCCACAAGTGGGGACACTCTTGATAAATTAACTTTTAAGCTCACTAAGAGCTCAACAGTTGTTAAAACATTATCCACATGATTGTGGATGCTCTTAGTAATCATCCTGGGCCAAGCCAGGGAGGAGGAGGAATTGTCTCAATCTACAAAAAACCATCTGAGCCATACCTGAATGCAACAATAATTGTGGTGTTCAAAATTGCATAAGATGTGTTTACATAACATCATAAACTGCCATTTTGGCTGGGAGATGTCAGCGTACATAAAACTTAAAATGACATCTCCCAGCCAAAATTGCAGTTTATGATTTTATGTGAACACATCTTATGCAATTTTGAACACCACAAATACTGGGAATTGAAATAGAAGGCTTTATTGGGGATTGCAGCTAGCATCTTCAAACATCCCCCATCACTTGTGTATTCTATTCACAGATGGACAAGATTTTCCCCAAGGAATTACCAGAACCAATGGATGTGTCCCAGGAGAGAGGCATTGATTCTCCTGCAAGCAGGAGAAAAATTTTAGAAGCTTGAGGAACTTGGGGGGTCCCCAGGTGGCTTGCCTTTGCAATATTATGGCCTTCCCAGGTGATCACAAAATCTATGTAAGCTGCCTGTCTATCCCCTTGTATTTTCTTCCCTCATCCACTATCTTTTATCACTTCAACTTTCAACCCTCAGTCACTTTTTCATGCTTTTACTGGTTCATGGCTTTTCTCAAACCACCCCTTAAACAAACTACAACATGCAATTCACTTTTCTTGTCACCACCCTTGCTGTTTGCACTTGTAAGCTTTTGTCCTCTGAACCCATTGGCTGGTTTTTACTTCTCACTTGAATCACCTTGAAAGTTCATCTCTTGTTGAAATATCCAACATTTGTCTTTTCCAGCCCTGCAAACCAGTATACTCAGGCCCAGTAAGTTCATCAATTGTGGTAAATGTTGCTGAACAATTTCTACAACCTGTCTTCAGGGCTTCTGTCCAATCTAATGAAGCAGTTCAAGCTGCTCAAACTAGACTCTTGGCTGGGGAGGATGTGGTTGCCTTGGTTACGGTGTATACAGCTGGCCTTACAGCCATATTTATGGTGTCTTATATTAGATTAAGTTTCTCAGAGTCCAGAGTCCTCAAGTCTCTGTCACGATCATAGCTCAACAGGAAAATTAAATTTTTACCAGACTGCAGGTGCAATAAGCCTGGTTTAAATGAGCTACCCATCAGTAGTACAGTCAGCCTCATGTATAGCCCCTTGTAGGAAACAAAGGGGCCATTGTAGCCTAGTAGGAGTAGAACCAGAGCTAGAAACAAGCTTCAGCCATTTTTTCTTGATGTCACCAGGTTTCAGGTGACAATTTATGTTTCCTGGTGGCTGACTTTTTCATTGCATGTACAGTGCAAGTAGCTGGTAAAGCTTTGAAAATTCTCTTGGATTATTTATTTTCTACCAACCTTTTATCATATATAACCTTTAATTAGCTTGCTACTGCAAAATTGATGGTGATAATTTTTCCTCCTCTTGGACATTTTTGTGATCCATTCCCCTTAATTACCATATTTTCAATAACTATTAAATCACTTATAAATCCCAAATACTTACATATATACACACATAAATCCTAAAACTTACATATATTCACTATTATTATTTCATAATCAGCTTCTACACCCCATTTTATCCCTAGTCACTCACTACAAACACCCTCAAATTCCTCATAGTTCAAGAGTTACAGGCAAACTCAGAATAATCCAGCAAGTTATAGTGTAAGGCAAAGTACAGAATAAAATAAGTACATATTATAAGTAGATATATTTCACAACAAAGATACATAATACATATATATATATATATAGATAGATACTACATAACATCTTAAATCATATCTACTATACATAAACTCTACCTTCCCAGTACTCATCTTTCACTCATCTGTCACTGTCATGACCATTTCATATGTGTCACTTTCTCTTTTACTCATCTGTCATATTTTCCTTTCCCACCAGCTACATGTCATAGCCTTGTTGTTTAATTTCTCCAGCCTGATGGCTCATCTTCTTTCTCAGAGATATAAGGACACTTGCTCCTTCTTTTTCCCTGATGGATCCTTTGACTTACTGACTTACCTATACCAGCATTCCTGATCACATATACTAGTATACCTATAAAGTAGAGTCACCCTGAAACCTATAAATATAAATATCAATATCAATGTCAATATCAGTATAGCTCAGTTACTCAGCTAAAACTAAATATCATATCATATCATATCATATCATTATCCCCTTCTCTTGTTTGTTCCACCTTGACTCAAGAGTTATAAAACCTTACCTCATATTAGAAAATACTTACACAAATTATTACATATACTTTTATGCACCACATTCCCTTATCCATTCCTCTCACCTGGTGTGTGTAGTAAGCAAGTTCATCATTACTAGTCTTCTAAGAATAAATAGAAATTAGCAACACCTTTATTTTATTCTTAGTGTTACACTCATTCCCCTCAGCATTAGTCAGGAAGGCAGCTTTACATCAGCACCCTTGGTATCACTTAAATTAGTACTAGTGTAGTCATCCATTTCCCTTCCAAGCTCTATTCTGCCCTTGAGTAGTTCCACAACATCTCAGTACATTTTCCATGACAAGCACAAACAGTTACCAATTAGAAATTATCTCTCCATGTTGTTCCCCTGCCAGTCCCCCAGATAACTCCAACATCATCACCATTGTGAAAAACGCTAAACAGAAATACAAAAATTTCTGCTTTCATCCATGCCCATCATTGCTGACAATTGTGTACCATGTAAAATTCATCATTGAGGTAACATTAAAATGGATGTGGGTATTCAATTCACAAGCCTTACATTTTCAAAAATACCTTCATCCCTAAAGTGTTTTTTATATGGAGCCAGCATGCCAAAAATGAAGGCTGACCACCACCTTCTAGGATGTAATTTGAGGCTGCATTTGATAAGTAAATTGTCCAATTTATTAAAATCAAAACCCCCCTACTCTAAATTTCATCAATTAGCATCACCCTAATGCAAACTTATAGCTATGGGTACCTGCACACTTATGCTGATCCTGTTTTATAACAATCAGCCTTTTCAGTATCACTAAGAGATAAAGTCTAGAAACTGCCAGCAGTTGACATACAGAAGCTCAAGGGAAGATTGTATTGATTCTCAAGCCTTTCCCAAATTTTGTTTGAACCAAGCTTTGATGCACAGTCACTGTGAACATTTCACAGTCACTGGGAAATAAAAGGCATGATGGAGTCACATGGAGTTACAATTGCAGTTACACTGGAGTATGCTGCATGTCAACTCCTTTCAGTTTCTACAGTTTTTCTTTGATTGTATCAAAATACATTTTCACAAACAGACTGCTGAGTGTAACATATCACATGATGTTATCTGTATTGTTCTGATGCACATATTGTTGTTCAATGGAAAGATCAACAGTGTAAATCATGACTGCAACCAGTCAGCTTAAAATCCCATAAACTGTTGTGTTGTGTAATAATTTCAATGACAGAAGGACCTGCGGGGGTCTCCAGTTTTGCGCCTGGTTGCCGTAGAATTAGTCATTACTTGGGTTCATATTTCATCAATTGATATTAACATATTTAAAGCTTTTTAAAGACTTATGGGCCCAATGAGATGACTTCAAACTAGTAAATTATAGTAGCTCCTGATTCCTCACTGCAATTGTTGGTTGCTTGGAGGCAGTCAAATCAGTTGTTGGAAAAAATGTTTCTGAGTTGGGCAGAATATGTCTGGAGCCTCCTTGGGCATTAAATTCTGATTAAATAGTTGATACAGTGCCTAATACTCAAGGCTCCTCACACAGAAGCATCACTAGAACCTCACACATTGTGCCAATAGCACCAGGGTGTCCTCAGAGAGCTCCCATGGGTATTTGAAGAACCTTGGCTTGGTTCATAAATTAATTCCTCCAGTCCCTTCCTTTGAGATTGTCTTTCATTTTTCTTCTGGAATTCAAACCACACCTGTTTTCACGTCTATTTGTGCTCCAGGTGCTCAGATCCTTCAATTGTAAATATTGAATAACAGTATGATTCAATTGTGTGCGGTTGTTCAAAGTGAATAACCAATCCAAATCAATGTACCACATGTCATCCATGGAACACCAAATTATAAAACAAAAAATCATGTTCCCACACTGTTTTTCCTTTTCTTTAATCAATCAATAAATAATAAAGAAAAGGAAAAACAGTAAGTCTCTCTATCTTGATTCTCTATTTGATCTCAAGTCATCATTGTCAAATCATAAATATATTAATTACAACACTTTTTCTTATTATCTTTTTCTTTCTATTCTCATTTTCTAGTTTAATTGATTCAATATTGTGTTGTATCCATTTTTGTGTCGTCTCCACTATCATCTGTCAAATAACAGGTACTTTAAAATATTTTCTTAAAATATTCACATCTTCATCATATTTCTCTTTATACCAAAACATTTCATCTATTTAGATTAATCTCTTAATTCATTAAGTTGTTTTTGTTGGGTATAATTAACCCAACCCCTCATTTATCAGGTTAGAGTCAGTGTAATTTCTTTCTTTTTTTTTTAATCAATCAATCAATAATAAAGAAAAGGAAAAAAAAATTAATTGATTCAATATTGTGTTGTCTCCATTGTTGTGTTGTCTCCATTGTTGTGTTGTCTCCATTGTTGTGTTGTCTCCATTGTTGTGTTGTCTCCATTGTTGTTTTGTCTCCACTATCATCTGTTGAATAACAGATTAATCTCTTAATTCATTAAGTTGTTGTTGTCGGGTATAATTAACCCAACTCCTCATTTATCAGGTTAGAATTAATCTCTTAATTCATTAAGTTGTTGTTGTTGGGTATAATTAACCCAACTCCTCATTTATCAGACCCTTGCCAAGATCCGCCTAACAATCATAATAAAGGAAATTTCAAGGGGTTAAATCAACCTTGATTTTTCAGGCTTCTCAAGCCCTTATTGAAATTATCCCCAGGATATTCTTCCAAGAATTTTATACCCACAATTATCTCATTTTACACCAGGTGTAGCTAGAAGGACTCATACTTGGTATAATGCTGGCTGGCAATGGTCCAGTGTTATGTATAAGAAGGCCAACTCTGGGACTTGGTATTGTGGTGTGCAAACAAATCCATGTAATATAATAAATTTGGAGAGAATGAGTGTGTGAAAAGGCTTCCCTCTGGAAAAAAGCTAGTCAATTCAAAAAAAGAATAGAGTGATGAAACTATGAGAAAAGGGGTGGTTTGATGATGAAGATGTTATCAAGGTAAAGGGGAAAAACAGCACTTCCAGCCTTGAGTTTATCTCAGCTGAACTAAGATGCAATCAACCAATTTGTAATATGTTAATCCCAACCAATGGAATATAAAACCCAGAGGGCTCCCTTGGGTTTATGTGTTATTTGTCGATATCAACTAAGATCAAATTTGTTGAGTGCATCCCAGTTTAACTTGGTTGGCTTCAACCTAGGCAATCATGCTGGCAGTGTATATATGTAACAAGAATAATTCTTTTCAGAGTTTTCCCAAGGTAGCATGGGTCCAGTGCGCAAAAAGGAACACTGAGCTGGCTGTAACTATTTGTTACTAGGTTCAATTTCCACACATGACCTAAATTGGAAATCTCTGCTAACAGCTTCATGCAGCAGCCATGTTAACTGTTGAAGTTCAGTGTGGGCTTGTGAGCCTACAAGCTAACAGTTAGAAGAATGCAAATCTACTCAGAGCTAACTTCCAGTGTAGCATAGCATGGTGTGTGTGATATTACACTTGTGGTCAAAGTTGATTTATGCATGCATAAATCATAAATTCATAAAATAGTTTTCAGTGGGAAACTCACAGATTACACAATCAATATCCTGCCAAGAATTTTATATGATTATATGATTTATGCATACATCAATCAAATTTGAACACCACACCTGGTGGGAGCTTAAAATCCTATTAGTAGTAAAAAAAATTACAACTTGTTACACTACGGGTGCACCTGGATGACATCTGATTTGTCTTCAAGATGAAAACGTGAAAAAAGCTGCCTTCAGGACGACCTAGTACAATATTTGTCCCAGAAGACTGCATTTGCCTGAGATTGTTTAATTTTTTAATTGATTCTCAAGTTGCCTTGTAGACAAAAAGCTGGGCTGACAGCTCTACTGAATTGAAAAAAGGGTCTTCAAGACAAAAAAAAACACGCCTTGAAGGCGTCTGAATGTGCCTGTGGTGTAGTATAGCAGTGATTTTCCACAGCTAACACTAAATATAAAACAGTTCAAAAAATGCAGCTACTCTACCTCTCAGTTCAGTGGAGTCTAGCATGAGATCACACTGAACAAAACCTTGGGGGAAAAAAGACCATCATACTATCCATTATTAATGTTCAAATAGCCCACTGTTGGATGCACCCAGCAGATGAAAAATAGGGTGGTCTGAAGCAATGAAGTGTAAATCCAAGGTCCCCCTCTTGGTTTTATGTTTCATCATTTGAGAGAGATTGACCAAGCTTAAATTGGTTGAGTACATCTAAATCTTACTGGGAAAGTTCCTGCACAGCATCAACCTTGCTGCGTGAGGGGTTTATAGGTAAATGCGTATTACAGCTGGGCACATACAATAAATACATATCTGTCTTACCAACCGTACCAACCGACTGAAACGTTGAAGGCTTGCTCGCTCAAGGAGGAATTTTGTCAGTATCACCGGTTCACATCTACATACTCATTGGAATCAAGGAACTGAAATGTACCGGGCAATCATTTCAAGCTCAAAGTACTCAGTTTACAAACCTCATCCAGAACTGTTTACACTGTGTTCAAAGTACCCAAGACCTATCAACCATCAGCCTCAAACTCCTGCTAGTTCCATCACCCTCAGGACATTCACCACCACCCGTCTTATTCAAGCCGTTTCCAGGCGGTTCGGACATCAAAACTACAAACCAACATGGTCACTCACCCTATCCCCAAATGGAAAATATCGCAAATGGTCTGATAACCAAAACTTTTCTGGGGTACCATCCTGGGTTTGGTTTACCGCCGCTGCTGGTGGCATTTATTACATTACTCATTTGGAGAAAGTCGAATTGACCGGTAGATGGCGATTTATGGATACGAGCATTGAAGCTGAAATCGCTGTAAGCTTATGTGTCTCTATTTTCGCTTCTCTTTTGCTCCAACTTTAAACCAAAGGAAAACCAAACCAGATCAAAACACAAACTAATATTCATGTTGATTTAAATATTGGTGACAAATTTACATGTGTGCTGATATGTAATGAGTCAGACAGGAGAACAAGTTTACTTGCAAACATTAGCGCAATTTCGCTCAAAACTCTTACCTCCAACTCATCCGACGAGCAGATTCATCGCCGGCGTAGCTCAAAAGATCATTCGAGCTTCTGAATTACCTTATCACTCCGATGAATTGATTGACCATTTCTCGGATTCCTCCCCTGAGTTTGTTGACTGGGCTCCTCCCGGAAGTTCGAATTCTTCTAATCCGGGCCCGGTCTCGGATTGGAAAATTCACGTAATCGATGAGCCCAAAATTCAAAACGCGTAAGTCATTTCGATCGTACCGGAAGTACAGACTACAACAATTCTTGTTGTTGAATCTCCTTTATCACAATCCAAAATAACTTCAAAAGTGTGTTGTTCATTAATTCATTGATGTCGTATTCTTCTTATTCTTTGTCACCATCGATTTCGCTTCAAAAGCTTCGTGATTCCAGGTGGGAAGATCTTTGTGTTTACAGGGATCTTGCCGATCTGTGAAAACGAAGCTGGCTTAGCCACTGTGTTAGGTCATGAAGTAGCCCATCAAGTCTTGAGACATCCCGCCGAACGGATGTCCAGTATGAAAGTAATCTTTCTGTTGACCACTTTATTGAGTGTCATTGGATTGGATCCAGGTTTATGTCGTGCCGTTGTTACACTATTGATGACTTTACCAAACTCACGTCGTAGTGAAGTTGAAGGTGAGATCTTTTTACGCTTGCTGTGTATCCCGTCACTACCGATTGATATCTCATTGGGAAATTTTGATAATGTCGACTCCGCATCGAATTCACTGGGTTATCATTTTACTAGCCGACCAAATCGGGCTGAACATCATGGCCTCCGCATGTTATGATCCAAGAGCAGCTATCGGAGTTTGGAAAAGAATGGACCAGCATGAGGGGTCGAGTCGAATAGCCAGAAAAGCTACCGAGTTTCTTCAAACACATCCCACTCACGATAGAAGAATAGAAAAGGTAAGCCTGTACAAATTTACCATATGATCAAAACAGATAAATGACTTCGTTTGCTTGCCGTCAAAATGCTTCAGATCACTTCCTGGCTACCCGAGGCTCAGAGTTATTTGGACCGAAATTGTGGCTTTACAATTAAAGCCTTTCAACAGTATAGCAGTCGGAACCCTTGAGAAAAGCATGCGTCGAATAACTTTTTGCTCTCCCACAATGAATAAGATTAATATGTCTCGTTTATAACGAAAACAAGTCAGTAATACTGGGTTCTTTCGATTGATCCGATCTGGCCAAGTTGTAAACGATATCGTATGTAAGAAGACAATACCAGAGCAACTACCTAGGCAACGGCCTGTCATTGCTAAATCTTGTAGACCTTGCTTATCCTCAAACAAAAGCCCAGTGTCTTCCAACCTGTATTAAATTTGCATATTACATTGACAATGAGCAACAACGTTGGTCAAAGTCAAACTGCACAGAACCACAGATGCATAATTTTCAATTACATATTATTATATTTTTGCTGGAAGGGACTACCACCATGACAAAAGCGCAGATGGTGATGATTGACATCTTTGTTGACTTCTTCCCGGTGATCTGATTTGAGGGAGTCATAAAGTGCTCACATGGTTCAAAAGACTGCCGAAACAATCTCGTATATAACTGAATAGAGCCGACAATCTGATGGAGCTCGCGTCTATTCTAGCTGTCTACAAGCATGAGTGAGTGATGGAAAAGATTGACATTATACATGCGGTTTTGAGCCCTTGCGATTCACAAATGGTCGGGCTCTATGATTATCTAAGGTTTAACTGATGAACTCGCCTTTTTTTCTGATCCCTCGATGGTATCTCATCGTCGACATCTACTTGCATGGATACCAACTTCGGCTCGATGGGCGGATGGTCAGGTTGACTGGAGCCTTCTTCCTGGACCGAAGCAAAGAATTAGCGCTCGAAGTGGAATTCCACTATGTGCTCTCCCCCATACTCTCAAAAGTTAGGGGCAAGTGATGCTCGATTCGGAATCAATGCCGACATTCTCCTATCATCACAACAACTGCTACCACAGCTGCCTTCTCCCAAACAGCTTTTTTCGTCACCACACTCGTTATCTCCCGCTTACATGGCTTGCGGACCTTTATTCAGCCACAATTACCGTCCAGAAATCAAATCACAATCTTTACATTCAGACATTTATTTCATATATCTAACTTGTCCTCATAGCTTGAGAATATATTCCATCTTTAGATCATCCCTAAGAAATAGAAAATACCAGCGCCAGGCACAACGAAGCTAAATTCCTTGTGAGAAGGTTCTTCAGGAACTTACCCTTCAATCTTTCGGTGGCTGCCTCATTTAGCCCATCCAAGGGAAAACGATTTTAACTGGAGGCAGCCGCCCTGGAGCTGAGCAAGATAAAAGTTCCTGGAAAGGTCCAAAATGTATCACGCTTAGCAATAGTCACAGCTTTAATCAAGGATCAAGGGCCCGAATTCCAGAAATAGGATACATATCGTTCAAAACCGCCATGAATTCTAAATTGTTAACTTCGATTATTTTTTCAATTATATTTTTCAGCTGCCTGGATTCGTGCGACACCCGGCCGTTACTGATTGGTCCATCGATAGCGGATGTAATAAATGCAGGTCGTCTTGTGCAAGCAGGTACTCGTTTTACGCTTGGTCATTTTTCGATTGAACAGTTCTGGAAAGCTATGATAGCTGTTGAAGTAGGAACTATATTTACATACAAACAAGATTACATAAAACTATATCTACTATCTACTATCTACTATCTACTATCTACTATAAAACTAAAAAAATAGGCTCCTGAAGCCAAACAAACCATGCAAGGTTTGTACCGTATCAATACATGCAACCTCACGGGTCGACATCGGCCCGTTAGGTTGCATGACACGGATCACGGATCTCAGCGTTGATCCGTGTCTTTCTACAAGTCCCTCCCCCCAAAATTGGGGGCTATGTACTTGTATTACATAATCATGTACATACTCTAAACCTAGTTAGTGAGGGTCTGAGTAGTTTCACCCAGTTAGGTTTGTAGATAGTATTTAACCTGGCCAAACCCGCCCCTGGTTTCAATCTCTCTTCTTCACTGAGATTGGAGCCGGGATTCGTCAGTGCCAACTAGCTGACCGCAACGGGACTGTTTTGTCCAGGTTAGTACCTTCATTCATCATTATGCAATAAGATTACCGAGATTGGAGCTGGGATTTGTCAGTGCCAACTAGCTGACCGTGACGGGACTGTTTTGTCCAGTTTCCCATTTGCTACAGCATCTTATAGGTTACAAGCCTGCTTATAGGCGCTGCATGGTCTCCCTGCATTCCGATAAAGGATCTTTTCATGAGCTGGATAGTTCAAAGAGAAGATAAACTGAAGAAGATTGAAGAATAAAGAAAAAGAAAGAATCAACAACAAGAAGATCAATCAAACAATAACCAACCATTGACATTGACTAGCTATACCAAGAACTCACCCTCACAACAAGACAATCCAATGGATGAAGATCTCAGCCCACAGGCTTGCCAACTGTTCAATGGCTTGCGTGAAGAGATTGTGATGCTACGTAACCACCAAGCTCAATACCAAGCCCTGGTAGCGCCACAATCTCAAACCCAACAAGAGATGATCATGGAAAACTTTGTAAAAAACCCAATTCAGGTTCATAACCAACTCAACCCTTGCAAACCAATTTTGGCCTACGAGGGTACTAAATTTCCAATCTGGGAGGCCGCTTTGGACAGAACAATTCAACATGTTTTAGTTTGTCAAACCCCGTTCACGGACAACTTGAACAACTTTGACCTACTGGCGATCAACAAGTCTTTGACCATTGCAAGTCTAATACACAACACAGTAGTGGAAACTCTGGGGGACATTCTTGATGCATCAAAGCTCACTGAACCAAAGGAAATCTTCAAGCTCCTTCAGGACAAATGCTTGCGTTTGGACCGTTGTCAAAAAATTGAACTACTTGGTGAACTGGTTAACCTCATCAATGACCAAACACCGGCAACAGAGGCAACTCTATCTGTTTGGGAAAAGCTAAAATCCGAACTCAGTCAACTGAAATTGACTTGGGATGAAGCTTTAGGAATATTCTTACAATCTTATTTCAAACCTCCCATCGGCGTGGAAAGGATGACGTTCAAATTCTTGGTTAGCCAACAACTAAACAAAAAAGACGCACCACTGTTTGATGACGTCTCAACCATCATTCAATTTGCTGCAAATAAACTCAGAAGCAAGCTGACAGGTCTAGTCCCCAACGGGTTTGCATCAACAACCCCTGACCCAATGGCCATGGATTTGGACAGGATACAAGCCGTCCAGACGCACCCTAGGTATATTGCCCCACAGCAACAATCTGCCCAACCTCAAAGAAACCAACCCAATCTGTCGCTGGACAAAGCCACTCGTTTTAAAGGAAAAGGACAATCCGATTCCCTTGTCAACAAATATGGTGATCACTGCAGCTACTGCGGTGACAATGGCCACTGGTATTTGGATTGTGTTCATTTCTGGAAGGATGTTGCAAATAAGAAAATCAACCCTCCCAATGATGATCACAATTCAAAACACTCAAAATACCACCCACCACCCCGACCTGAGGGGAGTCATCAATTACGACAAGTGAATATACCCAAGGTGACAGATGGAGTTCTTCTTGATCCAGGGGCTTCAGCACATGTAAGTGGAGCTTTGCCCCTGTTTGAGGTTGAACAAAAACTGACAGAACCATGGGTGTTTCATCTTGCTGTATCCAACTGCAACATTGCCGTTTCCAAAATTGGCAGAGTGACAATCCCTACGCCAACAGGCCCTCTGACGATTAGGGATGTGTAAATCACTGCCCAGGTGTTGATGGAATTATACTGTTGACGGGGAGGCTTCTATTTTCTGGATGGAAATTGATCTATGAAGGGACTCGGGAAACTCTCTTGGATCCCTTAAATAATGCCTATGACACCGTGTTCCGCAACTACTGTTGGTCCCTTAAAACCAGTTCCCCACTGCAATCAATGAAAATCTCCCAGCAACCTTCTTTTGACTCATTTGCTTGGAATGTTTGCCTAGGACACGTTTCCAATGATGTTGTAAAAACTTTTCTTTGTTGCAATTATCCCACAGAAAAGATTGCCTGGAAAAACTTCTTCTGCAAGCAATGCGCGAAGTCTAAGAGTATCAATAAGAAAACCATGGGGATGGAGACCCAAATCCGTTGGGACAAACCACTCGACCTGTGTGTGTCTGATGTGATTGGGCCCTTGAACCTAGACATCAACGGATGCATATATCTCGTCACATTCCACAACCATGCTGGCACGTATACATTTGCTGCCCCTATAAAATACAGGAGCAATGTTCCGGCAAAACCAATGGGGTGGATCCAACATCTGAAAGCCACACTTGGAAAAGTACCTAAATATATTTGATGCAACAATGCACTCGAATACACCAAAAGTCTCAAGCCTCAACTAGAAGCAATTGGTTCATTCCTAGAACCAGTGACTCCCTACTCCCCTGAGCAGAATGGGGAAGCCAAAAGGGTGAACCGTACGTTGGGAGATATGGCAAGGACAATGCTTCACTTGAGTGAACTGCCCAGCAAATGGTGGAGTTTCTCATATTTGACAGCGGCACACCTTAACAACAGACTGCCAAACTCACGAAAGGGTGATAAGTCTCCGGTCGAGGTACTCTATGGAATAAAACCAATAGCGTTGACTCTCTATCCATTTGGCGCCAGAGCCCTAGTACACATTCCTAAAGAGCACCGGAAAAATTTAGACAAACAAGCCTGGGATGGGAAATTGCTTGGCTATCCAGAGTCTGGGTCAGGTTGGCTGTTTTGGGTTCCTGCTGAGAATTGAATAGTTCACTCTAACTCAGTAAACTTTCCGGACTGCCAACGACTTCTGGTGGAAAAAGTAGTGGCACAGACGGCACCTGATCTCATAGCAACTCCAGCAAAAGAGGACAAAACTCAAACTCATCTGATTCTCAACCAAATAATCCTACATTTGGGTGAGGAAAAGACAGCGGAGATTGCGGAGGAAAAAAGATGTCAACTAGCCCTTCTGTTGACTGAAAAGGAACATAACCTCCCAAAAACAATCAAGCAAGCGCTCAATGGACCGGATGGACACCTGTGGCATGAGGCAGCTGAGAACAAGATGAAGAAGTTTAACAAACTTGATGTCTGGTTGCCATCTGCGGCTCCAAAAGGTTGCAAAGCTTTGGGATCCCGGTGGGTATTCTCCATCAAACGGAAGCCAGATGGATCAATTGATAAACATTGTGCTCATTACGTTGCTAAGGGCTTTAATCAAAAAATGGGCTTGGATTATAACAAGACTTATGCCCCGACTGTGTCTCTAAACACTCTCAGACTCTTGGTCTCACTGGCTCTCACAAACAATTTACCAACAGCAACCTTTGACGTTAGCTCAGCATATCTTTATGGCCCAATTGAGGAAGATGTGTATATCCAACCACTGGTTGAGATTGCTCCCTCACTCAAGGGTAAAGTTATGTGGCTAAAGAAGGCCCTTTACGGTACCAAACAGGTGGCAAGATGTTGGTGGAAATTTTTCCAGAAAACTGTCCAAGCGCTAGGTTTTGAGGTGAGCAAGATTGAACCATCCTTATACCTGTTTAGACCCGGCACAGATTTTGTCATCATATGGCTCCATGTTTATGATGGATTCGCGTTGGCATCGGATAGGTATCTGCTGAACAATCTGCGACAAGGTATGGAAGCTCAACTTGAAATTAAATGGTCTGATGTCGTCAATAGGTTGGTAGGAATTGACTTTCAGTGGGATGGACAACACCTTTGCCTGTGTCAAAACCAAATGGCAAAGCAGATAGTGGAGTCCTACCACAGGAAGATGGTACCTCATCATTGCCCGCTCCCTGAAACTGACCTAGAATCATTCTCAGGAAACGGCATTGACCAAACTAACTACAGGTTGGTACTTGGATCTCTCATGTACTTGGCATGTGGTACACAACCTGACTTGGCTTATGGTGTCAACCTACTGGCTCAGTTTGCTTTGTCTCCGTTGCAACTGCACTGGACGGCATTGGACTGGTTGATAGGTTATCTGGGAAGGACAATAGAACGGGGATTGGTATTCAAGAATGGAGATGGGCAAATGGACTTGTGGACTGATGCAAATTGGGGGGGTGAACACAAGAGATCTACGACGGGTTATCTACTGTCTCATAGTGGGAATAGTGTAGCTTGGGGGTCAAGAAGGCAAACTGTGGTGGCAATGTTGACATGTGCGGCGGAGTAATTTGTTGTTGGAGGGGGCTCAAAATTTGTCTCATTTACTTAATATATTTGAAGAACTTGATTGCAAACCAAATTTGTCAATGCATTGTGATAACGAAGCTGTGATTCTCATTGTGACAGACAATACATCAAAAAAGAAAACCAAATATCTTTGAAGGGCTTTTTATTTTGTAAATGATTTGATAAGGGAAAACAACATTGACATATTGTGGACAAGCACTCATACTCAGCTTGCGGATGTGCTAACAAAAAGGTTGGGACCAATGAAAATTTTGAAGCACTGCCAGCATAATTGCCTAGTATGAAGTCATCCCAGTTAAACAGGGATGCACTCAACCAATTTGAACTTGGTTGAAATAAACTGATGAAATATATATCCAAGGGACCCCCCTTGGTTTTATATTTCATTGGTTGAGGCCAACCTACTTTAAATTGGTTGTTTGCATCCTAGTTTAACTGGGATGAACTCAACCTAGGCAGTTATGCTGACAGTGAAGGCACTTGAGCAGCCGGGAGTCAATGGGTAGTTTTTGTAATCTTGGGAGGGGGTGTTGAAGTAGGAACTATATTTACATACAAACAAGATTACATAAAACTATATATTACATAATCATGTACATACTTTAAACCTAGTTAGTGATAGTCTGAGTAGTTTCACCCAGTTAGGTTTGTAGATAGTATTTAACCTGGCTGAACCTGCCCCCGGTTTCAATCTCTCTTCTTCACCAAGATTGGAGCCGGGATTCATCAGTGCCAACTAGCTGACTGCGACGGGACTGTTTTGTCCATTTTAGTACCTTCATTCATCATTATGCAATAAGATTACCAAGATTGGAGGGGCGTTGATAAACGCACGCCAAGCGCGCACGCCAACGCCAACCCGCACGCCAAATTTTTTTGGCGTGCGGGGCCTACACGCCTTTTTTTTTGGGCGTGTAGGGTCTACACGCCAAAAAAACAGGGCGTGTGGGAACCACACGCCATTTTTGGCGTGCGGGTCTCACACGCCAATTTATTTTGGCGTGTAGACCCTCCACGCCAAAAATAATTGGTGTGTAGGCCCCGCACGCCAATTGTTTGCCGTGCGGGTCCCACACACTCACGTAATCAAATGGGCCCTCCCATTCGATTACGTGAGCGGGGGAATTGTATCTCCCATACACATAATACAAACATGTATTATGTGTATGGGGATATACATATCCATCCCCCTCGCTCACGTAATTGAATGGTAGGGACCATTCGATTACGTGAGCGAGCCCGCCGAGTCTGATTCCTTTCAGGAATCAGACCGTCGGTCTGGTTGTTTTCAACCAGAACCACCACGAATTCAAGCACAAGCAAGCAACAATCGCCACCACCCACCAATTAAAAAAAAAACAATGTGAGTAACAAAAAAAAAAAAAAAAAAACAAAAGAAAAAAAAAATAAAAATAAAAAAAAAATAAACAAAAAATGATAAATACAAAATGAGAAAAAAACCTCAAAAAAACCAAAAAAAAGGGATTTTTTGGGGTTTAATGTTGTGGGAGAAAAAAAGCCCACAGGCCCAGGGCTCCAAGACCCAACTGGCCCAAAGACAGGGCCCAATGGCCATAAGAAGGGGCCCGCCTCTGCCCATCACCTCCAGTGGGCCCACAGGCCCACTTTGATGCTCCAAAGGGGCAATAAAACATTCAAAGGGGCCATTCAAACCCCCCAGGCAGCTCAAAGGGCCCCGTATAAGCCCCAGACACACTCCATCCCCCCCAAAAGTGGCCCAATGGGCCCATCTCAAACACAATCAATCCCCCACATCTCTTCCAATTTTTTTTAAGAATTTTTTTTACCATAGATATAGTAACGCGTGCTGACATACTCTCCCATTCAAATGCTAACAGATTCCGCACAAATCACCAATTTGACTTCAACAATCAACAATGTCTTCACATCAGACCAGTGAACTAGGACGTGAGATTCATTCCTTTATTTTGTGTATAATATAAGTCCCTGGCTCACTCCCACCCACCCTCCCACCATTATACAGGTTTGGATCTCTGGGAAAAATGCACAGAGCTGGCGCGGCACCCTGCGTTGAAACCAGATGAACGTGAAAACCTGGAGAATTGGGCCTCTAAAATAAAGGCTGAATACGAGCAGTCAGACGATGAGAATGAACAGGTCTCCAGAACCCCGGCCCCGGCTAGAAACACCTTAGGCGCCACTAGGCCTGCTCCACCACAGTCCCACCCCCGCCCTGAATTTGCAACCGACTCAATGGCATACTTATATGCACACACTCCTGATCACCTACCTCCAGCAACCAACCCAATCCCCACCCTCAATCAATTTGCAAACCAAATAAACAAGGATGTTCAATATGGCCAGCCCAACACAACAAACCCAGCTGATGGATCCCCACGTCGAAGCGGAGAGATGCGGACAGATGTCGAAGGCCACAAGACAACCCTCAACACCTTTGGCCAGTCTTTCTTTCAAAGCGTACAAACGGCCCAACAACTCATTGGCCAGAAGTCCTCCAAAGCCCCCAATGCGGACGGGAGACGAGAAATCAACAATCCAGCCATCCGGGACAGCTCTGAAGACCCTGATGCAGAGGGTGAAACCGATGACTCTGAAGATGGTGCAGAAGACCAGCAAGTCCTCCAACGATTCCTTCATGGACGTCCCAAACCTACCTTCCATCAGGAGCCAGTCCATGAACCAGTGCCACAACAAACCCAATATTGCTATGACATGGTACGAATTGAAGATCCTACGGTTGAAGACCCTACAAGCAAAAAGGCGCGCCTGGACAACTCTGCTTCTTCTTCTAAAAATACAGGCCCCATGTATAATTTCTTCACCCCTCATCCCACCTCTCACGAATTCATCACTGCGCAATCACTGCAAGGCCTCAGAATTCCACGGAACCCCCCTGTTGCTGGGCCATCAACAGTCAAGCCACCAACCCAAAGACCACCGGGCGAATCAATTCCTCCGCCCCCTGTCCTGACGCCTCCTTGTAAGTCACTCCCCATTGCTTATGCACACCCATCTTGTAATTAACATCCCTCCTTTGCGCACAGCTATGGGTCTATTTATCCCTGGCCCAATGCTTCCAAAAGCATTGGCAGATGATTTGAATGAAAATTTGGCGGGTGGAATTGCGTGGTCACACCGTTCAGCCGAATGGGTTGGCCGGTTGGGACCATGGTTGGGGTCCTGGCCGCCAGTAGTTTGAGATTTGTGGTGCTTGATGGGGTTGCGGGAACGGATGGGATGGTGGGGCTTGAGTTATATGAGGTGGTGCGTAGAGAGCTGGCTGAGCCAGATAGGATGGTTGGGCTGGATCAAGCTGATAGGTAGAGGCTGGAGGTTGATGGTGATAGTGGGTGAATTGAGGCAATTGTACCTCATATGGGCGGAACACAGGCTGCGCTACTGGGTGGGCTGGGGGGACAGGGTTTGGCTGGATTGCCAGTCTGTAGCTGTTGTCTGTGAAGCTGTAGGTGGCTGGGTGGGCTGGGGGGCCAGTAAGGGGCTGGGGGGCTTGGCCATATTGGTTGCTTGGGTAGCCATAGTTAGTTGCTACGTGGCCTGATTGATTGGGTGGAGCTGCAGGTTGGCCAAGCACGTGTGAATTTCCATACGCAGAGATTTGATTTTGATACAAGTTGCCAAGTGGGGCGCCAGGGTGATGGTTGGGGTCGACCTCATAGAATCCGTACGGGCGTGGAGGCTGATTGCTTGCAGAGTTGTAATCACCGGTGTGAGACATCTTTTGCTGCTGATTTGGTGATTTGTGCGGAATCTGTTAGCATTTGAATGGGAGAGTATGTCAGCACGTGTTACTATATTTACGGTGAAAAAAAAATAGAAATAGGAAGAGATGTGTTTGGGATGGGCCACTTTTGGGGGGGATGGAGTGCGTCTGGGGCTTATACGGGGCCCTTTGAGCTGCCTGGGGGGTTTGAATGGCCCCTTTGAATGTTTTATTGCCCCTTTGGAGCATCAAAGTGGGCCTGTGGGCCCACTGGAGGTGATGGGCAGAGGCGGGCCCCTTCTTATGGCCATTGGGCCCTGTCTTTGGGCCAGTTGGGTCTTGGAGCCCTGGGCCTGTGGGCTTTTTTTCTCCCACAATATTAAACCCCAAAAAATCCCTTTTTTTTGGTTTTTTTGGGGTTTTTTTCTCATTTTGTATTTCTCATTTTTTGTTTATTTTTATTTATTTTTATTTATTTTTATTTTTTTGTTTTTTTTGTTTTTGTTTTTTTTTTTTTTGTTTGTTTGTTTTTTTTTTTTTTTTTTTTGTTTTGTTTTGTTTTGTTTTGTTTTTTGTTTTGTTTTTTGTTTTTTGTTTTTTGTTTTTTTTTGGATTTTCAGACTCACCTTTTTTTTTGATCGGATCGGTGAGCGGTGGGCGGTGTTTGTTGTGGTTCTGGTTGAAAAAAACCAGGACCATAAGCAAGCCCCAGTCCGGAAACAGACTCGGGCTTGCTCACGTAATCGAATGGGAGGGCCCATTCGATTACGTGAGCGGGGGATGTGTATATCCCATACACATAATACATGTATGTATTATGTGTATGGGAGATACAATTCCCCTGCTCACGTAATCGAATGGGAGGGCCCATTCGATTACGTGAGCGTGTGGGACCCGCACGCCAAACAATTGGCGTGCGGGGCCTACACGCCAATTATTTTTGGCGTGTAGGGTCTACACACCAAAATAAATTGGCGTGTGAGACCCGCACGCCAAAAATGGCGTGTAGACACTACAGGCCCAAAAAAAAAGGCGTGTAGGCCCCGCACGCCAAACAAATTTGGCGTACGGGTTGGCGTTGGCGTGCGCGTGCGGCGTGCGTTTATCAACGCCCAGATTGGAGCTAGGATTTTTCAGTGCCAACTAGCTTACCGCGACGGGAATGTTTTGTCCAGTTTCCCATTTGCTACAGCATCTTATAATAGCTGAGAGACAAGAAGAAATTAAGGAAATAAATATATACGGCCATCAATTTACCCAAGAAAATGATGCTTAAAATTGAAATCAAATTCATACACCATTTGTCGTGCTGCGGACAAGACCAACTAGGTTTGAATCTAGATGATGAGACCGGCATAAACCCTAATAGCAGATTTATTATTTCAACAGTAGTTTCCAACCGTTTTTTTCACTTTATCTTCATTAGTGTTTTGCTCATCTCATTAATCATCACTTCAAACTCTTTTTCACTCGGTCTCTCCACCTTCAACCAACTCACTTGCGTGTTGTGATCTCCACAGCTCATCAGCTGTTCTCCGGTGTGCCTTCACCTTCAACCAACTCACTTGCGTGTTGTGATCTCCACAGATCATCAGCTGTTCTCAGGTCTCTTCACTCCCCTTGTCGTACAATAGAATACACGCAAAAAGCCGCCTTCAGGACGGAAAATTACATTACATAAGGTTGAATTCCTGGGAACCTTTGATTCCCATGGTCATAAAGTTGCCTTGAAGACCCCTTGAGGTTTTTGAGGAAACTTTTGATCTGTCTTGAAGGCAAGCTCAAGTCACCTCAAAAACCTCACGCAAGCATTACCACAATGAGGCTTAAGGATCCATGAGATGGATTCCATTGTTTAATCTCATGCAGTAGCTGATCCTAAATCATTTATTGGATGATCTGCTAATCATCAAGTCATCCTTTAGGATCAGCCAACTGCTGGCTGAGGCTCAGTGGCAACATATTGGTGGCACTCACCAATCAGATACAGCAAGTATAAGACTGGGCAAGATCAGGCCTAGCTGGGATTGGTGACCACTGCCTCACTAAAAATGGCAATAGATTTTTGCACCAGCTCTCCTATTTTATCTGATGAGGATGGTAATTTCATGACATCTGTAGGTATCAAGTAATATCTGTTATGGTGGCATGGCTGATTCTTAGTGTCTGCTTTTACCAGGGACATTCTGTTTTAATTATAGTTTCTTTTAAGATTTATGTTCCAAGCACAAAAAGCTCAACAACATGGACCCATTTTTTCAGACAAGATGCGGTGGCGGTTCCTGCAGTCGTGGATGATACAAATTTGGATGAATTCATGTTGGTGGTGGCTGTGGCATGCAACTATGTGGTGCCTGGGACTGGCTTGATAATTCTTGGATCACTCAATGGACCAGTCTAAAACCAGGATATGTTGTGGAATGCAAGTATATCTTGCTGTGAGGATTATAACCTTGAAAACAAGCAGCTAATTCACTTGTATGAAGGCTTTCAACAATGGTTGGGTACAGCCATCATTGTCCGCAGGAAATGGGTGTTGTTGAACATTAAAATGTCAAACCCCTCAAGGGTAGCCCAGCAATAGATGTTAAATTATTTATTTACATGCAAAACATTCTAACCTTAGTTTTCTTGAAATGTCCATCTCCTATAATTGGCCAGCCATTCAATTTTTTACACACTAAATATACTTTCTAGCCATAAGATTCTTGTTACAAAATAAATCAACCGTGTGACTGTGAGCTTGATGAATGATTGGAGCCAAAATTTGCGAAATATGGCAAGCTTGATGCAACATGGGGGCTGTTGCTTGGGTTGTAAGATGATCTGGAAGGAAAATTAGGGCTGAATTTTGGGGCTTGAGATGCTGTTTCTGGCATGTTTTTCCTTTTCTTCTTGGTTATATTATTGTTTCAGATATTTTGACCAACACAAGCAGCTTCAGTAATGTCCTGATCTTGAATGAAATCAATTTCTAACTGAGAAATTGTACAGTGCACAACAGGTTTATGATGTGAAAGTGCATTCAAGAGATAGCTGTTATGAGTTGTGTGATGGATTTCACAGGAAAATGTGGTTCCCTCTTGTCATTTTCTTCTTGATCTATTTGACATCCCAGCCTGACACCCACCATTATAGCAGTTGTGTTGGACATTGACAGAGCAGACAATTTTCTGATGTTTTTCAAGGTACAATACACTCAGTTTGATCTGGAAAGTATTTGATATGATAAAATCTTTACTCACAGTTGCAGGAATGTAAGTAAAGTTTGGCTTTTTTTCCACAATCCGCATTGAAAAATCTGTTTTGTAAGCCATTTAGTTTGCATTCTGCTATTTTCAAAATTAACCTTTGGGGTAGATGACTTCCCAAATGGAAATTACAGATGATATTACTGCATGGGGTTTGGGTCATCTACCTGGGATTGTTGTAATTGTTGTCAGTGGATCTTGTTTAATTTTGACATGCAAAATGTACCAATCAAATTTATCCTACTCAGAATGACAAATGTATCCTTCTGGATTGCTTCTTTATCATTGATGTTTAATATCCATTTTTCAGGTGTTATGGATGATTTGACTGAGGGATATTTTCCATGGGTATCCCCTTTTAGTGGGTTGAATCCCATGGATTTTTGGACTTCTGGTTTTCCTGAAAAAGTCCCTCTCAATTCTTTTGAAGCTTGGAAATACTGTTGTTGATTGGTGTCAAACAAGTAACCACCTGAAAGTATCAGTTCAATGATTTGGCAGTTACTAAAGCTGATTTCAATGTCATGTCCTGGACTCTGTCAATTGGTGTGAACAGCAGTGTGTCTGCGCCAACCATTGAAGCTCTCAAATTCCTCAGTTTCAAATAAAGTTGGTGGCCCAAATTGCCCGATTGATTCAGGAAGATGTAATAAAGGATGTATTTTTGGCTTGTTAGCCCATTGTGCTGAAATTCTGAGAATGTGATACATGAATACCTGAATATTCTTAATAAGTTCAGCAATATATTCATCCATTCTTTCTATATTGGTTTTGAAAATTAGGCTTCCAATTGTGCATAGAGGAATCCATAATTTCTTTTGGCCTTTGAATGATTTTTAGGAACTTAAAGAGTATATTATTTCAGCAAGTGAGAAAGAAAAGAATTTTACAAAAGATGATAAAAAAGAAGAAAATAGAAAAGTACCTTAAAGGCAAACAGTACAACAGCAAAAAGAGACAAGTAGGGAAGGAAGTAGTGAGAAGACAAAGTAAAAGACTAAAGATGGAATGTAAGTGTTCTGGAGCAATAAGGAAGGAGGAGCAGGGTGATTACATACGTCCTGATAGACTGATAGGGCCGAGTTACTGATTGAGATTGTCTTCTTATGAGGAGGCAAGATAAAGGTGATCAGGTGGCAAAGAATGGGTTGATAATGATGACTGAAGATTTGATTTGCTGTCAAGTGTGAATGATTTAGGAGACAGTGTTGACAGCTGGAGGAACAGGAGCAATAGAGCAAAGAGAAAGGATGGATGCTAGTGACTTGAAGATGAAAGATGAGAGTTCCCCAAGGAAAGAAATTTCAGAGGGGAAGGTTTCATCTATTGAAGTCAAGGGAGAATGGTTTCTTGAGGTAGTCAAAGACGAGCAAGCTGGATTTTCATGATCCAGATACAAGGAGTTAAGGCGGTGAGATAAGCTGAAAGGGGAAAAAGCTATTTAGGGGTTCAAGTGGTGGATGGATTTGATCAAGGGGTTCCAGACTAGAGGAATCAGTAGTGTAATGATTAACAGCCTTCATCCATGAGTGAAAAAAAAAACAAATGGGGCCAACTGTACTAAATTGCAGAAGTCTTTCCCAAAAAAACTTTTCCAGTGGGTAATCATCTATTTGCCTTGAATTGGTGGGATATTTAGGCCTTCCAAGTTAACTGAGTTGAAAAGAGCCTCCATCTCTTCCAGGTTTTTCTGTTTTTCCATGAAGTTCCTGACCAAATATTTGAAAATTCTGAGTGAGAAAACGTGGATAATTTCAACAGGTGTGTCTTTGCATCCATCAAACTCCAAGAGGTGTGTAAATAAATTGCCAAGTCAGTGAGGTTCATCTTGTTAAATGGCCTCTATTCTTTGCTGGTCATGAGGATTATTGTGTCTAAATTCAATCAGTTTATCTTTAAGTTTGTCAACCAATCCAAACTCATTCATGTGTTTGTGATATTCTTCCTTGGATTTTGTTTTGAGTAAATTCCATGCATCATTTGTCTTCTGAACATTTTGATACCACCTCCATGGGGCTGGTAAGCTTTTTATCCCAAAGATTCAATAAATTTAATCCAAACTCCTACTTTCTTTAACTTCATCAACCCTCAAATGGCACATTTGGCATGGATTCTTGCAATTACCAGTAATTGGGGTATTTGTGACCTCTGCTGCCATGGGCGAGTCACCCAGATAGCAGAGAACCATACTCATGACCAAAACTTCATCTTTCAGAGTTGCATCATATGAAAAGATACATTGAGTGGCCAAAGAGCTAACGCAAATCACTGCCAGCATAATTGCCTAGGATGAAGTCATCCCAGTTAAACTGGGATGCACTCAACCAAATTAAAATTGGTTGAAATCAACTGATGAAATGTAAATCCAAGGGACCCCCCTTGGTTTTATATTTCATTGGTTGAGGTCAACCTACTTTAAATTGGTTGTTTGAATCCTAGTTCAACTGGGATGAACTCAACCTAGGCAATTTTGCTTGCAGTGAACATATTTCAGTGAAATCTATCTTAATCTCATAATTCACTTTAGACTGGACCTACTTCATCTCTTGGAAAATTGACTCTCCAAATTCCAGTGGCCCTGCAACATTAGATGTAGAAAAAAAATGGCAATTATACTCCATGTTACCATGTGAGGGGGGTAAACCACTAAGAGTGAAATAATATGAGACATGTATATTCCATCTCTTGGATGGTTTGCCTGATGTATCATCAGAGTATAGGTTAATAGGCACATGGCGGATCACCTTTCCTTTTGGTTTTTCCTCCAAGGGTTGGGTACAGGGATGGGAAAATGTTGGCCCAATTTGTTCGCTTCAATAATTTGATGACCAATTTTATTGATGAATATCTTTTGATCAATACTTGACATTTCAGAATAAATCAGGTCAAATTGGTCCACAGGTATAGTATGAAGCTCAGGTTAATTGTATCTTATATGACTGGGTATCATGATTAATAGATTGGGCTTGCCATTCTGGAATTCTGTGTTGGGGTAATCATTCAACTTTGGTATAATAAATTTGGCTTGTGGTGTATTTTCCACCTTGAAGAAGAAAATTGGTCCAACAATTTTCTGTCCAGGGCCTTTTAGTGCAATGGGTTCAAAGATTTAATAGTGCTCATGACCATTTTCAACCATTTGTACTCTTCCATTGCTGGATAAACATTCACACCATTTGTGACTTTGATATAGGGAATGTATATTCTTCCCAAATGTCTCATGGGGATAGAACTCTAAATTTTCACTGAAATAAGGATTTCACAGCTCCTGAAACCACCACAAAGTAAAATTTTCATCAATTACCATGCCAGAAGTGTTGATTAGACAAAATGATTGTACTATTTACTCACATGACTGATGATATCCTTCAAGCTAAGTGAATAAAACTTTTTAAAGACTGATACATTTTTGATAATCTTTATGTTCAGCATCTTGCGGATTTTCTCCCTTCTCCTCCTGATTGTTTCCCAGTGTGGAATAATCACATGACAAAGCTGAAGTAAGTATCAAGTGTATCTGGTGATACATGGACCATGACATTATATGATGCAAGTGACCCAGTATAAGGGGGGATGATAAACTCACTCCCCCCGGCGCAAGCCCACACCCAACACATGCTCTTAAAAAAAAGGCATGCAGCCCGCACACCTTTTTTTCATTGGCGTGCGGGCTGCATGCCCATTTTTGGGTGTCAGCACGTCTACAGGTGTGCGACACCCACCCAAAACAGGGCGTGCGGTTGCACGCCCTATTCAAAGAAGGGTGTGCGACCTGCACGCCCTTTTTATGTATATAGGTAGGGGCGTGCGTGCCCCTACCCATATACATAGAAAGGGCGTGCAGGCCGCACACCCTTTCTATGTATATAGGTAGGGGTACGCATGCCCCTACCTATGTAAATACATGGGCGTGCTGACGGCACAGTCCCCATTTTTTGGGACTGTGCTGTCAGGCCGCACGGCTTGACCGGGGGGGATCCCTCCGGCCAAGGAGGTCATACAACCTCCTTGACCGGGGGGGATCCCTCCGGCCAAGGAGGTTGTATGACCTCCTCGGCCGGAGGGAATCCCTCTGGTCAAAGAGGTTATACAACCTCTTTGACTGGAGGGATCCCCCCCGGTCCAGCCGTGCGGCCTGAAAGCACAGTCCCAAAAAATGGGGACTGTGCCGTCAGCACGCCCATGTATATACATAGGTAGTTGCATGTGTGCCCCTACCTATATACATAAAAAGGGTGTGCAACCTGCACACCCTTTCTATGTATATGGGTAGGGGCACGCACACCCCTACCTATATACATAAAAAGGGCGTTCAGGTTGCACACCCTTTTTTGAATAGGGCGTGCGACCACACACCCTGTTTTGGGTGGGTGTTGCACACCTGTAGACGTGCTGACACCCAAAAATGGGTGTGCAGCCCGCACACCGATAAAAAAAAAGGTGTGCGGCCTGCACACCTTTTTTTTAAGGGCGTGCGCTGGGGGGACTGAGTTTATCATCCCCCCAGTATAAGGGCTGCAATGAGATACTATAAAGCGACAAGAGTCAGAGAAATCCAAAAATATCTCAATCTCAAAAACAAAATTGTATGTGGAATAGGTGTAGAGAAAACACATACCATTTTTTCAGGAAATGGATACCATACCCCACTTGGCTCCAAATCTTCATCATTTTCTGGTAAAATATCATCTCCGGGTAAATTAAAGCTGTCAGAACCCATTTTTTGAATCAAAGATTATAAGGGATCATCTATCAGCCAATCATTCCAGTTTGACTCGCTTTCTGGACCATCATCTGAACTATCTTCAGATCCACCAAAGCCAAAAACAGGTGTGTCATTCAAGTCCAATGGGGGGATGGAGTCTTCCTGAGTATTATATAATTCATTTTTAAAGTTCCAAGTCAGATTAGGTATAAGCAAATCATATACTTCATTGAGGGAAAGCCTGCTGTTGGCCAATAGTGAACCGCCCTGCTCCAGCCCCACTGAACCCCATAAGGAAAGCCTGCTTGTTGCCAATTCTGAACCTCCACTGTTATCATGAGGATAAGCCCCTGCTTTGTTTTCAGCATTCTTTTGTTCAATAATCAAAGCTTCTTCCGTCTCTTTTTGACTTACCTCAAGTCCATTAATTGTCCACCACAAGAAACACACATAGATCTTCATGCCCATTGGGCTGCAACACAGATTGAAAGCCTGAAAGGAAAATTCAAAGTATATTAGTTATTGTAAATATATGAAATCAAAGTCTACCACTGCCCTTTGATCTTCATAGTGATAAGATATTTTGAGTGATGACGATTTCAAAGAGAATAATTCTTTATAGTGCAGATAAAAGTAATTGGAAATAAGTGCTTGGTTAAAGAAGGAAATGGAGTGCCACTTGGTCTTGATTTAGCCACCACTTATGTCACCAAAAAATTTTAAAATTACTTGGGAAAATAGCAGTTTCCGGTATTAGTTTCACACCCAGAGGCTTTATAAATATATAAATATTAAAAAAGTTTCAGAATCCCAGGCTGGTTTCACACCAATTTACTGCTTGTATTACATATTCCATGGACAAGGGTAAGGAACCTGTACTGGGATCAGATTTCTGTATGTACTTGTTGTGTATGTTCAAGCCAGTTGAGTGATGAGGAATGTGTTGTAAATTTCACACAATGTGGCATCTTTCACTTGTGTGTAGGAATATCACTGTATGGCACACATGTGACAGTGTACCACAGCCCTTAGCCCGTGACCTGGAGATAGTAAACAATATCCCAAGTCCACCAGCCCCTTCAATCCTCCAACAACTGGTCCAACATTCCTCTTCCTCCCATCCATCCATTGTCCCCACCTCAGCAACCAAAATTGTCCATTGTATAAGAATTCAGACACAACCCTTCATCACATAAACTGTGTATCAGCCCTCAACAATGTAGGGGCTTGATAAACTGTTGAGGTTTTTTGTTGAACATAACAATTTGGATCTGTGCGCAGCAACTTGCAAAAGTCTAAGCCAAACTCCTCCAAACGGTTAGGGTTAATGACTCTCCCTCCCTTCCTTCAAATCTTGGCTGCCTTCTTTTCTTGATATCTGAACTTGAACCACCCAAATCAACACTCCGTTTCAAGACTTTTGTCTCCGTCCACTCTGCTTCCCGCTTCAAGACTTTTGTCTTCATCATTGGCCACCTCAGGATCACATTGTCAAGTACCCTCTCCACACACCTGATCATCATCAGCAAAACTCATCTTCTTCCCCAAAATATCATCTCTCTCAAGGTTGATATCTCTTGGTCATCAAGATATTATCATGTCTTCTCTCAAACACACATTTCTGTGCTGCTGTGTTTGTTCTATCTTGTCTTTTATGTTCTCCTCTTCTTCTGCCTCAATTTTTCCTCATCTGTTCCATCCATTAGTGGTAAGTCTCTCATTCAATGTTTATTCTTAAACTGTTGATCATCCTTATTCTCTTGTTGATTAGCTTTTGTTTTTAGTCTGGTTTTTTTTAGAAATTCTTCAATCAGAAATCCAATATAAATGCACACATTTGCCCTTTTTTGCATGTTTTTACGCCCCTGCCAGCCCTTTTTGGCAGGTTTTTTGGTTACGCCACTGGCCCTTGGCGTGCCTCTGAAACACACCAATCCTGATTGGCATTCATGACAGAAGCCCACCTGCACGCCAATATTTATGTGGGTGGGCCTGCTCATAGCCTATGGGATATCCATTGGTGTGCTGGCAGATAAACATACACATAAGTGTATGTGTATCCATTGGCGCTGGCGGGCACACCAATGGATGATGTCAGAGATGTCCAACTTGGACATCTCTGGTGTTGAGGTTATACAACCTCATTGCTGGGGAGGAATTCCTCCCCAACGATGAGGTGGTATAACCTCATTACTGGGGAGGAATTCCTCCCCAACGATGAGGTGGTATAACCTCATTACTGGGGAGGAATTACTCCCCAGCCATGAGGTTGTGTAAACTCGTGCCGGGGAGGAATTCCTCCCTGTCCATGAGGTTGTATAACCTTGACGCCAGAGATGTCCAAGTTGGACATCTTGGATGTCATCCATGTCAGAATTCCCATGTGTGCTCTTGAGTTCCGCGCTGCACATTCAATCAGCGCAGCCTGCCTTTCATAACTCGGCTGAAGCTCTCCTCCCTTTCCTTCCTCATCTCGCTTCAATCCATTTGACTTCGACTTACCTATCCAATCACTCAATCATCAAGTCTCCGTAGTCGACGCGAGGTCCACAGCTGCCGTTTACACAAGTTGTGGTAATTCATTGTTCTCTTTCTTTCTATCTAACTGTTAGGGCCCTTACTGACTTGTTTGTTTAGTTTGTGTATCTGAGAGAAAGTGTGGTGGATTTTGTTTGTTTCTGTTTGTTTTCCTTTTTCCTCCTATCTACTTATCATACAGCCTTGTGATCCTTTAGGTACATTTCCTCCTTGTTGTTTCTCAGTTTCCTTTCTCTCTCCTTTACTGAAATATGATCTTTAGTTTTTGCCTCAAAACTTGACAATCCATTGGTGTACCGGCGTTAACGCCAATGGATATCCCATAGGCTATGGGTATAGCCAATGGGAGAGCGGGCCCACCCGCATACATATTGGTGTGTGGTTGGGCTTCCATCAAGCATGCCAATCAGGATTGGTGTGCCTTTGAGGCACACCAATTCTGATTGGTGTGTTTCAAAGGCACACCAAGGATTGGCCAAACCTTGGTGTGCCCGGCAAACACACCAATTTGCATTGGTGTGTTTGGAAAAAAAACCAATTGGGGTAGGCATGGGCGTGCACCAGGGGTATGCTTTTATCAACACCCAACAACGTAACCTCCCAACAACCGGTCCCACTATTGCATCAGTCAAACCATACATCTTTTATTTTACATCATTCATATTTACTACCCCCCAAACCTCACAGGCAGGAAAATGTTGCAGACCCCAGCATACCCCACCAGCACCAGTCAAACCCACACTTCTCATATCCCAACCACTGGTTGACCACCTCCAAGCGCTGCCGCACTGCATTCAAACCATGCCCCACCAACTCCTAACACCAATTTGCCCCTCCAGGGGCCACATTCCTGGTTGGTGACTCCTAGCATGTACAGCCCCAATCTAACTTCTCAGCTCACAGAGCCCCCAAGCAAGAGTTGGGAGGATATTATTTCACAGCACCCGCTTTGTCATGTGGATGATGCCAATACTAGGTTTACATCATCTGGACCAACCACTGCACAGGATCAAGGTGAGCTTAATCCCCCCCAACCACCTTTCCAAAATGAAATTCAAAGTTGCCCATTCAAAATATACCATCAACACTTCTGTCTGGCTCACCTTCTATATATTGCACACCAGCTTGGAATAATTCCCAGCTTACAGGTAATATTGAGCCCAATGGTTTAGACATTGCTGATCCATCTGAAACCGGCTCAAGTCTTCCCCCAGTTGACCTTCTTCCTTATGATTGGAATCAGGCAGACGGCTCACAAGTCAATCAATTGGGGCTGTTCAAGAATGTCTTCAGTGGGCCCAAGGCCTCATTGATGTAACTACTTCCAACTTCTTTTCACCAAATTTAAGCTCATCTTACCATTCTTCCTCAGATGCCTGAAGGGGAACTGAGGCTGATGACCATCCTCATCAGCCTCAAAAGCCAAATTGCACGCAACCTCCCTTCAAATCCCAACAAAACAAATGCTTCAAACGGCAGGGAACTATTCCCCCCAACCTTTTGGGTGTTCATTTGAAACAGTGTCTGGGAGGTATTATTGCAACCAGACGTGGAGGCTTAGGGAATTGATAAACGCACACCCCTGGAACACGCCCACGCCAGGGGCACACCAACCCAAAATGGTGTGTTTTGCCCGCATGCCATTTTGGGTTGGTGTGTTTGGCGGGCACACCAAGGTTTGGCCCCCCCATGGCCAATCATTGGCATTCCGGTCAAAAACACCAAGGTTTGGCCCACCCATGGCCAATCCTTGGCATGCCGGCCAAACACACCAAATATGTTGGCGTGCTTGGAAAACACACCAAATATGTTGGCGTGCTTGGCAAACACACCAAATATGTTGGTGTGCTTGGCAAACACACCAAATACGTTGGTGTGCTTGGCAAACACACCAAATACATTGGAGTGCTTGGCAAACACACCGTGTGGCACGCCCACCCCCATGGGAGTGGGCCTTGTCGGCCAGTATGAAATCCTCCTGGACAACAAGGTTGTATAACCTCATTGGCCAGGAGGATTTCCCCCTGGCCAACAAGGTTATACAATCTTGTTGGCCAAGAGGATTTACTCCTGGCCAACAAGGTTATACAACCTCATTGGCCGGGAGGTAATCCTCCTGGCCAACAAGGTTGTATGATCTCATTGGCCAGGAGGATTTCCTCCTGGCCAACAAGGTTGTGTAACCTCATTGGCAGGGAGGAAATCCTCCTAGCCGTCAGAGATGTCCAAGTTGGAAATCTCTGATGTAATCCATTGGTGTGCCTGGCGGAACGCCAATTGATACACATACTGTATCTATGTGTATCCATTGGCGTGCCGGCGGGCACACCAATGGATATCCCATAGGCTATGCATATAGCGGGTGTTGATAAACGCACGCCCCTGGCGTGGGCGTTGTGGTGTGCTAAATGTGTTCAAGTATCAAAAGTACATAAAAGCATAGTGTTATATCAAAAAGGAGGGATATTACTAGTTTTTTATGGACAAATTGGATTCTGCCAGGTATTTAACCCACAGTCACTCTCTGAACAACCACAGGGCCAGCTGCACTTAGACAAAACCCAGTCAGGATAAAATCAGTTTTGTTAAAATATAAGTACATATTTAGAGTTTAATTTATAGTCACACGCAGAGTCACATGTATAGTCACACGTAGAGTCACATGTATAGTCACATGATTCATCACATGCTTGTCTAGGACTCACCAGCTAAAATGCCTCTATTTTTACTCACCAGCTAAAATGCCTCATATTTTACTATATAAAGGGGAGGTTGTTCCCCCCAAGAAGGAAAATCATCCCAGTTTTGGATGCCAGTTTGTATGCCAGTTTGGGAGAAGTAATTCTATTCATAGTTGCACAACACCAAAAACACACATAGCATCCAATAGTGATCTTAATCAAGTTTGCCTCTGAGCATACCTTTCATACCTCAGAGAAGAATAACAGGTAAATAAGTAGTGTTGCCCCTTTGTTGTGCTCTTGAAGCAAAGTGCTATCATCACATTGCTCTCTTAGCTGAAGGATAAGAAAGAAGGCAATACAATTTGAATAGTCACATTGATTCATCATCCACCCCAGAACATACATATCTTTGCTCTGCTAACAAACATCTGATCTAAGTCTGATAAGGGATTGCTACTCATAGTTTTCTCTATCATAAAGTTTTACACCACAACAATAAATAAATTTTGTTGTAAGAATTCTGTGTAGTATAACAGAGGGGCAGGTCTTTCAAACCACCCGTAACAGTAGTATCACTTGGTTGGAATACCTTATTGTTATTTCCCCCTCACAGAACTGCCATCCGTCCCAAAGGAGTTCTCACATCTGGTTTCCCAACAGTGGCCTACAAGCTTCAAGAAGATCAATAACAGACCCGCAATATAAGCACACACTGAAATATAATCTATTGCGGTTAAGCTCAGGTGTGTAACTGTGGCCAGCAGAAAACGGGTATTACTTTGGATTGCGGGAAAATTATTTGAGGAATACCGGTCACCAGCATAGGCCTCCCAGGCAAGAGGTTAAACTGTCTTAATTAATTTTTTTTTTTAAAAAAAAAATCAGTCTCCATCTCATTCTCCAGGATTAATCAATATATGAAGAAAACAGATGGATCTAGAACATTACTACCAATTTCAAAAGCTATATGATGTTAAAAGCTGGCAGATTCCCAGTTATAAAAATTGCATTTTATTGATGATCAGGGACTAATCACATTATTATTCAAACTCAAATATATACAAATTGGGGGAGTCATAAAAGATATTACATTTTTGTTTTATATAACTTAGGACAACTCAGATGTTAAAGAAATACATCTATACTTTGATAGAAGGATTAGTGGGAAGGAATAGAGATTATAGAGATGCACAGATTTTTTTGTTTTCTTGTAGCAAATAGTATTTACATTATATGTACCTACCCTTATAATAGAATTAACAGCGCACAGGAAGACACCAGCCACGGGATGAAGAGGAAAGCATACGGCAATGGCACTGTTTATATTCAAGATTTGGTTGAGGGGTAGTCTTAAAAATAAAATAAAACAAATTGGTGTCTTTCGTCAAAGTTGTTACTAGAAGAGGATGATTAGACATGAGGGAGGTGTTACTAGAGGAAGGACAGCCAGTCATGACAAATGAGATGGGGGAAGCGAAGTGGTTGGTGGAAGAAATTCAAGCAATGAAGACAACAAACCCGTGTCGTTTTATATTCTCGCCAAAATGCCTTGTCGTTGACGAGAACTCCGGTCGATATCGGAGTGACCTTTTTCTGGGGTCTTTTTCAATTCCAAATTGGACTTACAGTTCAAGCTGTAAGAACATACTACAGTAAAATTGTCAGTAAAACTGCCTCCATATATCAATAAAGAACATAAAAGAAGAAATAAACGAACTTACTATGGGGAGGAGCACCGCCTGATTGACCTGTAGTGGATTGGGTGACTCCCTATTCTGAGATTCAAAGCTTCGGTCCTGGAGATCAAAGCCTGCACAAATGAATCTAACCAAATAAGATTAGCGGTTGGTCTCAATCTTTGTGGAATCAGCAATCATTTCAAGAGAGGACAGATAAACAAGTAGAAAATTTATTTGTACTCACTGGTGTTGTGGTCCAAACCAAATGGCGAGGCGAGATTGCAATCGGAAATAGCGAGGCGAGATTGCAACCGGCGGTATTGTATTGAGATGAATGTGTAGTTAAGATTGGCAGAAGGGAGGCCGAGCATACTGTATTCCAGTACCGGCTGAGACCCGGCTGAACAAACTAGGCCCGACTCCAAGCCAGGGCCAGGATCAAAGGCCAAACCCGAGCCCAGGTGGCTAGGCCTCAACTTTGGAAGCAGCTAGGCCCCCGCGCGACTCAAACCAGGCAGAAAAGAGTGCCAACGCAGCGCTCTCATCACTGCGCGTTGCGCAACCTCCCTAGAAATTACGGCCATAAGAGCATCTCCAATCGTTTCACTAACTTTTCAACAACTGTCAAGCTCTTAGCGAGCTTGACAGCTAATTTATCGAGAGTGTCCCCACTCGTGGCTCAATAACCCGGCTCGATTGCTAGGTTATTGAGCCGTTCCACACTCGTGCTCCTCTGCAACTCGAGTTCGATAACTCGAGTTGCAGGGGAGCACTACACGGGGTGGGTTTTTTATGGGTGGGGATCTCTTGGGGGTGTCGAATGGGGGGGTTGGTAACTTGTGAAAGTTATTCACGAGTTAGCTTATCGAGCTCGATAGAGGTCCATAAAGTTATGGACCTCTATCGAGAAAGTTATTGATTCGACAGCTATGGAGCGCTATCGAGTGCACGACTGGGGCTCGTCTCGATAAAGTTGGCTTATCGAGCCGACTTATCGAGACGATTGGAGATGCTCTAAATAAAATTGAAAAATATAAAAACAAGAAAGAACATTTTTTTCTTGGAATGACCACATTACCAGTGGAACAATCAAACATGATGAAAAGGATTGAAGATTAATTTCAGCACAATTTTTGAGGGAATGATTATTGGAAAACATATGGACTGGAATTGTTTTGAAGATACTTTGGACAACTAGCCATTTATGGGATTAAATATACATAGAATTTGAGTTTTACTTACCATCAAACAACCTGAGTTTTATGGCACGTGCAGCACAAATTTTATATGGCATTAGTTGCACAAAGCTGATATGGTCCTGTATGACCAAAAACTGAAAACCAGCCTAAATTTTTTTTAAAAAAAAGATAATAATAATAAGTAATAAAGATGAAAATAAATAAAAAAACAGAGAGACTTCAAGTGCTTGACCACTGTTATCCCACTTTATCAAGGGAAAAATATAAATATAGATAGATGTATAATAAAAACAAAGAAGGAAAAAAGAGAGGAACTTTGGCGTCCTGCATGTCCATAAACCACAACTTAATCAATTACACTATAGAGGTCCAGCGGCGCTGAAAATCAATGTTTGGACAATCAATTACACCAATATCACTGGAGGATCAATAATGAAGATAATTCCATGGGGGGGCTAGAAGAATCAGGGGAATAATGAATAAAGAAGGTAGAACTTGGAGATTTTATGGGGACTGTTTGAAACATTTCTGACACAATGGAGTATGCGGGAACAGAGAGGGACACAAAGCAGGAAGAACAAGGATGACAGGATATCACTTTGTTTAATTCAAATAGAAGTATTGTTAGGCCTTAAAAGGAGAAATGATGTGAAGGACAAAAGAGGGAAAATTAATGGTAAATTAGGTGGTCAAGAGTGTTTTTTGGTTAAAGGTCCTTCAGAAGCATCAACCATCGGGCCTTGTCTTTTGGAACAATCACCATGAAAGAGAATGAAAGAGTGTGCATTAGTATCCAGGGATTTGGATGTGGATAAAGGGGGGAAAGGTTATCTAGGATATACGTATACTATAATTTGGGATAAGCAGAAGGAAATCAGTCAGATAATGGAGGACCAGTCTTTGGAGTTTCCTTGAAGGGAAAGCAGAAAAGTTGTACAATTGCACTTGGACAGAGATCAAGAAAACATAAAATTAGTAAAATCTGATAAAAAGCCTTGCGGAAAAAAAAGGACAGAGTAGGATTAGAAAAGGAGTAATAACTAGTATCTGGAAGTAGCAGTTGACTCTTGGAGGTACAAGTTAGGTCCCTGAACCCTGGAAAAGAACAAATATGAATAGGTGAATGTGATAGGAGGAGATTGTGTTTGATACTTGAAGTAGGAATGCTGCGGACAGCATTAAGCTGGGGGGGGGGATGTGGTGTGCTAAATGTTTTCAAGTATCAAAAATACATAAAAGCATATTTTTATAGCAACAAGGAGTGATATTACTAGTTTTTTTATGGACAAATTGGATTCTACCGGGTATTTCACCCATATTCACTCTCTGAAACCCACAGGGCCAGCTGCACGTAGACAAAACCTAGTCAGAATAAAATCAGTTTTGTTGAAATATAAGTACATAGTTAGAGCATAATGTATAGTCACGCATATAGTCACACGCAGAGTCACACGCATAGTCACACGTTTAGTCACATGTATAGTCACATGATTCATCACATGCTTGTCTAGGACTCACCTGCTAAAATGCCTCATGTTTTAGACTCACCAGCTAAAATGCCTCATATTTTACTATATAAAGGGGAGGTTGTTCCCCCCAAGAATGAAAATCATCCGAGTTTTGGATGCAAGTTTGGGAGAAGTAATTCTATTCATAGTTGCACAACACCAAAAACACACATAGCATCCAATAGTGATCTTAATCAAGTTTGCCTCTGAGCATACCTTTCATACCTCAGAGAAGAATAACAGGTAAATAAGTAGTGTTGCCCCTTTGTTGTGCTCTTAAAGCAAAGTGTAATCATCACATTGCTCTCTTAGCTGAAGGATAAGAAAGAAGGCAATACAATTTGAATAGTCACATTGATTCATCATCCACCCCAGAACATACATATCTTTTCTCTGCTAACTAACATCTGATCTAAGTCTGATAAGGGATTGCTAATCATAGTTTTCTCTATCATAAAGTTTTACCCCACAACAATAAATAGATTTTTGTTGTAAGAATTCTGTGTAGTATAACAGAGGGGCAGGTCTTTCAAACCACCCGTAGAAGTAGTATTACTTAGTTGGAATACCTTATTGTTTTTTCCCCCTCACAGAACTGCCATCTGTCCCAAAGGAGTTCTCACAGCGTGCGCCAGGGGCATTTGACCTGTTTTCACACCCCCGCCAAGCCAAATTGGCGGGTTTGGGGGGCACACCAACGCCTGTTGGTGTGTCTCCAGGCACACCAATTGCCAAACAATTGGTGTGTCTCTTGGCGGCCCACCCGCACGCCAATGGTTGTGCAGGTGGGCCCGCACGCCCGGGCCTATGGCCTATTGGAGACTTATACAGTCTCCCATAGGCCAATAGGCCAGTTATACAGCCTTTATGAGGGTGTATAACTGGATTGCCGGGGAGGAGCTCCTTCCCGGCGATGAGGGTGTTAACCTCATCGCCGGGGAGGAACTCCTCCCCAGCCATGAGGCTCTACAACCTCATCGCCGGGGAGGAGATCCTCCCCGGCCATGAGGCTGTATAACCTATGAGTTTGTATACCCTCATTGTTGGGGAGGAGTTCCTCCCCGGCCATGAGGTCATACAAACTCATGGCCGGGGAGGAACTCCTCCCCAACAATGGGGTTATACAACCTCATTGTTGGGGAGGAGCTCCTTCCCAGAAATGAGGTTGCATAAGCTCATCACTGGGGAGGATCTCCTCCCCGGCAATCCAGTTATACACCCTCATTAAGGCTGTATAACTGGCCTATTGGCCTATGGGAGACTGTATAAGTCGCCAATAGGCCATAGGCCCCGGCGTGCGGGCCAACCTGCACAACCATTGGCGTGTGGGCGTAGATAAACGCACGCCAATGCCAACCTGCACACCAATTTTTTTTGGCGTGCGGGGCCTACACGCCAATTTTTTTTGGCGTGCGGGGCCTACACGCCATTTTTTTTGGCGTGTAGGGTCTACACGCCAAAAAAAAAGGGGTGTGTGGGAGCGCATGCCAATTTTTGGCGTGTAGACCCTACACGCCAAAAGAAAAATTGGCGTCTAGGCCTCGCACGCCAAAAAAAATTGGCGTGCGGGTCCCACACGCCAATTGTTTGGCGTGCGGGTCCCACACGCCAATTGTTTGGCGTGCGGGTCCCACATGCCAATTGTTTGGCGTGCGGGTCCCACACGCCAATTTTTTGGCGTGCGGGTCCCACACGCCAATTTTTTGGCGTGCGGGTCCCACACACCAATTTTTTGGCGTGTGGGACTTGCTCACATCATTGAACCGTTGGACCGGTTTGATGACGTGAGCACGTCCCGCCAGGAGGAAGTCCTCCCTGCCGGCAAGGTTATACAACCTCGTCGGCCAGGAGGAGTTCCTCCTGGCCGACGAGGTTGTATAGCCTTGCCGGCCGGGAGGACTCCCTCCTGGCCAACAAGGTTATACAACCTCGTTGGCCAGGAGGAGCTCCAGCCGGCGAGGTTATACAACCTCGTCGGCCAGGAGGAGTTCCTCCTGGCTGACAAGGTTGTACAGCCTTGCAGGCCGGGAGGACTCCCTCCTGGCTGACAAGTTGTATAACCTTGTCAGCCAGGTGGGCTTCCTCCCGGCTGATGAGGTTATACAACCTTGTCAGCCAGGAGGAAGTCCTCCTGGCCAACGAGGTTGTATAGCCTTGCCGGCTGGGAGGACTTCCTCCTGGCTGACAAGGTTGTATAACCTCGTTGGCCAGGAGGGAGTCCTCCCGGCTGGCAATGCTATACAACCTCGTTGGCCAGGAGGAACTCCTCCTGGCCGACAAGGTTGTATAACCTTGCCGGCCGGGAGGACTTCCTCCTGGCTGACAAGGTTGTATAGCCTTGTCAGCCGGGAGGAAGTCCACCTGGCTGACGAGGTTATACAACCTCTTCAGCCAGGAGGGAGTCCTCCCGGCCGGTAAGGCTATACAACCTTGTCGGCCAGGAGGATTACCTCCTGGCCGACGAGGTTGTATAACCTCGCTGGCCGGGAGGACTTCCTCCTGGCTGACGAGGTTATACAACCTTGTCAGCCAGGAGGAACTCCTCCTGGCGGGACGTGCTCACGTCATCAAACCGGTCCAACGGTTCAATGACGTGAGCAAGTCCCACACGCCAAACAATTGGCGTGTGGGACCCGCATGCCAATTTTTTTTGCTGTGCGGGGCCTACATGCCAAAAAAAAAGGGTGTGTGAGACCCGCACGCCAAAAATTGGTGTGCGCTCCCACACGCCAATTTTTTTTGGCGTGTAGACCCTACACGCCAAAAAAAAAAGGTGTGTATGCCCCACACGCCAAAAACAATTGGCGTGTGTTTATCAACGCCCTTGGCGTGCGGGTGGGCCGCCAAGAGACACACCAATGGTTTGGCAATTGGCTGGGAAAAAGACACCTTTGAGGATTCAAAAAAAGATGACCCAAAGGCATCTGAGGCTGTTGTGTAGCTACTGAAATGCACCACAGGTTTGGTAAGAATAATGTCAAAATGATGAACTATTCAATTTCTGCTGTCAATTGAGGGGCATGCTAAATGAACACCCCTGGCTGCATGCCCATGCCCATCAAACAAAGGGTGTGCAGCATACACACCCTTTTTGACAAGGGAATGTGTGTGTTATGTCAAATTATGTCCTTATTTTTATGTATATACTTTATTATTATTTTATACTATTTCTCACACATATTACATATATACATAGTCTACTATGGTCTTCTTTCTCATCAACCAAACTATGTATTTACAGACTTAGTATATATAGTCTCTCCATATATCAAAATATATTTCCCTTGGGGGAGTTTTCCTATTCTTCATCTATCTACAGGATCCATAGCTTTACAGTGCGGGCTGCACACCTTTGTAATGTGGATATGTATGGATACCTCTACTTTTTTTGTTTTTTTTAAAAAAAGAAGGGGGTTATGTAAGCAAACACCAATCTGTGTTTTCTTACATCAACCGCCCCCTTCAACCAGAGGGGGTTCCTCTGGTTGAGAAATATATATCCCACACTGGAGACTTCCCTCCAGTCAAGAGATAAATATCTCTCACCGGAGTAAATCCCTCCAGTTGAGAGACAACTCTTTGTACAGTGCCCTCCCAGATTCACATAGCACCCCATTTAATTGATAAAAAAAATGTTCTACAATCTCAGATTCCAGAGTTTTGTGCAACTGTGGGCAGTGAGATGATATGAGAGAATATGGAACAAAAAGAAGCAACAATTGATTTCATTATATTTTAAAAAAATGAAAGGAAAATGCACTTTTTTTCAAAAAAATTATTATTTGTTCTAAAGATACAAAAAAATATGGAGGGTGTAGCTGAGAGGCCAGGAGAGATAATTAAGAAAAAACAATTCTAAAAAAAATGTCAAATAAAAACACAAAAAAATAAACTCAATATTTGATGGGGCCACCATCAGCCTCAACAACAAGGTGCATTTTATTATGAATAGAATTGACCAAGTTACAGAGGTGTTCAACAGGAATTTTGTCCCAGGACTTTTGAATTGCCTTCTTCATATCAGGAATTGACTTGGGTTTGTAGTGCTCTTGAATTCTCTTCTTGATTTTTTTCCAGAGGTTTGAAATTGGATTCAGATCTGGTGATTGAGGGGACCATTCAATTGATGTTTTTGTCATTGAAAAATTGCTTGGTGATCTTAGCTAAATGAGAGTGGGTGTTTTCCTCCATCAACAGAAGTTGATGGTCAGGATTGATTGATGCTAGTGTGTCAACCAGTCCACCTTTATAAACTTGGTCAATATAGCCAACATCTTTTGTCCCACCTTCTTGAAGGAATACAATTGGGATCTTCTTTGTTCCATAAAACACACCCCAAATTTAATTCAAGGAGAATCCACTCTTGAAAGTGGGCTCAAGGCATCTGGTTATCATCCACTTTTTTGTTTGTGCCATACACAAAGCTGTTTGGACCTCTTTCCAGTCTCAAAATAAGATTCATCGGACCATATGACCTTGCTCCAGTTGGCAATGGTCCATTCAAGACATTCACAAGCAAAGGCAAGGTGCTACTTTTGATTTTGATTGCTGATATAGGTTTTCTTCACATAAATCCTGCTGTGGTATCCCAGCTTGTGACATCATCTCTGGAAAGTTTATCTTGAGAATGGGTGCTGCATCAAGTCTGCAACCTTGGTAAGAAACAACTTGTGATGGCTCCCCAAGAAATTTTGAAGCTTTTGGATATCACAATTGTTGTTAAGATGGGGCCTTCCAGGATCTTTGGCTGTGCCAACAATTCTGCAAGTCCAAGTCCAAGATATAATTGCCAAAACCGTTGACCTTGCTAAGCCAACAACCTTAGAAACCTTGGAATGCAACATTTCAGCTTTTAACATGCCAGCCACTTGCACTTTTGTCTTGGTTGTGAGGTTTGGTTGATCATGTTTACACCCCATCAAGCTTGAAGAGAGTGCCAAAAAAACAGAAGGAGAAAAAAGAAAAAAAAAAAAAAAACAATCAGCTCATCTTCTGAAAAAGCACACACATGAGAAATACCTAAAATTACACACTAGGTTGATTCCAATAATGTTGATGAATATTTTTGGTTTGATGCAAATAAAGTTGTTGAATGTTGTTGTTATAGTGCTTCCAGTAAGGAGTGTTGTCAGTTACAATGTTCCCAGCCGGTGCATTAAGTCACCATGTCACAGGTTTGCCCCTAGACATATACATCTGGGAGGGCACTGTACTTTTGAATGTCCACTGCAGGCATTGGAGCCATGTTTTTCTTGCAGCGGCTGCTGGCCCAAGAAAAAAATTGTTACTGGGATTTGGTTTAGGCACATAAACTTACATTCATGGAGGTGTTGGGGTCATATTAATTGTAATTGACTAGGGGATTTCAAGACTAAAAACTTGAATCAAAAGATGTAATATGCACTTACATATTATTACATAAAACTTTATCTACATATAAATAAGGGAATGCCCTTTGCAAGCCAAACAAACCATGCAAGCTTTGTACCGTATGAATACATGCAACCTAACGGGTCAATGTTGGCCCGTTAGTTTGTATGACACGGATCACGGATCTTGGCGTTGATCTTTGTCTTTCTACAAGTCCCTCCCCCCAAAATTGGGGGCTATCTACTTTTTTTTTATAAAACTACAAATATCTTGTGCAGCAAAGTCATTTACTTAGTATTCAAGCTGTACCAGTTGGCACCGGCCCTCCTTCTCTAGGAGACCAATACCAACTGCTGCCATTTCTTACTGGGACATGTGCCTTTTTTGTCAGGTTAACTTTATCATAATAATAAGCAATGATGTTTGACTTGATGAGACTTACCAGGGCAGCCAGAAAATGAAGCAACAAGGGTTAGGAAGGTTAGGATTTCAAGAAAACATCAATGAGCCTGTCAAGCGCAAAAGGATGATTATGATGATTTGGAGTTGAAATTAGAGGTGTTGAAAGCAGATGGAGAGAAGCACAGGAGGGCGGCGTCAGGGCTATCCATCTACCTTCCCGGCTGAGGAATCTCTTTCCAAGCATTCTATCTTGAGGTGTGAACAACTCTGAAAGAAGTGAAAGGACATTATGTTTTCAGCTTTTTCTTTTTTGCTGTTGTGCCAAAGATCTGTCTGATGAATACAACATGAGTTCAACACCAATTCAGCCGCCTGCTGCCCTTGGCAGGAGTCTCTTCAGACAGGAATGGCTAGCATCTGGGCTTCTGTGACACTGTAAAAATTGTCAGTGCAAGTCTCTTATACCATGACTCAACCTTGAATCAAACCTTAGTATTGGTTTATGTTTAGATGAGCTCAGCATTATCTGCAACACTCATCACAACTCAAACCCAAATCCTCAGAGCTTGAGGAGGATAGCCGCGCCTCCATCTGGAGGGGCTGGTTGAACTAGGGCAACCAGAGTCTAACAAGACTCTGACGGTAAGGGTGAGAGGAAATAGAGAATCAGGGAAGTCAATTAGAGGAAGGGTTATGAAGAGGGAAGATAAAGAAAATAGTTTGATAAAAGCCCCTATTGTAGGTTCAGGAGTAATTGAAGACTACAATTTCAAGCGGGCTTGGTAAAAATCAGAAATAAGCAATCTTCCTGCTCAAAGGTTCCTCCTCACTTTACAACATATGTCCAGGTGGTTACACTATAAGCCACCCGTCAATCTTATGCTGCGGTTTTTTACCATGGTGGCTAAATACGCTTCATAAGGGAATTGAAGTGAAATGAAGAGGGGCTTATGATGATGTAACTAGGGGTCTAACTTTATCCAGTTGTATTCCAGTTATCCTTTCTTTCTTTGTTTTCTCTTTTTCTTTTTCTTCATCACTTCTGTTTTCCTTTCTATCTCAGGTCCGTGCTGCTCCCTCTCCCAGAATCATCCTCCAGTGACGTGGTCACTAATCAACTCCACATCAAAGGTTATTTTTCCTTCTCTCATCTTTTTGTCTCTGATAGCAATGCCAATCATCACTTCTGTTTTCCTTTCTATCTCAGGTCCGTGCTGCTCCCTCTCCCAGAATCATCCTCCAGTGACGTGGTCACTAATCAACTCCACATCAAAGGTCCGTGCTGCTCCCTCTCCCAGAATCATCCTCCAGTGACGTGGTCACTAATCAACTCCACATCAAAGGTTATCTTTGATTATATAGTTTCACAGATTATGAGACCGGTTCTCTACAACTAGAGTCTGAGTTCGAAGATCGTACCTACTAACCCTACCGTTTCAAACCAAACTCCTAATCAAAACAAATACTCGACATGGGTGAACTTACCGTCGAACTCCCTGCCAAGGAAAAACTCACCGGCACAAACTTTTTAGACTGGAAGATCCGAATCAAAAGCATCTTACAGTTGAAGCGATTATATCTCCTGGTCACACAGGAAGAAACTACCGAAATGACTGAACAGTTGAATAAGATTGATCCTTTTCGAATGTCCGATGCCATGGCCATTCTCACCTTAAACTGCGACGTGAAAATTGTCTCCCAATTCTCAGACGAAGCTAATGAAGATCCCCGCAAATTTTGGGAGTTGCTGGAAGCCTTCTATCAACCGAAGACCGTTCAAAACCAATCCACGTACCTGAATCGGATATTTTCAACTGTCCTTACCTCCGATAAACTTGAAGCCGATTTAACTGGCTTATTCAAAAATTCACGAATCTTATGTAGTCTCATCGACGATAAAGCGACCAAACCGTCTAAGCTAGTGGATTCAGTCATAGCCATTTGGTCCCTTATCAACCTACCCGAAGATTACAAGATGGCTGGTGAACTGATCATAAAGAAATGTGAAATCGAAAAGACGATCCCTTCCCTGAAACACACCATAGAAGAGCTTTGCCTTTACATACAACAAAACAAATTGTCACAAGAGTCAGTGACCTCCCGAGCTCTGGCCGCTTCGTCCAAACGACCCCAACAACCCTACGTAGACTATCCTCGATGTAGAAATGGAGAGCATAATCCAATGACCTCTCACAAGGAGAGTGACTGCCTCCAGCTCAAATACAAAAATCGAGGTAAAGAGAAAATGGAGAAAGTTTTACTATCAGTTTTCGGGATATGCTCTGGCAATCTCATTCTGGACTCAGGAGCCTCCTCGCCCATGTTCAACTCCAAAGAATATTTCGTCGCTCTGGAGGAACACTCCACAGTTGTCTATCAAGCAGATGGGTCTACCATGCAAGTGACCGGTGTAGGAACAGTTAAATTAGATCTACCTCACGTTGTTCTATACCTAAAAAACGCACTCCTGGTTCCATCTTTATCAGCCAACCTCATTAGCCAATCGACTTTCTTACGCTCGGGACATTCCATCAAACCTAACGGGGTCGACCATTTTGCCGTGATAGATGAAAACAACTCGCTTGTGTTGGAGGGATCTTATTTCTCGGGTAATTTGATAGTCAAACAAAACCCGGTTACCTGCTCTGCTGCAATCCAACCGGTCGTACCTTTGGACATTCTCACACTGCACCGATCCGCCGGCCATCCATCTTTTGAATACCTTCAGAAGATGTTCCCTCAAACAAAAATGTCTCCTTTCGATTGCCTTGATTGCGACATTAGCAAGAAACACAAGGATCCCTTCCCCGGGTCGTTCCCTCCGAGCAATCGACGACTTGAATACATTCACCTCGACTTGTGTGGACCTATAACCCCTTCCTCAAAGTCTGGAAGCAAATACTTCCTGCGCGTTGTGGATGGATTTTCTCATTACGTTTGGATCAAATTTCTACATAAGAAATCCGAAACGACGCAAATCATCAAAGATCTATTCCAACAACTAGAAAACAGTGCAAACGAGAAAATCACCTATCTTGTTTCTGACAACGGCACGGAATTTAAAAATAATGACCTCAACAAATACTACTCATCAAAAGGCATTCAACACCTAACCACTGCTCCATACACACCTGAAAATAATCCTTTCGCCGAAAGAGGGAACCGTACGACTGTAAACAAGGCTCGATGTCTCCTCAAGCAAAGTGGTCTAAGCCAGTCGTACTGGGCTGAAGCATGCAACACGGCAGTATATCTGGAAAATCGGACTCCATGTAAATCGATTAAATTTCTAACACCCTTTGAGCTGTGGTTTGACAGACCACCAAAACTCAACTGATTATTCCCTTTTGGCTGCCAAGCAGTATTTTTACAGAACAGGATCACTGGAAAATTCGGGGATAGAGGAGCAGTTGGGACCTTTCTGGGGTACGGAGAGGGGCACAGGACTTATCGGGTAGAGGAAGGGAAAACAGGTAATGTGATAATTTCTCATCACGTGAAATTTCATAGATCTACTTTTCCTGCTCTATAGCCCGATACACATATCTCACCACCTTCTGACGAACCTCATTTCCATATCACAACTGATCTACCGCCCACAGAGGAAGCAAGAAATGACTCACCCCTGTCGCCATCTGGTTCAAATGAATCATCATGCGAAAATGGCGATTACTTCGACCCATCATCGCTACTCCCAAGTCCCGATCCTTCATCGCTACTCCCTAGTCCCATGCCAGAGGAGAGAACCGAGATCACGCCAATGAGACATGAGGGTATTTTCGAACCACCACAGCGAATCCCAAGTCTCCAACCAGACGTAAATACCAAAATGACGTTCAATGAACCAACCCCGGTTGAACACAACTCAATTCGACCGTCACATGAGATCATAGGTGATATCAGTTCTCAAAACATAGTTGCCGGTAGACTCCGTCCAAGGCATGAAGCCAACCTCGTCTCATACATTCAAAATGATCCGAAGACCTACTCGCAGGCAGTTCAAAGTTCCGATCAAGACAACTGGAAAAGTGCCATTGATACTGAACTTGGGAACATGAAGAGGCACGATGTATGGACTCCAGTTCATCGCTCCGACGATATGCGACCGCTAACTACTACGTGGGTGTTCAAGCGTAAAACCGACGAAAACGGCGAACTCACCAAATACAAGGCCCGCCTATGTGTTAGAGGCTTCAATCAAAGAGAAGGTATTGATTATAACGATGTGTTCTCTCCCACTGGCCGACTAACCTCGTTACGACTACTCCTCACGTTTTGCCACCTTCACAACTTTGACATACATCAGATGGATGTTCGCTGTGCGTTCCTCAACGGAAAACCTGATGAAGACCTGTACATCTTTTCCCCGCAAGGCCTCGAGAAAACCGATTCCCAGCAAGTCCTCAAATTAAACAAATCGCTGTATGGGCTAAAGCAATCTCCGAGATGCTGGCACGAGGCGTTAACCAAAGCACTCTCCGATATAGGTCTCGAGAAAACCAAAACCGACCCGTGTTTGTATATCAGCAAAAACAAGGACAAACCTTTCTTCTTATTTGCCCATGTCAATGACCTTATCTTCGGAGGATCGTGGCTTGAAGAATTCAAGACAAAAATCAACAACTGTTTTGAAATGGAAGATTTGGGGAAGGTTAGATACGCGTTAGGAATTCGAATAACTCAAAACCCGTCATGTATCAGCCTAATACAGGACAAATACATCAAGAACATCCTACACGAGTTTCACATCGACAACAATCGGTGTACTCCCGCTCCGTTGCCTTCGAACTGGAATTCTGAAAAGAATAAACCCAGCGAAATTCCCTCCGAACCGCCGTTTAACTATTGTCGAGTAGTTGGTTTGCTCCAGTGGTTGGTCCAGTGCACAAGACCGGACTTAGCTTTCGCCACAAGTTGCTTGGCCCAATTTCTTGAAAACCCTCAAAAGACTCACTATCAAGCTGCTATCCATGTTCTCCGATATCTGAGCTACACCAGTCACTATACTTTGGACTTAGCTGACAACAAACTCAAGCGAACCAAATCCGAAATCATTGGCTTTGCCGACGCCGATCATGGTGGGGCAAAGGAAGCAAAGTCATACTTGGGCTCCCTAATCTACTATCAAGGTTTAATTGGGTGGCGAAGCCACATTCAACAGTCGACCTCTCTTTCGTCAGCCAAATCCGAATTAATCTCTGTGGTAGAATGCGCCCAAGATCTCCTCTGGACTTCGAATTTATTTCAAGAAATTTGGGAATATAAACCAACTCTCCAATTATATAACGATAACTTAAGTACCAGCGCAATACTTCAAAATGAAATATATCACCATGGCACAAGACATATACCGTTCAAACACTACTTCATGCGAGACAAGATCAAAGAGAAAGAAATCGACCTGCTCTACATGTCAACCAACACCATCCCAGCTGACATGATGACAAAAAACCTCACCGGAGACAAAATTAAACAACATCTCAAATTATTTCTCACCGTCGACGGGGTTCAACAAAAAGATGATCAATGGGGGGGTATAAGGGAATTGAAGTGAAATGAAGAGGGGCTTATGATGATGTAACTAGGGGTCTAACTTTATCCAGTTGTATTCCAGTTATCCTTTCTTTCTTTGTTTTCTCTTTTTCTTTTTCTTCATCACTTCTGTTTTCCTTTCTATCTCAGGTCCGTGCTGCTCCCTCTCCCAGAATCATCCTCCAGTGACGTGGTCACTAATCAACTCCACATCAAAGGTTATTTTTCCTTCTCTCATCTTTTTGTCTCTGATAGCAATGCCAATCATCACTTCTGTTTTCCTTTCTATCTCAGGTCCGTGCTGCTCCCTCTCCCAGAATCATCCTCCAGTGACGTGGTCACTAATCAACTCCACATCAAAGGTCCGTGCTGCTCCCTCTCCCAGAATCATCCTCCAGTGACGTGGTCACTAATCAACTCCACATCAAAGGTTATCTTTGATTATATAGTTTCACACTTCATCCTGGAGAAACTCCAAGATCCACTCTATGGAGTGGTTTGTAGTAATTTTGAGATCTTAAACTTTATTGCAGCAATATTTTAACAGCTAATAGTGGTAATAACCTTCAATAAAGAATAAAGATATAGTGAGATGAAAATCACATAAACATTAGATAATGAAAAAGAGATAGAAATATAAAGTTTTCATTTACCGTCTTATATTCTAGTCCTAAATGGGCTCAAGAAATACTATGTTGGAAGATTTGTAAAAGAGGGATAAATGAAAGAATAACAGCAAGTCTAGATGAAAGAGGAATAAAAGCATTAATATGATTTTGAATTGAAAGATGATGAGAGAGAAATTGAGACTGTAGAAGAGAGAAAGAAATTGAATTGGTAAGCACCCCCGCTAGCGTTATTTCCGTGCTCCTCCTGAATCTTCTAAGTATCTTGGAAGCGCGTTAAATGGATAAGAATAGGCCTTTAGGGTTCTTGACAGGTAATTAAGGGAAATCGGGGTTGTCCAGATAGTGGTATTGAATTACTTGTCGAGTCTAGGGAACAGCTCCACCGGGGTTCTTCAATGCTTGACTTTATATGCTTTATTTCACTTTGCATATACACTCATGCATACACATGATCCGAATTCTCAACACAGCCGACGTCAGGATTACCAGATAGCACGGTTTTGTCAGTTGATGCGCCGTCAAGGCTAGCAGCCGGCTGAGATAAATTGACTGCTCAGACAAGACTGGCCGAGGAGTTGTCGGGCATATTATGTCCGACGAGTTCTATAATTCCAACCTAGCACTTTGTAGGATTTGTCGGACAAAGTCTATCCGGCGAGAGATGTGTTGATAGGCACGATCGTCAGGTGCAACAGATGCCACTGCCAACCGAGACAGAATAAGAGGCAAGAGGATTGATTGTAACGAGGAATGCAGGTTGTCAACGTCACCATGGTGCCAAATTTCAAGTCTTGAAAGAATTTGTTCAGACCAATCTCACCATTTATTGCTTCTGTCGCTCAAATTAGGATCTGCTTCCGAAGACTGGATGATCCCGATGATAATTAAATTGTATACCGGGTCAGTTCAAAGGGCTGTGTGCTGCTTTCGCTGGAAGGCCAATCGGTTTCATCATGTTACAAATTGGTTCGAAACCTTAAACGCTGCAGAAGAGTTGGTTGTCGACATGGATCCCATAGGCACCGGAGCAGACGTGACTTCATAGCGTCACTTCACAACATCAAGTGGCACAGTCGGCTGCAGTCTCGCCTCAATCGTGGGACCATCTGTCGTGTATAAATAGGGTGCCTTGGAGGGTTCTCTTTAGCCCCACACTTACGATTGACTCGGGTATATATATCCTTGAAGAACTAATAATTCCAATAAGTGTACGTGACTTAGTCGTTGATTTTCCAGCATTGTAACCCTAACCAACCCTTTATAAATACTTGCAGATCACAACCGAACCACAGGTCATTCAAGTCTTGATTCAACATCAATCAGCTCATTCTCATTAACGGCTTAGTACTCACCTGGTTGTGAGGCTTTCTGGTAGTAAACTTGATCATCAAGGTATTTCTAATATTTCCTAATCATTTGTTTTTCTTCATCCTCCGTGATTGTGTGCATTTTCTCAGGCCACATGGGGTCACTTGAAACCTGCTGGCTTGAGAGCAAGGCTCAAATGATACTCGTGATTTGTAGCAGAAACTGACAAGCACTGGAGGTTGGAAGTTACTAACTTAAATCCCTGTTGTCTGTCAGATACACACTTTCCTAACCCCAATTTATCTGCAGTGCACTTGAATTGATCCATATTCATCGATAAACTCATACATCTGTGAGCTTTCCTTTACTCAATCCATCCATCGTTTGTTTTGAAACTTTCATGTGAATCCTCAATGACATGGCCCATGAGCAATTACACTGAGACGATAAAGTTGAATCTTTTGGCCATCCCTAAAAAATGCAGCTTGCTAAAAAACAATCCTGTTTCAAAATCACATAGTCGGAATGATGTACGGTAAAAAAATAGGCCACTTTGCTGCCCTGATGCTACTCGTAGCACTCAGTACCAGCCCAGTACAATCTGAAGTAGTTCCCAACCCAGGCACTACGCAAGGAATTTCAACCCCTCAGACTCAGACACTCAGCCGAAGATCTCCATTACCAAAAAAAAAGAAATGTAAGAAAAATAAAGTTCTCGTAAAGGGGAAATGTAAAAAGAAAAAAGCGTGAAAAAAATAAATGTGTAATACAAATACCTACCAAAAGAAAAGTTACGCCATGCCCAATGAATATGTTTTGTAGTCAAGTTTCAGTTTCCTCTGGACATTAGAAAATACAATTCGTATTTTCATACATCAGCTAGATTTAATTCTGACACGAAGTGCCATGGAAAGCCAGTCAAACAGGTCCCTGGAGAGATTTGAACTTTCTCATTTTAGATCTCATTTGGAAAGGCAAAATGATTAAGAACTTATTGATAGTTATCAGAAAGCTTTTTGGTCTCAAACTCTACATTACAGAACTATCGCCTATGAGTTGTTCATGTTCTAAACGTCCATCAAACCACAATATTGAGATTTCTTTGGGTCATGAAATTAGGCCGGTTCAGGTTGGGCCTTAAGCAGAAAATTCTTTGTTACAATCAAATATGTTGACCAACTTTTCAGATGAAATCACAATTCCCGCGGCCATTTTATGGTTCCTATCTTGTCAATCAGCAACCTCGATTTCAGACCGGGACAGAAAATGACCCAACATGAACCGGGCCATTGGGATGATGTTTGCTGGATTAATGTTGAATAATTATGTGTTCATTGTAAATGCAAGTCTATCGTGGATAATTTGCAACTGGGTACTGCAACTCATGTTTTGAAAATGCATTCGGAATATTTTTCAAATGAGGCGGAGGTAATAGGGATGCTCCGTGCCAGGCTGTGTGTGGTAAACTAGATAAAAGTTTGAATTTGTGAAGAATGATCTTATTATGATCATGGATTAGGAATGTAGCAGTAAAACTGGAGTCAAGGTGCAGAGTTGACGATGTCGCATAATCTGCTCATGAGAAAATGGCAAGTTTTTTTCCTTCATTTTTTGACATGATTCTGATGACTTTGAGGTTGGATTTTGCTTGAGAAGGATGCAGGCTTTGGTTTGTTTGGTAGTGAGGACTGAAGGGTGTGAGCGAGGTTGAGAGGGATCTGATCAGTCTCCAACCTTTCGTGATGGACCCAGCCATCGGAGCTTTGACGGGCGGCGGCTTGGGTTTTCTGGGCATTTCCTTCGGTAGGTTCCCATTTTGATTTGAGAATTCTTCGAACGGCTTCAGGACTGATTTTGAATTTTTCGGACAGGGTCGGCAGGGAGAATTGTTGTGGATCGGTGCGATGTAGGGTTCGCAAAAGGGCCATGGACGGGCGCGAGATCTTCTTTGGAGGATTCCAGCCGTCTGGGAAGTTGCGACGCAGTGCTTCCTTGTGAATGAGCCAACGTGGTTTACCTTCGTCCCTCTCCCTTCGTGACTCTTTCGCAACTGGAGGTTTCACGCCATGTTCCGACACTGGATTCGAGAATGATGGGCCGGCCTGGGGCTCTTGGGCAGTAGAAGCGGGAAACGACCTGATTACCCGTTGAGGACGAACAAAGGATCCAGCGAGACAGATAGGATTTTTTTGCATTTCTGTGTGGTCTTGAACCTTGAGGCTTGGTCTTTATAATTACCAGTCAATTGCTCAATACATAGAAAGTGGAATTGGATTTGTCATGAGGGTGACCCAGCGGCGGGGGGGTGTACAGCGGATAATGAATATGCAATATGCCATCCCAAAGCTACCTCGATCAGCGGAACCAATACAAGCCAAGCCATCACCAACCAAATAACGAGTACCAAGAACCTCGACGAAGCACACCCAGTCAGCAGAATGTCTCTCCGAATGCCCAAGGCGGATAACATGCCACTCTTCAAGAGTGGCTACACCTTCGCTTCAGGGATCGAGGAGGCCGTCTTGAGGTAAGCTAGTCACCCACCGATCGTCGCCACACACGCACTGATGATGTGCTGAATATTAGAAACATACAAGCGGTTTCTGAGCTCTCGGACCTCGTCAGGACCTCTTTTGGACCACAGGGACGCAATAAAATGGTGATCAAGTGAGTCTACCCCCAAGTACTTGGGTTTATCCAAACATCATCAATAAGATGAATTATTATGGCCGAAAACAATCAAAGCATGAATGAGATCTAATGTCAACAAAACAAAAAACCAAAAGCCACCTGGAAAAGCTTTTTGTCACCTCAGATGCCGCAACCATCCTTCGGGAAATGGAAGTTGTTCATCCGGCGGCCAAAGTACTTATTATGGCTTCTCAACAACAAGAGGCTGAGATCGGCGATCGCACGAATCTGGTATTAATGTTTGCGGGTGAATTGTTGAAGAAGGCTGAATCCCTCTTGGTAATGGGTCTCCACCCTAGTGAAATCGTCTTGGGATACGAATTAGCGCGTGACAGGGCCGAGGAAGAAATCGAAAGTGAGGCACATTGACTTTTGAACTTTCGACTTCCTGTTCACCATCTGTTCACCATATGTCATACTGAATTACGCCATTTTTTTCCACAAAACTTAGCAATGGCGTGTGATACCCTCCCGTCACCTCTGACAAAGGAGTCACTAGCAACTGCTCTTCGAACACCCCTAGCATCCAAACAATTTGGAAACGAAGATTTTCTGGCCTCACTTGTTTCGGAAGCCTGTCTATCAGTCATGCCCTCTGAGCCAACACTTTTTAATGTCGATAACGTACGGGTGGTCAAGATCCTTGGTGCTGGATTATCTTCCTCCAAAGTTATCAAGGGTATGGTCTTTGGTCGAGAGCCAGAGGGAGTCCTCAAGAACGCGACTAAGGCCAAAGTGGCGGTTTACACTTGTGGAATCGACATCGCTCAAACTGAGACCAAAGGAACCGTGTTGCTGAGGAGTTCTGAAGAACTATTGGACTTCTCAAGGAGTGAAGAAGTTTTAATGGAAAAAGTAAGCCATCGGACAGCTACAAGAGCTACCTCCTGACGTTCTGATACACATCGTCTTGCCGCGTCTTATTTAGACAATTGACTGATCTTTATACCGGCTTGCATTAGATCTTCAAAGAAATTGCAGATTCAGGAGTTTCGGTTATTGTAGCGGGATCAAGCCTGGGCGAATTGGCGTTACACTATTTGAATAGATACAACATCGCAGTGATTAAAGTTTTGTCGAAATTCGACCTCCGTCGACTGTGTCGAGTAGTGGGAGCAACGCCCTTGGCACGGTTAGGGGCACCGACACCAGAAGAAGCAGGCTACGTTGACGTATTTGAGACAATTGAGGTGGGAGGCGATCGGGTGACGGTGTTTAGACAAGACGACGAAACAAAGACACGGACCTCGACGATCGTCCTGAGGGGGGCCACGACGAGCTCGCTGGATGACGTGGAGCGGGCGATCGACGACGGAGTCAACGTGATTAAGGGCCTACTGAAAGACTCTCGACTCTGCCCTGGTGCGGGGGCCACAGAGATTGAACTGGCGAGTCGAATCCTCGAATATGGTGAAAAGACTCCAGGCCTCAGCCAACACTCTATCAAAAAATTCTCGGAAGCTTTGGAAGTCATTCCTCGTACCCTGGCTGAGAATGCTGGGCTCGATTCGACTGAGGTTCTTACCCGACTATATGCAGTCCATCAATCAAAAGAATGCAACAGTGCTTCTATGGGAGTAGATATCCAGGTATGCTGTCTGTACATCTCTTTATTCAACTGGCAATCTGATGGCTGATTTGTCTCCTCCTCTTCCTCTTCTTATACCAATTAGTATGAAAGCTCAGATGGAGTGGTTGATGCAAAGGAGACCAAAATTCTCGACTTGCTCTCAGGGACCTTGTGGGCTATCCGCTTCGCATCTGAAGCAGCTATGTCAATCCTTCGAGTAGATTCCATCATCATGTCTAAAGCTGCTGGGATCGTTCCTCCCAAACAAAACCCTGATTGGGATCAAGATTGATTAAATTGTGTACACTTGTTCTTCTACTTGTCTCTTGCTCCCGACTCGTCTGTTTTTATGATTCAACTGATTTGAACAATTTTAGAATTATTCCAACCATCTTCCTTCTTTGTCATCAAAGAAGACGAGTTCATGGTATCTGAGTCCACAACGAACTCAAGTGTCGGGACATTCTGGGCTTCCTGAATATTGTCAGAATGAGAAACTCAAGCTCACGGTTCATCTGCATCAATGAAATTAACAACATATAGCTTCAAACTAAAGAAAGAGCCCAACTGAGTGAGATCCCGCCTTTGTTGTGCCAATTGGGCCTATGAGTGCAGGAGATCTGAAAGCAAGAAGGGTTTTTTGGCACTGTGCACATCAAGGAAAAACTTTCTGAAAGCTTGAGGCTCATTGATTGCATATCCATATCTGACTGATTCAGATGCATTTGACAATAATTGGGATTGTACCAAGATATCTTGCAAAAAGTTAAAAATCTACTTCTTGATCTTGGACCAGAATGATGTCTTCACCCAAAGCTGGACATAAATTGAGTAATATCAATTGCTAGAAGGTAGGTAAAAAAGTATATCAGATCATCCTCCCTACTTTGATTTGAACCATAGTTACTGCCTGGATGAGAGATGTATACTTTTTATGTTAGCATTAGAATCAAAGTTGCAGTCTAAACTTAAGTAAATGGATTACTTTTGGCCTTAAGAGATAGCTACATTGTGAGTTTATTTTATAGAATGCTGATTAAAAATAAACAAGTCTCCCACTCCTTTTTAGAATGCTTATGGCCTAGTTAGTATCCTTCTATCAATACCTAGCTTGTTGGTAGTCTGTGCTGGCTCTGATCCATAATCTCTTGTTTATTGAATTTAAACTACATTTATGTTCTTTTTCAGCCACTGTCACAAGACCCCAACCCCGTGACTTTCAGTCCCCTAACCTGGTCCACCTCAACACTCTTCTACTTGATGGATTTTGTAAATTTTTGATCAACTTTGTCACATATTGTACATCAGCTTTGGCCAACACCTTTGCCTTTCATTCTTCTGATACATTCCAATTTTGAAAAAATGTTTGTTAGACACAGGCTCTTTGAGCTTCCTTCCACTCCTCAGACATCACATACCCCGGCCAAAAAACCAAGACTAGAGGATTTTTGTCACTCAATACACCTGCACTTTATTTGGGTGCCTGATACTGATAAACAGCTTTCTCACTAATTTTATCAGTAAGCAAGCCTAATTTCAGTCTTGGACATTAAAAGGCCCCTACATGAATGGGCTATTGGTTTTGTGGTTTTGACATACCAAATCTCATAGGTTTTCTTTGTACCTTAATCAGTTTCCTTTGGTCTAAAAAATTATTGGTTTCAATAGATTTACACTTACACAGCTTACTACATATATAGTGTTCAAATATGAAATTCAGGGAAATTGCATAAAATCTTAAACCCAGTTTCTTAAAAAAAATTAGTGTGTTAAGATCTTAAGATCTTATGAAATCCTGTTTGATATATGAGTGCCCCACATCCACCCACCCCAAATCATGCCTTGCGTATCAGATTGTTAGTCACTGATATGTGACTTACAATTTCTCTTGATCACGTGTTTTACAAAGGCATCAAACAACTCACCTCACCACATCACTCAAAGAAGGCGGCTCACTACCTTGGTTGCAGCCTTACTAGTCTTGCTCTTCAAACAAGACAAGGTATCAAACACATCAAACAATGGTATTGATTTAATGACACTTATCCAATATCAATCAAAATCAAGATCTTGCTTTACTAGCCACTTTAGCCATCAAATTGACACTTGAGCAACTCAAACCCAAGGACTTGGTATCCTGCAGCTCATCAAGATAGTCTGTAATAATCAGTACTTACACAGTAGAGTGCCTCAACTCCGGATTGCTACTATTGCCCGGACCTATGAAGTCTTCTCACAAAATTAGACTGTGTTCTTCAGATGGGCAAGTAATTTTATTATTTGGAGCCCAAGCACTATTATGTATTGATCTCTATTTTGATTTTTAGGCACGCATGACTTGTGAAAGCTTTGAAAAGCTCTTGGACAAGATTCATCTAAACCCCATCTTCTTCAATAACTCTCAATACGCTCAAACACCATGTGAATATCAGCTACTGGTGACTTTGGCTCACCTTGGTCTCAGTGGGAATGGGGGCTCATCACATATGCTTGCCCAAGTTTTCAATATTTCTGGTGAGTTAGTTGTCAATGATGTTTTGATTTTTCCAAGTGCCCTGATTAAACTGATTTAGGGTTCATCAGAGGGCACTGTAGAGAAATTTACGCAAAGATGTATCCAAGCAATTCTTGACTTGGAAAACCAATATGTACGCTGGCCATCTGCAGACAAGCAACAGATTTATTTGACACAATCACCTCACAATTTCTTCAAGAAGGCTGTTGGCTTGGTTGATGGTACTATTATCCCCCTTGTGTTTGCCCCCTCAAAGCACAAGGAGGATTATTGGATGTGTAAAAGTGTATATGGGCTAAACTCGATGATCCTGTGTGATTGAAACCAACATGTCTTGTTTGTTCTGCATGGGTGGTGTGGGAGTGCCCACGACCAACGAGTATATAGGAATTCTGAGGTATAACTTTGGTTATTTTGATTTATTGGGGTGTTACTCTGCTGACATATTTTTTTTGCCAGCTGTACTTGAACGAGTGCAAATACTTCTCAAAAAATGTGTATCTATTGGCCAATTCTGGTTACACTGCATCCCAGACAGTCATCCCTGCATTCAAGTGATCACCTAATAAGCCGTTGCCTAACAACAAACAGCAATTCAACTATGCATTGAGTCACCAGAGAGTTGAAGTTGAGCATTGCATTGGCATGATCAAGAATCAATGCCAATCACTTAAATTGCTCCCACTGAAACTCACCAACGTACAATCAGCATGTTGCGTTAATCAATGGATTTGTGCAGCAATAGTTTTAAACAACTTCTTAATAAACAATACCTGTGATTGGAGGATTCTAATGCCTGCGCATCCTGTGGGTTCTGACACAGAGTCATTTGGGTGCGATGATCCAGACTTAGCACTCACTGGATCGCTGGAGGATACATCAGTGAGGGAGGCTATTTTTGATAGCTTCAAATCAGATATCTATCATAGTGATATTTATCTGAATTCATTTCATTGTTTTCTGTCATCATTCATTGTTTGTTTGTTTTTTTCTTTTTTTTTTTTTTTTTTTTTTTTTTTTTTTCTTTTCTTTTTTTTTTTTTTTCTAATCATGTATATAAGGATTGATTGGTTGCAAACATGATCCAAAAGCAAAAATACAAAGACACCATCGAGAGTAAATAGAATTTGTAACAGGTTAAAAAAGGAAACTCAGACAAAAGTGTTTGTCTGTCTAATAATCTTTTTGAGGGCCAAGTAATGCAATGGTGGCCTCCATTGCTTGATTATATTGCAAGCCTGACTTGATGAAGTCTTGCAACATCTTAGCTTGCTCAAACACGTGAGACTAGCTTTCATTTGAGCCAACTCATCTTTCCTATGGAAAACCTTGGCTCTTGATTGTTCAATTTCCAGATTTTTCTGTTCAACCTCAACACGGCTTTGTTCAATATCAATCTATCTTTCCTGGACCTCTGAACGCGCTTGATTGATCTCTACTTCTGCTAAGTCAAGTCGCAACCGTTTCTCCTGACAATCAAGAACCCAATCCTCTGGATCTTTCTCATTAGGCCTATCATTCTTTGACATGGGAGCTGCCATGACCTCCACAAGTTGCTCGTCGTTGCGCAGCATTTGTCGGGTGATTTCATTGTTTGACTCTCAATCAGCTGCTAGGTCCTTCTTTGAAGGGAGGAATTGTGAGGCTATTTGTTCTGCATAAGTTCTTCGTTTACCCACAGACAAACTCTTGGCCAAAGTGTTTTTGCTCCCCGCTTGGAGTTGTGAACCCAATGGATTATTTTGGGTGACTTCTTGAGAGAGTGAAGCTGGAGGTGTTGTGGTAGACAAATTGGGCCGATTGATTTGAGTGGATGTATTTTCAACATTGGAATCCGAGCTTGCATTGTCCAGGCCAGAGATGGGGGACAAGTCTTGTTTCCCATGATCTGATTGAGCATCCCCGTTCAATTCTGAGCCTGACAAGACATCCCGGCCAACACCTTGTTGAGACATTGCCATGGGAGCTGCAGACGGCTGCTCTCCCATGACTGATTCAAGCTCAAAGAAGTACGGGCATCGTTTTCTGATTGCAGCTACAATCCGCAAACAATTTTAGTTAGGGACATGATGAAAAAAAACCCCTTCAGTTTTGGTACGTGCTTCTTCAATATACCCATCACCATCACCATCACCATCACCATCACCATCACCATCACCATCACCATCACCATCACCATCCTGTCTTTGCATCTCTTCAGCCTCTTCCATGATACATTGGCCAGTCTGTTCTTTGAAGGCCAAGGCTTCACGGAATTTCTTTTCTAGCCGGGTGATCTGTGTCCAGCGTCTAATGATCAGCTCATTAACATCACCAGACTATATTAAACAGAATGTACCTACCTGTTGCTCTACACCCTTCCAATCACAACCACGGTTTTCGAATCCACTCATGGCCAAGTAAATCAGAACCAGCTTGCAAACATCATGTTTGCTCATTTCTTTGGATTGTTGCCAAAGTTGGTAATTACCTTCAACCGTCAGCCAATCTACAATCAAGTCCAGTTCAGATTTACCATTGGAGTTTTTGTTGCGAGTCCATAATTTGATCGTCTTTTTGAAGAATTATCTTGAGTGGTGCCGCCTTGTTTTTGGCCTTGACCTCTCCCGCCACATGTCATTACTGCTGTAACCTTCTGATTGTTACTGTTTTCTTGAGAGATTTGTGTCTGAGCAGCTGACGAAACTGAAGAGATTTCCTGAGCTTGTGGTTGGCTGCGGTCTTGGCCTTGAATGTGAGAATAAATACCAGCAGGAACCACGAATCCGCCTGTCCCGGGAGAGATGGAGGGCATTTGAGTCCTTTGGAATGAAAAAAAAAAACTTAAAAAATTAGTATTCAATAATAAATTGAATGAATTTACACTTAGAAGATCAGGGGCACATTGAAACCAGGCAAAATCTGAACTGAACCTGTTGACGGATGTGATACTGGTGTTGGGGTGGGTGTTGGTGTTGGTGTAGGGGGGGGGGGGGGGGGGGGGGGGGGGGGGGGGGGGGGGGGTTGACTAGCCATTAGTGGATGATCAATGGATGACACGTCTTAAAGCTTGAGGGGAGGCTGGGGGCATACATACACCAGGAAAAAAAAGTTGGAACCTCCATGGAAGTGACTTCTCTATATACCCCACTTATCCCACCTCTATCTACTATGTATCCTTGGTGTGCACCAATGTTATCTCCATGCCTATCTATTATGTATCACCAATGTATAATGATACATCAGAGGAGTTTTGAAAAAAAATTCAAAAGATCCAATTGTTTTTATAGAAATTTCTGAGGCAAGAAATTCTTTTTATTACAACCAATGTTTAATCAATGACAGCTCATAATAAAATCAAACAAATTATAATTTTTGAAATGGAGACTATAGTTTGATCTTGGATGAAAATTATATCCAACCATGGTTTATCTATTACTAAAGTTCTTGGAAAACATGACCATAGAACTCTGAAATAAGCCAGTTATATTTGAAAAGTGCATACATCACCCCAGGAGATCCACCACCCCCACTGCCAACACCTTGGAAGCTGAATTTCTGATATGCACAAGCTTCAAAATCCAAAAAAAAAACATCAAGTAGCTTGATCAAGTGAAATTCAAGGTTTCAAAAATATTCTTTACAACACGGCTAACATGAACTCCTTGTGGTTTTCAACTCTGGTACAATTGTTGCACAGTCATTCAACCACAACTAATTATATTTTATTTTGTATAAATTTGATATTTTGGGATTAAACATGGAAATAAAACCAATCTTGATAATCAACTTGAAGTAAACAACATGATTCATTATAAGCCATTTATTTCAAAATTTAAGTTGAAAAATTCAACTTTTCCTGTTGAAAAGGAACAAAATTCTTATTACATATTCCTTGTCTATGTTGAAGCTTTGCATTGTTAAGAATGATTGTTTTGTACCCATCAGCTATTCAATTTGAAGCCAAAATGGCATTGGTTTCCCCAATTTTTTTACTTCCTCCATGTTCACAAGTTTCAGAAAAACAGTGATATCATATTCTTTTTCCTTCATCAGATTATTTGTAATTAAGGTAAGTGCAAGTTGAACTAAGAACACAAGCGTAAAAATCTCCTATCAAAAAGCATCTATGGAACGTGGGCCTTGAATTCTGCAAAAAATCAACAAAAGATTATTCCATTAATTTTGGTGCCACATTGCACATTCATAAATATGGTATATAGATTTTTCTAAAATCAAATTGAATGCCCTAGTTGGAATCAGGAAACACTTTCCAGGTGTAGGATCATTTTTTCCCCCACATATGTTAATATCCATTTGAGAATCACCATTTCAACCTCCTATTAATTTGATATAGACTATATCTCTCATTTCTGTCTCAATAAATTTCAACCTAACACATAATTTAATTTAGACACAACAAGATTTCAGGTGGGGATCAATTTCTTTTTTGATTCTCTCTTCAAATCTGCTTAAATGTATGCCTGTCAAGTCCCAAAAAGAATTGTAAGAGAAAAGATGTTATTGATCCTAATGAAATTTGGCCATTCAATTACATAAGAATTTTTAAATATCCACAAAAACAGCTTAAGTCATTTACTTGGAAGCTTCCTGCATGGAAAAGCCCTCTTGGGTATCAAATCTCCTTTATAACTTCGTGGTGTTGTTGAAATATGTATACCATCCTGTTTTGGTGTTACTGCTCTGAATCCTAGATTATCCTTAGATGATACTTTAGATAATTTTCAAAAACCATGTCAAGTCCTCTGGTAAGTTATGCAAAATTACTGAGAAAGAGCAAGAAATTGAAAATCATGATGATTGGCTTGATGATATATTTCTTACCATATCTCTTAGCAATTAATTCTGGAAGCCTTCTGATCTCACCTCTTATCATCACACTCTTTTTTTCCAACTAAGACCCAAGATTACTTATTATCAAAGAATGGTTGACACTGGTCTTGTATTTATAGATTACCTTCTCAGCTTCCATCTGTCATTTTATAATATCAACTTTGGTTAGAAATGATTCACATGATTTGAAAAATCTCATTCTTTTTCCATGAATAATCAATAAATTTTGGATTCAAACAAAACAATTTTGCCATATCCGATGATCTTATGTCAAACCCCAATCTTAATTACCCAATTACTCATAAGCCGGCCAGGATTTTCTGTTGTAGATTAAGCCCGCCGGGCTTAAACAGAACCCTTGATTTTCCTTGTTTTCCTGCACATACAATATTTTTTTAGTTCAAGCATCCTTAAGCCCGCCGGGCTTAATATCAATGAATTTTGGATTAAAACCAAAAAAATTTGATGTATTCTATTATTTTATGCGGGACCCAATCATACTTACCTAGTGACGTACAAGCCCACCAGGAATATCTTTTTTAGATTAAGCCCACCGGGCTTAAAAACACCCCTGTGCTTCCTTGTTGCCCTACACTCAAAGTCTTTTAGTCCAAGCATTCTTAAGCCCGCCGGGCTTAATATCAATCAATCTGGATTCAAAAAAAAATTGTCCAGATTCTATGATTTTATGTGTTTCCCAAAACTTACTTAATTGGTGAGACATAAAACTGCCACAATTTTCTGATATAGATTAAGCCCGCCGGGCTTAAATCCTAACTGAGCTTGTCATTTTTGGCCTGACCCTCGATTTTTTTTGGTCCAACCATCCTTAAGCCCGCCGGGCTTAATCACTAAGATGAAGCCCCAGCTCATAATTATACTTTTATGCTACAGTACGAGTGGAAATTTCAGATCTTCCAGGAATTTTTGAAGAGATATTTATCAAGGGAAAATAAAGAGGATGTGGACAGGAATTCTGGATACTAAGACCTGAGTCAGGAGAAAACAAAGAAATACAGTCCGCTAGGTTGCATTGCAGAAAATTACTCATCCAACAAGAAGTATTGACCTTGAGGAAATGCACTTAGATGAACAGATATTTTGATTTCTATATAAACATTAGGTTTGAAATTTACAACAACTTTGGGGTCAGATTGTAGGACAGAAGATGGTGAATTACATGCAAATTCAATCTTTATGGGGAGAATTGAGTGACAGGAAGTGAAAGGCGTGATAGATACGGAAACAGAGAAAACAATGAGATATGTGAATGATGAAATTCCAACACTTAGTGAAAATTAAACTCAACTGCAAATTTTTTCATCTGGTTTTTACCTGAATGAAAGGTTCTTGAATAACCACATGCAAGGTGCACGCTTCTTGCATAAAGAACCACCCACAAAAATATTTATTTTTGGTTTGATGAAATTTCAATGATTTTGTGTATAAGGCAGCTCAAATATTGCATTAAAATAACTGATTGGACATTTTCAAGGAGAGTGCTTCTCTTTGCACGTGTTATTTTCACTAGCCTTGGGGGGGGTAGGTTAGATCAAACCCAAGACACTTATTTGGTAGAGACCACATGAGAAAATGATGAATTCAACCCTGCAGTATGATGTATTTCGAAACTGGATACATATGAGTGGATTCAGATAGCCAGACATCAGGCATAAAACATATGTATCCCTCTGCTATCCCTTTAATCAAGTGATTGATATATGTTAGATACAAAGTGGAGACAGTGTGGTGAAATAAAAAGACCTTGTTTTCCCTGAAGCAAATCCCTCCCAGGCTTCATAAATTATGATCAACTCTGACAAGAAGTTTTTGAATAAATTTTGAAGGGTTATGTGGGTAATACATTACAACTTTGGTTCACAGAAAACCGCCTGAAAAACCTATCCATTCAATTCACTCAGCTTAGATGATAAATTACAAGATATAACTTCCAGGGTATTCCACTTGAGTTTTAATTTCCCCCAGCACCAACTCTACTATAGTAGAAATACAGATTCTGACCTCTTTTGAATTTTGAAGAACCGCTAAAAAAAGAGGCACACTCTGAGTGATTTCATGTATGATCCAGTATTTTTGAGCTCTTAATATATTCCAAGGAATGATGATATCATATGATATTTACAGAAGATTTCACTGTTTGTGGGTTTCAGTTGGTAACTGAAACTCAACATCAAGAATTTAACCTTACAGGTGGAATCCCCAGGAAATTCAATCACAGAGGAATTAAAAATCCCTCGAATCAATTATACATCTGATAAACAGATAAATTGTGCTGGATGAAACATTTTGATTGAGTGTATGCTCAGTTGCTTTGATTTTCATATGAAAAATCTAGAGCTGTTCATTTGGATCATAAACCTCTTATTTGATCCATTTGAAACCATGATTGCTATGAAATTCAAGCACACTAGCTCTTTGGGCCAAGAAATTTAGCTCATGTATTTCATTTCCTCTATCAAAAGTCATCTGCTCTACAGTACTCTTTCAAGTTTACTGTTCAGAAGCAATTTCCAGTTTCAGCCTTCTCTATCAACAGATACACAAACTTCAAAGATTGGATAATAAAACCACCCCATAAGCGCCTTGCTTAAATACTCCCATCATCCTCCAGACAAACCACCAATTGTCAAACTTGAATTACATTTTATTTAGGATACTAAATTGGATACCATATCCCATATATACCAAGCAAGACATTGGTTTCAATTTCTTAAGGAAGCTGTTTTATCATTTGAAGTCATGGTTGATATTACGATACAGCTGAGCTTGGAGGCCATGATTTGACATAGAGGATATTTTTTGTCCATTGTAACTATTTCCACCAAATTGATGAATCATGGAATTTAATCTCTCAATTTTGCATGGAACAGAGAAACCGCTATTAAGCAGTCCCTGGTTCCTTAGTAATTTGGAATACCCATAGAATGCATTTGGATAGAGGTACTTCAGTCATATGTTGGAAAATTTGTGACATTTTACTGAAATTTCCAGCTTCAAATTCCATCAGAATCCATGATTAGAAAACCAAACACAGTCTCAGGTCGAAATTGACCAATTTTAACCATTGAAGAACTAAATATGCAGGTCCTGTGGATGATTAGTTGAAGTCCACTCAAATTTAAGCTCTTTTTTCATGGATTTTTCAGGATAAATATAGAATTACGCCTATTAGCTATGATCAATTCACAATAACCATATATTTAATTTATTATCCAGGATTTGGAGTTTGTTGGAATAACTGTTACTAAAATCAAGCTGCATCAGTTTTGACCTGACAGTTGTGAATTGCTTCATTTTATCTTCATTCTTCCCCTCACCATCTTTCACTACAAAGATTGTTCATTTTTCCTCAGGGTATATTGATCAAAAAATCAGGTGTATTGATCAACTTTTCAATTTTTCCCCTTTTTTTTTTTTTTTTTTTTTTTTCCTCATGCGGCAGCGCTACGATCCTTATCAGGAACTCCATGTGTAATCAATTGTTTCAATTGTTATCAAATCATTTCCCATTTCTCTGATTCACAGTTTTTGTTGAATTATATTTCTTGGAGTCAAGCGTTGGTTAGATTTGATACATTTTGATAGGTTAAATTAGATACAATTACAATCAAGTATGTACAGGAGTTTTTACGAAGAAATTATTTATGTACAAGGAAAAATGTGATTATAAATGAGAACTAATTTCCGGGGACCATCTCCGAGTTTTTACAAATAAATTATTTATGTACAAGGAAAAATGTGATTATAAATGAGAACTAATTTCTGGGGACCATCTCCTCAAGTTCCTTAACCAGGGCTCTAATATCAGGTTTTGAGCGCAACTTCAAAGCAGATCTTTGATGCTCGGTGAGGGAGTCAAGCCATTCACAATCAAAGCATGCCTTTGGAAAATTGGATGGTGGTTTGAGCTTGCTTTCAATTGGCAAAGAAACATTCCGACGCTCCCGGGCCGCAGCACCAGAAGAGCCTTTTGCGGTTGCTGCTATCATAGCAGCCTTCAAATCATCAATTTTACGCATCATGCGAGAAATTTTGTGATGTTGCCATGGGATTGATCAAACGGTGCATTTTTTGGGATTTCTTTTTGAATAAGCGATTTGGATCATTTGAGATACTTAATCATTGGTATCGTTGTCACTGCATGCGCCTTCAACAATTGGAACAAGGCCCAAAAGCTTTTGATACTTGCTTAAGGTCGCAATTTGGGCGTGTTGTAGCTGCAAGAAAAGTTTGGTTTTGTTAGTCCGGGAATATATTTAAGCGGTCAATTCAATTTTTGCTTACATTAACCAATCTAGAAGTGCGCCAAGCAGTCTTGTCTTGTGCTTCTTGTTGACTTTTGGACCACTTATTCTCTTGTTGATACCTGATGAAATTTGTTTAGTAAGGAGACGTGAATCAATATGATAGGTAAACAAAGCATCAGGAAAAAACTGACTGTCTTCTGAGTCGCTGGGTAACATGGAGATGAATGGCATTTTGGATGCTTTCCTCTTTCAGACCTTTGGGAACAATTCCAGTGTACTCTTTGCATTTGACCAGCTCAAGAAATTTCTTCTCAGCCAGATCAAGCAGATGCTCATTATCAGGACTGTTGATTGGTTGGTTGAAATTTGGGCGGAAGGAATGAACTCCGGCGGCAGTCATCATCCTGCGCATGATGGCCAATGTTTCGGGGGTAGCGGATGGATGACCAGGACCATGAGGATACGGGTAGTCTGGATCACTCAAGAGATCCTCCACCTGATCATCAATATCCATGCGCAATTCCTCTTCATCATGATGAGGTAGAGTTTTGCTTTTTGACCCTATCAGGGTGGCGACATGTTGTTGTATCAAGCGCTGAAGATCAAAGTTGAGTTAGCAAGACGTAACATGTGGGGGACAAATGGAGACATACAGTGATTTCCTCTCCTTGTGGTTTTTCATGATCACTAGTCAAATTTCATGAAGTTGATCGGGGATTTACTTACCATTTGAAAAATTATTAATTAAATATATGGAAATACTTCAACTTTGGAGCAGTCATGTGAAAACAAGATACCTCATTGATACATTCTGTTGAAGTGGGGGATACAGTCAAGATACAGTGTTGATATGTTGAGGATGGGTAAGAGATAAGCGAAGGCACCTCCATAGAGGTGCCAACTTTTTTTTCCTGGTGATAAGTTTTTTCCGGGTAATTTCGGGGAATAAGTCGAAATTGAATTCAAGATTGTATGCAATTTCATGCGAATTTGATATTTGAACACCATAATATTACTATCAGGACACCTCTCGAGCAACGTGAGCCCTGATAATTTCACTCCTCTTGGCTAGTGCTGCACTTCAGCTCTTGGCTAATGTTGGTCTTGAACATGGTTGAACACGAGCTGGAGGCCTGATGGGAGGGAAGGATTGTTAACAGTGTCATTTGTTTGGGAGCTTCCAAACACCATTATCATCTCATATCTGACTCTCACCTTCCACCTTATACATAAAAAATCGACACCTCGACCACAAACTTCACATTGATAGCCGTCTGTTCATTCACGACCCGGCTTGCAGATAAATATCTTTGCAAGACCGAGGAACCCTTTACAAATCGAGGAAGCATAAACTAAACTAAAGTTCAAGAGTCTGGGTCATTTGAAGTTTGAAGTGGCCAAGACTCCCCCAGGCGAGGTGTGTATAAGCAATTTCTTCTCACGGAGAATCAAATGACACATCAGACCGAATTCGAAATAGCATGTCCATAGTCCCAGGGAGCACATATTTATGTTCATGGGTGCATTATGAGCTCAGATCCTCGGGTTTGCAAACCTTCATCGAGGAAGCTATTACTATTTTTTCCCATTGGAAAAAAATCAATAAACGTGTTGGATAGACGCTGTCAAGGAATGGATAAAGCACTTATTCCTTCGCACCGGTCTCCCCGTTAACCTCAGGTCTATCGTTTGTTTTGCACCCAAAGGTTGGTCCGATTCTGAGTCTGACCATGCTCACTATTTTGTTGATGGTCTCCCATAAACCCTTCCACCCGTCCAACGCTCGTTCACTGACCCTCAAAATTCAAACTCAGTCATCCCCATACTCTCGCCGTTGTTTTAGACTTCTAGGTAGTAGATTGTATCATCCACACTTCGCTCACACATACCTAAGCCTAAGGTACGTCTGCTACGAACTACAAATCCGTCTTAGCCGGTCTTCAGCTAACCTTACGGTGATTCTGTCTGTGTCAGACGTTTGAACTCCTCGCGTGGGCTAATCAGTTGAACTCCTTGTCGTCTGTTTATCTTCTGTAGTGTTTTGGAACTGGATCAACTTAGTTCCTCTAGCCTTGAAGCATTATCTCCTCAGCTGTCTTCGTTGGCATAGACTTTCACGAGCTTGGCAGGCTGGCCCCTCAGGACCTGCGAAACCCAATCCATAGCCAACTATCGACAAAGGATTATTCGCGCTTGGCAAGATGCCATCACACTCCCTGGATGAAGACCAAAAATACGAAGGGACTTTTACCCATCAACTTACCCACGTTCTCACCTCTGATCAAGAATGCAATTCTTCATGGGATAAATTACAGAACACCGCAAGAAGGACAATGCTCATTACAACTCCCCAACGATCAAACTCTCGCTTTCGGACCTTTCTGCTGATCAGTTTACTAGTATCACAATCTATCGGTGTTATTGGGTTCTTCACGTCAGTGTTTATATCTCTGGGGCCATATGTTTCCTCGGGTCACGACCGTGGCTATCAGGCCATGTTGGGTTACATAGTAGGTGATTTTCATTATCTGTAATACTCGATTTCTGACCATGTTTTTACTCAATCTAACAACTTGTCACCCTTTTCCTTTTACCTGTTTCCATGGGAAAACCCCACAAATCCTTAGGTGATCTTTACCATCGCCAACGTTTTCGAAGTTTACATCGTTAGTGGCACGAGCTATAATTCTTGATTGATTTTTACTTTTTTGGAATTCACACAATCACGTCATTAATAAATACCTTCAAACTATCACTGCAAATGCCAATTTATTCCTATTGAAACCGGCTTAAATCGAATTTATAACAGGCCATCGACTCTCTACTAAGCCAAAATGCACCACAACTTTTCGCACTTTGTTTATTCGAAGGTTCCATGACAGGTTTTGGTACAGTTGAGTGTACCCACCGGCAACTCACCGCGAGAACTAAAAACCCCCAATACCTAGTGTTGACCTTGCCTTTTGGTTATCTGGTTATAGATGCTTCCACATCAAATTCACAAAGCTCTCAAAGCCGATGACAAATTTAACAACATCCCACCCGGTCTGATCAAGTCTATCGACTGGCGATTATACTTGGTCCCCGCGATTATTGGTGTGACTACTCTGATTATGTCATGGCTTACCTGGCATTTTTCTCAAGATTTTGGTTGGTCAACTTGTCTTCTACATCGCACCAACAACTCATTCACTTGGAGATTTCTTTTGGTTTCGAGCTTATATCCCCAACAAAATCCCACACCGTTTCATGGAGTCTTTTAACAGTCAAAGAGTGAAATTATCATTTCTAATGAACGCTCTTTTTCTCAATTTTACCTAGGCTGGCACGCTTTCAAGAAACTAGGAGCTAACATCGCGCTCCGGAAAGCAATGAGGGTCAAATCGATTTTCTACCTGTTACAAAAATTCAATTTCTTCTTTTTGATAGGCTTTTGTGTCTTGATCGTTCAAATGAGGAAGCAAAGTCAAGAAACTTTGGATACCCTGGACATCATCTTACCTTCATTGTTAGTCACTCCACACCCCTTTCAATTGCCTTTATTGAAATACTTGAGCATGAAATGTCTGAAGCGATTGGTTCGATTTATCCCATGTTTGCGTTTTTGCAGAGCGTTAGTCGCCACTTGTCTTGTTCAGTAAGTCCCACAATAATCTTTCTTACAATACCTGGCTGTGCAACTGACTTTTATATCCTCAACCAATTATTTTGTTGGGCTTTTATCGCTCGTGTTGCCGATTAAAGACTTTTTGCAAGCATTGCAGTCGAACTGGAACTACGTTTTTTCATCTTCCTCTATGGAATATTTTGGTCTGCGGCTATGGTACGATCTAAGTGACCACCTAGTAGAGGAAAGCAATCTATCTGATCAACATTTTTTGATAATAATCAAACGTGCGAACAGCTATTCATGGGATATGAAATTATCGAGATCCATCCGCTATCAGAAGCTACCGATTCTCAACACTCATTAATATTGTTTTCGTCATTGACGATTATCCTGTTATTCTCGACGGGCATCATGTCGATTTTTTGCTTTATGAATTTCAATAAAGGACTTAAAGGGGCAGGTCAGTAAAACATACCCTGTGCATTATCAATTTGAATTCTAACAATTATTGATGTGGTTCAATTTCGTAGAGGATTCATACATTGTAGGGCTTTTTCACAAAAAGGCAACTTTCCAAACTAGTACCCCAAACTCGGTTGAATCAAGGTACAAGCTCCAGTTACGAGCCGTTCTCGATTAACAAAAAGAGACGTCACTACCATTCTCGTAATACCTATTTACCATACCCTGTCGTTTCGATTTGTTTTAATCTCTGGTCCCTCCGATGTGTGAATCTCGGCTGCGCAATTCCAAATTTTATTCTCTCATTTGTTCAAAAAACGCGTCGATTCACATGTATCCACTTGCTCGTGACTCTTTTTGGTACAAAACTTGTATTTAGAATGGAAGAACATCTCTGCTTTTGCCCATCCCCTGATTTAATGTTGTTAAAATTCTTGCACAGGTTTGAGTTGACTCTTTGTTCATGAATCATCCGAGCCTTTCACTCCGCGCGAAGAGCGCTTACGCAGGGGGCAGCATTGCTGTCAGTGGGAAGACATCTCCAGACATCCTCACTGCCAGCATTATTGCATCAGACTCCCAAATCTGGCATTACATCAGCCAAAAAATCTGATACTGCATCAGACAGGACTGGTATTGTATCTACCCTGTGTTTTTTTTTAAAAAAAAGTGCAATTTTGCCATTAGCATTGCACGCTAAGGCCCCGTTTGGCACTTATGTAAAAGTAGGTCATGTAATCACTGATTAATTCAATAAAAAATACAAAATTTAACAAAAAGTATCCTTTTTTTTCTAGGCAACCTACAGTACTGTTCTTGTCAACTTTGAAATCAGATTCAATTGGTCCAGCCATCTTCAGCACCATAATACCATTATATTGCTTCATATTGGTCAAAAGCAATGTATTGGTATTATGGTGCTGAAGATGGCTGAATAAGTCAAATCTGATTTCAAAGTTGAAGAGAACAATACTGTAGGTTGCCTAGAAAAAAAAAAGGATGTTTTTTGTTGAATTTTGTATTTTTTATTGAATTAATCAGTGATTATATCTCCTATTTTTATATCAGTGCCAAACAGGTCCTAAGATTAGAATATAAACTATCAAGACTATCAGGCAGCCTGTAATTGGCTGACCACTGCAATTTCAGGATAAAAAGCCACATGGCTGCTGAGAATGGACAAGGTAATAAGAGGCATATTGTGAAGTAGAAAGAAAAGGAAACAGGGAAGACAAGGAAAGCAGAGAGAGAAAAGGGATCTAGAAAAGAGAAAAAAAAGAAGAAAAAAAATAACAGTTGTGAAGGAGATAGACCACTGATTTTAGTTTAGGTGAGGGAAGCAGCCGGATTCCTTGATGAAATCCATAACAAATCTGTGGGAATCTGGAAGTTTCAGGAGGAGATGAATCTTTTTAGAATTGATGTGCAGCTTGGCTTTCCTGGCTTTCTGTATCAACATTTTTGGGAGTTTTTTGTATGGAGGACAAAAGTCAAAGAAGTGAGTGAGGGTTTTCCGGGCTGTGCAGTGTAGGATTGGTCCATGTGGCACTTAATCTTGAAGAGATGATGGTTGAGAGGATAATGTCCTGTGAGGAGTTGGTTGATGATTGCCAGATGGGCAATTGGGAGGGGGGAGCGTTGTTTCTTCAATGTGGAGGATGACAAGACTTGTAGTGTTTTTTTGGAATAAGGTGAACAACATTTTAGAAGCACTAGCTGGAAGCAGATGTTTGGGGGTAGATTTCTGCAAAGTTGTGTCTTTGGAAATGATATCTGTGGCCTTGTTTCCACAGATTCCACCATTGCCTGGGCACCATACAAAATGAAGCTTCAAGTTAGTTGAGGAAATCCATAAATACAGGATTTTGCGCAAAAGGTACTGCCCTGGTTTAGCAATATTACAATCTTCTAAGTGTTGCAGAACACCTCTGTTGTCTGTGAATATGAAAACTTCTGAGGCTAGAAATTCTTCCCTGATCCATCTGAGGATGTGAAAGGAAAGGAGGAGTCCCACAGCTTTGCACTTGTGATTGGAGAGAATAGTGGGTTGATTCCTAAAGACACAGACAAGGCTAGATCCAACAAAGGGCATACTGCTGCCCAGCTGCAAATTTTTCAGTTTCAAAACAGTCATCAGTGTATGTAATCCAGGAATCAGTTTGAGTTTCAAGAGATTGGACTAGGATGTGAGTTGCTGTGATAGCTGCATCCTTTGACAAACCCATGTGGCAGAAGGTTGGATTTGAGGGGGAACGGGAAGGTTCAAGCCATAAATTATGTGAATCTGTTCAGGCAAGGAATGGAGGATTTGATCCAGACTTTTGGAGGTAATGGCGGAAAATATACCCAGCCAGGCTTCCCAATTGAAGCCTTGAGCCACAACAGTATCTTGAGTTTCAGATTCTAGACATCAGCAGATCAGTTTCCTGGAGAGCTGATTCTAAAGTCCTGAAAAACTACCTCTGTGTAAGCCACTGCAGACTGTTTGGTGTACCACTTCACCGGTTTCAACATAAAAGTTCCTAGAGTATAGATGGCTGGCCAAAAGATTTTTAGTTTTTGCCGCCAAGTTTCTCAATTTGGCGGCATTAGAAATTGTATACCGGGGCCCCATAGGCAGTGCATGGCATGAGCACAGCTTTCATGAGTCAGACTCAATCTTTCCCTTTAAGAAAACATCTAGAATTACCCAATTCTTGCCGCTTCTTGAAAGTGGAAACCACCTTTTACTCTAGCAAATCAAAAATAGCCAAGTATGTCAGCTTATTATCAAGAATAAAGCCCAACCACTTCACCTCTTTGCATGGAAGCAGGAGTTGGTCCCCAAACTGAGAAGTGGTGCAGGGAAATAGTTTCCTAGTTAACCAAATGAACTGCACTTTTTTCTTGTCAAAAATTGCCCCAAAGTTTGAGCCCCAGAGGAGGAAGTGGGCACCATGTGTTCCCAATTTCCAGATTTTTTTATCCAATGGAAACTTCATCTGTGGTCATGTCAAAAGATTTTATCAGTAGAGAGTTGTCATATAAAATGTGGAGGATAACAGAGAGGGGGGACCCCTGAGGGAGTCCAATACCAATATGAAAGGGGGGGGGGGAATTTAGCCGTCCACCCTAGTGGTTATCTGGAAACCCTTCAGGAAAGATTTTATGATTCCAAACAGGTAATCTGGGCACTGTAAATTTTAAGTAGTGAATCAGAATGCAGGGGTTCAGTTTGAAATAAATGTGGCCTAAGGTCCTGAGAGGGGATGAGGTGAGCTAAGAAAATCAAGAGCACAAGATGCTCAGGGACTCGGAGCAGCTGATCAGCAGTCTCCAGAGGAGAAATTCTGAAAAATATGAGCTCAGAACTAAGTGTTGATATTGCACCTTCAGAATTTTGGGCTTGAGAGAGGGGGAAATCTTGATGTAGGATCTGATTTGACCAAGGAGCTGATTCAGGAAGAAAAGGTGTTTATGCTCAAACTTGGTAATTTTATTTCTTCTTGCACACAAGCCAGATTAATTAATTTAGTACAAGAGATGTTGGAATTCTTTCTCCTCATCCCCAAATTATCTTTTATTATTGAATAATAAATAATGCTTTTATCATTTTTATAGCATCACTAGTAAGAAAAATAGTACTGCCTTCTCATACCTTATAGTTGTTAGAATTTCAGCTCAACAGGAAAATGTGATGAAGGTACTTTCTTGATGGATCGTGAGAAAGGACCAAGGAGCTGGGGAAACTTGGTGGTTGAAGTTCAAAATGCCTAGACTCAATGATTTTATTTCAAAATAGAAGAGCAGGATTAAATAGAAACAACTAGAGAGCCCCCTTGCAAGATCCAAAGGGGGCCTAGACATGACTAATCACTAAACAGGGGAAAGTTACTGGGAACAGGACAGGAGACAGGACAGGGGACAGGAACAGGGGACAGGACAGGACATCTCACTTGAGATGGAACAATACATCTCACTTGAGATGGAACAGGACAAGACATCTCACTTGAGATGGAAAATACATCTCACTTGAGATGGAACAGGATAGGAGAGGTAAAGGCCACTTGGCCATTGATAAAGAGGATAAAAGGGATGTGAGCAGAAGATGATGGTAGAATTCTGACAGTAGTCAAAGAACCCTGTGTAGTATAGTTGTGTTAGTCATTTCTTCCTCATGTGTAGTCTCAAAAAAGTATATTATTCATTATTGTTTTTTTATTCATTTTTCTCTCAACCACATTCTGATAACTTGTAGATAGCCTTTACAAACTAGCCTACATCAAGTAATTAGAACTCATCAGTTCTCCTCTTTATTTGAGTTGTGCCATCTTGTCCCATCAAAAATTCACCAGAGTCTGTTCTAATCCCTTTTCTCCTCCTCTAAATTCAACAAGAGGCCAACAAGTGGTTGAGCTCAATCAACCATAAAAGCATATGCTGTAAACTATAAAAGCATAAGCAGTGACATGGAATGTGAAACTAGCTGACTACTAGAGTGAAATAAAATACCACATGGTAGAGTGAATAAGATAAAACTACCTTACTGATAGAGTGATTTAAAAACAACCAGGGGGTGGAATTGATCCCGACTAGAACTTTGGCAGAGCTTGTCATAGGATAACACAAAATCCTTTTGGTAGATCTGAGGGGGAAATTGGACAAGTCAATGGGGGCATTAATGCAAGATGTCCCTCTAAATAATAACTCAGCTTCTTTCAGTTTGTCAGTTGTGATAGACCCATTGTTGCATTTCAAAGGAAGAATTGCATGGGTGATTTGGGGATTGATAAATGCACACCCATCAAAAAAAGGGCGTGCAGCCCGCATGCCCTTTTTTTGACAGGTGTGCGTGCTGCACACCCTGTTTTGGGTGTGTGGGCACGCATGTAGATGGGCCTGTGAACTGCACGCCCATCTACAGGCGTGCGACTCCCCCAAGGATGGGCGTGCAGCCGCACACCCTGTTCAAACCAGGGTGTGTGGCTTGCACACTGTGGAAATAATGGCGACCCGGGTAACAGAAACTGTAGGTTGCCCTTCTTCCTGGTTGGTTCTGGTGGTTCTTTGATTTCCTCTGCGGGATAAACAACTATTAGCGGATAGTTAACTGGATTCCCTGCAACACCTTATACTCAGCAAGGGGACCGTTCCTCTTGCGTTTGTCTTCCTGATGTTGCCCTTCACAGTTCCGCTTGTCCGCACACGCTGAAAGTTGCTGAGAGAGTTCTAAAGTAAAAGTGATTTCTTATATGTGCTGTAGTTGATAGCTATCTACTTCGAAGATAAGATAAGATCCCGCAATCCTGGTACAACACTCCCCCCGGTCCTGACCCGCAATCCCTGGTACCATCCCTGGAGCCCTACTTGCCCGTCTCCTCAATCCCGCATTGCACCGCAGCCTGTCCCCAACTACTATACCCCTTTGACCCCTGCAGTCGTCTGTTGCTCCCCTGCGCACGACTCCGCTCCTTCTGCCCCGCTCCGCTTGCGGGCCTGGTGCCCCAAACCCCGTGGTTCCACCCGTTCCCCTAAGTCGCCCATACTGAAGCGGCCTTTGTCCGCTCGACCGATAGACCGCGCCAACTATAGAATGTCACATGCTGCGCCCTCGTGCTTTTCCCCGTGGAATATCCAATGACATTTGGTAAGTACCCCCCTTACCTCATCCTCAGCCTGCCGCTGAGCCCGCGGCTGCGGGCTCAGCTTCAGTGCTGCACCTCCTGTATATAAGTTCTCCCACAACGCCCTTCCGGGGAGGTATACAACCCCCTTGGCCGGAGGGATCCCCCCCGGTCAAGGAGGTTGTATGACCTCCTTGACTGGAGGGATTCCCTCCGGTCGAGGAGGCTATACAACCTCCTTGACCGGGGGGGATCCCTCCGGCCGAGGGGGTTGTATGACCTCCTTGACTGGAGGGATTCCCCTCCAGTTGAGGAGGCCATACAACCTCCTCAACCGGAGGGGAATCCCTCCGGTCAAGGAGGTCATACAACCTCCTTGACCGGAGGGAAATCCCTCCAGTCGAGGAGGATGTACAACCTCCTTGACCGGAGGGAATCCCTCCAGTCAAGGAGGTTGTACAACCTCCTTGACCGGAGGGAAATCCCTCCGGTCCAGGAGGTCATCCAACCTCCTTGACTGGAGGGGAATCCCTCTGGTTGAGGAGGTAATACAACCCCCTTGGCCGGAGGGATCCCCCCCGGTCAAGGAGGTCATACAACCTCCTCGGCCGGAGGGATCCCCCCTGGTCGAGGAGGTTGTATAACCTCCTTGACCGGAGGGATTCAAATGGTAGGGATTTGAAAACAGCCTGTTCCAAGGAGTCTTCAAGTTGTTTCCACCAGGCTTTCTTTTTCAAGACTTTGCACTGCAAAAAAAAATAAACTGGCTCAACTGCCTGCAGTTGAAATTTGGAAACTCTAAGGAAGCTTTTGGTGTTACTGCCACATGAATAAAAGGGTGAATCAACCAAGCTTCAATGAACAGTCACTGTGCATGTTGAACAGTGACTGTTCCAAAGAAGCTGCATATGTAAATGGATGGAGATACAATGGTAGCTTAGCTGGAGCATGCTGCATGTCAACTTCTGGCAGTTGATCCAGTTTTTATTGCAGTGTAGATCGTCTCACAAAAGTAAGAGTTCTATTCCTTGTAGCACTTGGATTCTTCCCTGCTTCCTGTCAGTATGAGCCATCTACAAGCCTTATTCCTGGTTTCAAAAATGGGATCTACATTTTTTTGACACCACCAAGATTTGGCCTTGCTGCTGGTTTCCCAAACCAGTTTTCCAAAGCTCTCCTGGCTGACACAGAGGCTTTCAGTAACTAGCTGAATTATTTGTTCAATTGTGAAGTCAGGAAGGGAGGGCTAATCATTAGCTAGATGTTTGAGTCTTCTGCATACAGCAAGATAATTCATGTTATTCCAATAAGGGGCAGATCCCTGTTTCTTGGGTGTCTGGCATTGGAGGTGTAACTGGGTAATAATTGGTTTGTGATCTGATCCATGGTTCTCCAAAGGGATCTAAAAGTTTGGAGGCTAAAAAATTAATCCAAGTCAGGTCACTAGTATAGCATCTCCCTTTAGACAAATAGAATTTGGGGATATGCTTAGGGGACAAAAACCAAAAGCCATTGCTACCACATATCTCTAGAAGGTCCCATGATTTTTGGTGATTGGATTGAATTCCTGGGGGGTTCCAATGAGGGTGGATTTAGGAATCCATGCCAATGATGGTGGGTATTTTCCAACAGTTGTGCTTGTGTAACCTCTTCCAGAGAAGGTCCACCACCAGAAATGTCCTAGGAGTGTTATGTAGATTAATCAGGTGGATAGTTATGTGTTGAGAAAGAAAAATTCCAATGACAAGAATTAATTGACCAAATTCAGTCATCTACTTGATGTTTTCTGGGGTGTATCTTGTTTCATGTAGATACATGTACAATGATGTACATTCCAGTTGTGTGTTTGATGTTAAAAAGCTGTGAAGCTCTTCCATTCCCAATCCTCAGGGGGAGAGAGGGTAAAGGGTTAATCTCGGGATCCTGAATTAGTAAAATTGTGAATTCAGACAATTAATAGAGAGCACTTAGAATGATATTTTTTGACACATGAAAAGTTGCAGGATCTTCAGGTCTTGTAAGGAAATGTGAGCAATTGATTCAGGCAAGGAATTCATTGCACCTGGACCAGAGGCTGTAGAATGCATACTAGATACATATAAATTGGGGGAAAGGGGGGGAGGAGGGGGGAGTCAGAGGGAAGGGGAGAAGAGAAAGATAAATTGTGAGTTTTGTGAGTTGTATTAATCATTGAGATGTGGAGTGTTTCTTAGAAATCCATATTTTCTTGAAGTGATATGTGATGTTGAATGGTGTGTGATGAAATTAATCAATTCCATCAATCTTCATCTTTAAACTCTCTTTGTCTTTGAAAAGGACACATTATAAGATTTTGAGAAACTAAAGTTATGACATTTCATCAGATGAGAACATTAAAGTAGAATAAAAAAATAGAGAGAAAAAGAAAAGGATAGATACCCACAGGCAAACACAAAAAAGAAAGAAAGGAAAACAGGACTTGGACAATGATGAGAAGGAGAAGAGGAAAGAACAAAGAATAGAAAGATAAGTTAATTGTCTGATGAGCAGATGAGAGCAAAGATTGGTGAAGAATACATACAAGCTTTGAGGTTGATCTGATAATGTTGAGATAGAAGTCAGATTGAGCAAAATGAATGGTAAAGAAGGGTGTAGTTAAAGATGTTGAAATATGTTGTTTGTTGACAGGAGGGAGTTAGATTGAGGACACGTATGAAGAGTTGTCGACAGGAGGAAGTTTGATTGAGGACAGGAATGAAAAGTGTTGACGGAAGTGGAGGAACTCAGTGAGAAGAGAGAAATAAGTATTCTTGAATATTGAGTGATGATAAAGTAGAGTTTTCCAAGGGAAAGACTGAAGAAGGAAAGAGCAAGTAGTATTTAAGGCTGATAGGTGAAAAAGGAGACAATTTTGAGTTTAGAGGGGCAGTGCTGATGGTGTCACAAGGAGCTGTCTGATGGCTTCATTGGTCATAGTGTAGTCTTGAGGGGTTTGAACTTTAATCTGGGAGTTTCCAGAAAGGGATTGAGTGTGTTTGAGTGGTTAAGGGTTAATTTTGAAGATGACCGTACGAGTGGAGGCAAGTTTCTAGTGGGCACACTTGATATAGTTAGGCATTTCACGACTAGAGGAAACAGATGTTACAGAGGTTTCAATACACATGGCATGATACCTCCTATCCCTTCAGAAAAATCCTTGGTAACATGCTCATCACCACATTGGCCACATCAAGCCTTCTCTTGGACCATTGGCCAAAATTCCCCATCTTCAGAAATTTGAAACATTGAGGGGGTTAGGTTTGAATTTGGCTGTGCAGTGGTCATCATAATTCAAGAAAATTCTGGGGTTTTCCACTCTTGCAGCAGTTTCCTTGATGTTGAAGGAGATGAAAATTGAACCAGCTTGCTTTGGGGATGCCAATTTATCCACCAGCCATTTTACTCAGACAAGATCCCCATTCAAGAAAAAGAATCCACATGAAATCTTGGAAAGAGTGGCCAGGGTTGACAAATATAATGATTTAGAGGTACCGTGAGCAATGACCAAGTAGGTACTCAGAGAGGCTTCAAGGTGGGGGTGGACTTCCTTAGACCAATGGTGTTTGTTCTCAATGAGGAATTTCTGGTGTTTCTTGTTTTTTGAGAAGAAGCAGACATCACCCATTTTGAGAGCTTGAGATGCTTGGATAACCTCTTAAACTTTGACTTGAGAATCCAATTTCATGAGAACTTTGCTTGCATGTTTCACAAGGAAACCCACAGGGACCAATTGAATTTCAGATGCTTTTTGGTCTGAATGGAAAATTGCCTTGCCTGGTTTGAGGGATTAAAGGGCTATCTGCTGGGGAACTATTTACATGGATAAAGATAGCAAATTCAATTTATGAGATAACATAATAGAGAAACTAAGTGTTTACCCAAAAGCAGGCCAGAGCCCTAGACTTTTAGAGATAGAGAGAGATATGGATAGGAAATGAGATTGGCAAGGAATATGATGTCAAAGTTGAATGCTCTATTTCTCTTGTGGAAATGAGATTTAATTTCCGAGTTCAGTTGAGCTGTTGCCTTCTGTTCATTTGTATTTACAGTAACACACCATCAGCTATATGCCTTTTCCATTCTCTGCAGTAGTTGTAAGTTGATCTACTGTGGTTAGGACCTATTCAGTTTACAAGTGAAGTGCAATTGCTATTGCTGTTATGATTTCCATCAAGCAGTTAGCCTCTATAATTCTTCTTGTCTACAAACAATCAGAAATTACCTGTGAGGTTGATTGCTTCTTTTGGCTCTTGGAGTCTCTTTGGTGATTGCTGACTTTGTGTTGATCCATTCCACTTCATTCCTATATTTTAAAGATTACTTATCACTCATAAACCTCAAATACTTACATATATACACATATAAATCCCAGACCTTACACAAATTCATCATTATTATTGCATAATCAGATTTTAAACCCCATTTTAACCCTAGTCACTCACTACAACCACCCTGAAATTCCCCATGGTTCAAGAGTTACAGGCAAACTCAGAATAATCCAGAAAGTTACAGCATAAAGCAAGTTATAGAATACAATAAGTACATATTATAAGTAGATATATTACACAACATTATACATAAATACATATTATATAAACTACATAGACACTACATAACATACACTGCACATGAGGCCTTATTCAGTAACATCTTACATCATATCTACTGTACATAAACTCCACCTTCCCACTACTCATCTGTCACTGTCATGACTATTTCATATATTTCACTTTCTCTTCTACTCATCTGTCATGTTCTTCCTTTTCCCACCAGCTACATTTCATAGCCTTGTTATTTCCTTCCTCCAGCCTAATGGCTCCTCTTCTGTCTCAAATATATATAGACACCTGTTCCTCCCTCTTGCTCCCTTATGGACTCCCTGTCATGAGCCGTATTGCGGGCCTGCCCGCACCAAAGCCCGCACCACATGTAGATAGTCTATCACGTACATGTCACAGACAGACCACTATATAGTCTGTCAGGACGAGGATCCACATCTATTCCTCATCCTGCAATCTACATTATAGGATCCCGAAACCCCAGAAACCCCAGAACCCCAGAGCCTTCCTCTCCACAGATCAGACCATAACATATTGCAGGATCTAACACTACGGAGACAAAGGCAAGAAACCAACACCCAGACACCTGAACAAAACCAGACAGACAACCCGAACGATCCCAACTCCACCCGCACCCAAAAGATGGACGAAGTAGAGCAACTCCGACGACAGCTTGAGGAGATGACCCAAGCAAGGGAGAACAAACGATCCCGCCGAAGAGCGGCCAAAGCACAGCGGGACCAACCACCCCGACCAACCGGTTCCACCCCAACCCGTGGACCAAAGATCGCATGTCCCGACAAGTTCGATGGTGAACGCGGGACGAAGGCAGAAACGTTCGCCCGCCAAGTGGCGATTTATACATCGGTCAACAGCGCCATGTTCCCTGACAACAGGACAAAGCTGTTATTCGCCGCGTCCTACCTTACCGGACCCGCCGCCGTGTGGTCCGCCCTGTACATTGACCTAGTCATGGAAGGGGCGGACTTCTCGTACGACGGGTGGACGAAGGATTTTGGAACAATGTATTTTGACTTCAAGAAGAAAGGAAAGGCGGAACGGGCGTTACGAGCGCTACGACAGACGAGGACAGTGGCCGACTACACCCACACATTCCTCACCCACGCTACTGCCACCGGATGGGAAGTCCCAACCCTCATCAGCCAATACCGGCAGGGCTTAAAAGGGGACATTCGGACGGCACTAGTACTGGCCCGCACCACTTTCACCACTGTCAATGAGGCAGCGGGTCTAGCCATGGAGCTTGATTCAGAGATGCACGAGGCGGAAACAACCACTGGATTTGCAAAGACTCAGCCAGATCCCGACACCATGGACACATCTGCGATCAGCGGCCGACTGTCCGAGGACGAGAAGGCCCGCATGATGCGGGAAGGACTTTGCTTCCGCTGCGGGACGCGAGGACATATCTCTTGGGAGTGTCCAAACAAGAAAGGGAAAGGACGGTGTGGTAATCCATACCTTTTCACATACAAACATCAACAACTTACATTTCCTCTCACATATACTTCATTGTTATTACATAATCAGATTCTACATACAAAACTACCCCTAGTCACTCACTCAAAGTACCCCTGATTTCCCTTTGGTTCAGAAGTTATTAGCATTCTTAGAATATTACCACTTATAACCACATAACTTTACCAATACTACAACCCCATAGGATATTATACAAGGTATTGATTTATAAATATACAGTACATAAATAAAACACAGATATTACATACTTTTCTTTAGTTTATATCTTCTTTGGTATTAAGTTGTACAGCACAGTCATTTATATTACATAGTTACATCTTCTGCCTTTATCATCCTCTTTGGTTACTAGTCACATTACATTCCTTATATACATAGTTACTAGCTACATTGGCTCATCTTTCTTACACTATCACTACTCTCTTTTGGTTGTATACCTCTGAACACATTTCCCCTTTCTCTTTACTGCCAGGATCAGCCATCTTGTGCCCTTTTGTATAAGTAGAACTCCCCTTAGTTCTATGGATAAATCATGCACTCCCCTTTTATTAAAAGTACAGTTTACATTTACATTCACCTTTAAACCTTTTACATTTACTTTTGCATCAACCTTTACCCAAATAACAATCATAACACATACCCCATACTCTTTCTCAGTGCTTTTCTCACTCCTCTTAAGGTCCCTGCCTCAGATTGATTAAACAACCTAAGTTCCCATTAGTAGCAGCAGTCTAAGGATTAGTAGAAATATAGCCACACCTCTTTTCTTTCTTTTTCTTAGTGAAACCCTTTCCCCTCAGCATTAGTCAAGAAGGGCAGCCTCATCAGCACCTGTAGCTTCAACATCTTCTATTTACTGGATTTGTTGTCTATTTCCCCTTCAAGCTCTTTCCTGATCCTTTAGGAGTTCCACAACGGACACCTGCCTCAGTCTCCGCACTCAAGGACCAGATCTGACAGCTAGCCGATGGATTGGCGGCGCTTAAAACAGAGGGACAGGCGGACAAGGCGAACAAGGGACGGGCCGATAAGTCAAAAAATGGAGACGCTCGGGAATGAAGGTTGTGCCCTTCCCGAGCGTAGCGGAGTTGTCATGCAGTATTGGTGCTAGTCAGACATTACATGTAAATGAAATTGATCCCCAATGTTTCCTTTCATGCACCATCACAACTCCCAGAGCCACACCCCAAAGCCCCTATCCCCCCCTATCCTTCCTCATAGACTCCGGAGCAACCCACGACGTTCTGAGTGAATTGTACGCATCCCGATGGGGACTCCTCGAGGCCGCTTCGGCCTCGGGGCGAACCGTCTTCGGATTTGACGGGTCCGCAAGCAGAGCAACCCATGAGATAGACCTAAGGTTGAACGACGAACCCCGCCCGTCCCAATTCATCATTACACGACTGAAAGACTCGTATGATGGGATCCTACACTGCAAGAAAAACTCAAGCAACTGCCAGCAGTTGACATGCAGGAGCTCCAGGCATGCTCTACCTCAAGCTTGAATGAAGCTCTGGCCAAGCTCTGGTGTGTACTCAGTAGTGCAAGGTTGAGCCAACTGCACAACTCAAATTAGCCTGTGCAACAAGCAGACTAAGATAAACACTCAACTCATGTCCATCCAGGGTGTACAAACCAGTCACTGAACACCTCCACCCAGTAGCCACTACATACCACCCTCCACTGGGGCTCATTGAGTGGAACCGCGTACCATCCCACTCGATGGCATCGAGTGGAGCACACCCTCCACTTGATGGCTGGCCCAGAACCAGTCATCAACATACAGCTCAATTCAACTCTTCCAAGCCTGCTGAGGGATCCAAGGATTACCGCGAGGCTCGTGAGGTCGCTCAGGTACTTCTCTCTCAACTCAACCAAATTCATGACAATCTCTGCTAACTACTCGTGAAAGGCTCCTCGAAACACAAGGCTACTGTCAATCCAAGCCAATTCGAAATCAAATCTGCGACCCAAGTAAGATTCCTTCCATTCCATCATCTTTGATTTCACAACAATTGTAATGAACGTCCCCACTTTTTTTCTCTAATCAGACACGGCATGGGAGACGCTACAGTTGGTCTGGTGCTCAGGCAAAATGTCTTGTGGGTTACGCTCATGAAACATTGCGCAAACCGGCATGTGTCAAAACAAATAATGAAGATGTCAGACACCTATCAGGTCAATGGGTCTTGGCTCAAGCACTACTCGGCCAGGATTTTACCGCCGGATGGACTGGCTTTGTTGATCAAAACGACCGGGAATCCATGAAGGCTCACATACATTGGTTACAGGCCGAATTGATTAACAGGTCAATTTGTTTGCCTTTCTTCTAGGACCACCCTTGTCTTTCGAATATTGCAGCCCATTTAACTCAATTGATATCTTCGTTTTTCAATGACTTTTAGTCGATCAATACAGATAGCAACAGATGCCGCTCTTCAATCGCTGATAGACTCGATCACCCAACGAACCAAGAGGTCAAACACAGAACCTTGCGACAACCAGGTCCAAGGTCTTGGGCTTTTCTCAGGCAGCTCGCCGGAAAGGGCTTTACGGCCGCTAAATTTGAACGCGGGCGAGGCACCGAGCCGTGGAGCCACTGCAGTGCGTTCACTCTCGGAAGAACATCAGAACACGAGTAGTCCGTTACTTGCGCTAGCCAGCTTTGGGTTCCCGAGCTGGGGTCGAAAGCCAGATTTGGTGTCGCCACCTAAACAGACGAACGACGAAGAGCCGGGGATTCCGTCATTGAACACGATCTCGGAGCAGAGCCCGGCAGCGACGGAGAAGGAGGGAGCCTTCAAACGCTTCGGCCTCCGCTCCTTCTTCAACACTGCAGGTAGCCCACTCTCCAAACCCGACCCAAGCCTGACTCCGTCACCCAGTGTGCTCGCCGTCAATGGCTCACCACCCGACCCTTCTCGGAGGCTCCCCAACCGCTCCTCAACCGTCGCCGTCATGTCCAGATCCCAAGCTGCATCTCTCGCTCTTGATGAAAACGCTGACCCTCTTCCAGAAGACTTGGACAACGAAAACAATCCCCATCTTCTCTTCCAACCTCACCTCGACCCCAACCAACTTCCTTCCATCGTCTCTTGCCTTCAAGTCCCTGGAGATGACTCCAAAGACCCTTTCCTCCATGGAGACAACCATCTGATACTCGATGGAACTGCCTTGCATAGTAACCCTAATGCTATCCTCATCTGAAAATCTGATTCTTAGTCCCTTGTCTTTTGTAGTCCTGAGGCTGGATTTGGCGCTGCTTCTCTCTTTAACAGCTGGATATAACACCAACGTCGTCTTGCGTTTATTATTTATTTATTTTTCGGTCGATACATGTATCTTGTATAACTCGTTTTCCTCTCTCCCAAATTCCTGTCGCTTTGGCCACATTTGATCCCTCCAATCCGTTCTTTTATTGCTCCCCTATTCTCTTGTTACCGCCGCGTTTTTTTTTTCTCTTCTCCTTGGTTACTGTCTGTTCTTTTGGGTCGCCTTCAATCATGCATAACATTCACAACAACATCTTCATTATAAGCTTCTGAGAGGCTTTCGTTGCTTGCCCATCATAATCATGATTGCTAATCAGTTCGGCTTACAATTTTCTGTTTTCCCTCCCGGAGGTCCTTAACAAAAAACCTTTCTATGGGTATTACCATTTAATTCTTTTCTCTGTCTGTAAACCATTTGTTCAGATTAACTCCAATTGAGTAAATGAACACACCGTTTTATTTCCTTTTCGTTGATCATTGAACCATGACATCTGCTTTGAAAGGGGGAGGAGGGGTCGAGAGAAGAAAGCAACGAAAATGAAAGTGGTCCCAAAAGATCGATTTTTTTCTTGAGAAACTTTCATTCAGTAGGAGGGTGTGGCAATAACTTTTGGTATGTAATATAGATATGGGCCTATGTAGCGGCCATCGAGTGGAGAAGACGCGGTTCCACTTGATGGGCCTATGTAGCGGCCATCAAGTGGAGAAGGCGCGGTTCCACTCGATGAGCCGTCTGTACTGTACCAGCTATTGAGGGGACCATGCTCCACCCAATGAACTGTATGTAGTGGCCGTTGGGTGGAGGTGTTTGATGACTGGTTCTGGGCCAGCAATCAAGTAGAGGGTGTGCTCCACTCGATGAGCCATCTGAACTGGCCATCGAGTGGGACGGTACGCGGTTCCACTTGACGAGCCCTAGGGTATGTAGACCAAGGCTTCCCTGTATTGTTTGCTGGGAGGAAGTCTCCAAGGGGAGGGAGAGGCATGTAGGAATAGGCGGGTCGAGATAAGGGGGCATGGTGTGTATCAAGTACCCCCATGCTCAGTAGAGCTGGGTAGCTGCGCAAAGTGTGTCCAATGTTGAGCTTTGCCTCAACCTAATGTAAAGAGTATCACACGAAGTTCAGCTTTTCTTACTGAGCACCACCATTGCATGACTAAAGCATGAGCTCAGGTTTCATTTAAGCTTGCCGCATGTCAACTGCTGGCAGTTGCTTGAGTTTTTCTTGCAGTGCTAGGGATGCCCTGGATCCGCCGATATGGACACCGAATCAATTGGACAAACCGTACCCTATGGACCCCGGACATTGCGGCCGCTTCGGCAGTTTTGTCTATTCCGAAAAACACCCCAACCAGCAAGTCGGGGAAAGCTAGGAAGATTGACGAGGGGGTGTGTGTTTTGAACACAATAACGCCCCCGCAATGTGAGTTCGATATCCCTATCCCCCACATCATTCCCGAAACGGCTGGCAAGCTTGTACACCCTGTAGATAGACCCCAGAACCCCACATGGAATCCCGAAACCCAACACCCCAACCACGTACCCGATGAAACCGTATCCAATCAAACTTGTGCTACTGCGGCAGCAATATTGTCCTACCCGCCAACATCCCCGCAGAAGGTCGAAAGGCCCATGGGGAAAGCTAGGATTAGTGACGAGGGGGTGTGTGCTTGCAGCACAATAACACCCCCGCAATGTGAGTTTGACAATCCCCCACCCCATACTTTACCACCCGAGACAGCTGGCAAGCTTGTACGCCTTGTAGATAGATTTGCAAGCCCCGCCAAGAACCCCAAGACTCAACACTCTGACCAGGTACCCGATGAAATCGTTGCTACTGCCAAGGCAGTATCGTCCTCTCCGCCAACATCCCCGCATACGGTCTACAGGCCCATGGGGAAAGCTAGGATTAGTGACGAGGGGGTTTGTGCTTATAGCACAATAACACCCCCGCAATGTGAGTCTGATAGATCTCCCCCGCATTTGAATCCCGAAACAGCTGGCAAGCCTCTTTCCCCCCTAGGACATACCCCTGCAGTGATCAGCACGGCCAAAACATCGTGGTCGAAATTGGCCCGATTGGCAGCAAAAGGGAACGCCACGACTGCGGAGCGGACTACGGAAGAATTAGTACCGCAGTTCTACCACCGACACCTTGAAATGTTCCGGAAATCAAGCGCCATGAGACTTCCCCCGCGAAGAAAGTATGATTTCCGCATAGATCTGATCCCAGGAGCCACCCCACAGGCCGGGAGAATCATCCCGCTATCTCCAGCAGAGAACCAGGCACTTGATATTATGATTGCCGAAGGACTGAAGAGCGGGACCATTCGACGGACCACATCCCCGTGGGCAGCACCGGTACTATTCACTGGAAAGAAGGACGGAAACCTGCAACCCTGTTTTGACTACAGGAGACTCAACGCGGTAACGGTGAAGAACAAGTACCCGCTCCCACTGACAATGGACTTAGTTGACAGCCTTTTGGATGCGGACACATTCACAAAGCTTGACCTCCGCAACGCATATGGAAACCTCAGAGTTGCGGAAGGCGACAAAGATAAGCTGGCTTTCATCTGCAGGGCAGGACAATTTGCCCCGCTTACCATGCCCTTCGGTCCCACGGGAGCGCCAGGATACTTCCAATACTTCATGCAGGACATCCTCCTTGGACGGATTGGGAAAGACACCGCTGCATACCTAGATGACATCATGATCTACACGCGGAAAGGGTCGGACCATGCGGAAGCGGTGGGCAGTATACTGGACACATTGAGCAAGCACCAATTGTGGCTGAAACCCAAAAAGTGTGAATTTTCAAGGCCGGAGGTAGAATACCTAGGATTATTGATATCATGCAACCAAATCAGAATGGACCCCGCAAAGGTGCAAGCAGTAACCGACTGGCCAGCACCAAAGAATGTCACCGAACTTCAACGATTCATTGGATTTGCTAATTTTTACCGCCGGTTCATCGACCATTTCTCCGGAAAGACCAGACCGCTCCACAACCTGACAAGAGTAGAAACCCCCTTTGTGTGGGACGCCAAGTGCAACTCCGCGTTTGAATCCCTCAAAACCGCCTTCACATCCGCTCTGATCCTGAAAATTGCGGACCCGTACAAACCGTTTGTCCTCAAATGTGATTGCTCCGATTTCGCGCTTGGCGCAGTACTGTCCCAGGTTTGCACCAAGGACCAGGAACTTCACCCAGTAGCTTACCTGTCCCGATCCCTTGTACAGGCGGAACGCAACTATGAGATCTTTGACAAAGAGTTACTGGCTATTGTGGCTGCCTTCAAAGAGTGGCGGCAATACCTGGAGGGGAACCCACACCGCTTGACGGCAATTGTATACACCAATCACCGCAATTTGGAAAGCTTCATGACGACCAAGCAGCTCACGAGAAGACAGGCAAGATGGGCGGAGACCATGGGATGTTTTGACTTCGAGATCATATTCCAACCAGGACGCCAATCAACAAAACCCGACGCCCTATCCCGCAGACCGGACCTCGCCCCAGAACCGGGAGAAAAGCTGACCTTTGGTCAGCTTTTGAAGCCAGGTAACATCACAGAGAGGACGTTTGAGGAGCTTGCGGAATGTGCGGAATTGGACAGCTGGTTTCTGGACGAATCGATTCAAATGGATGACGGGGAACATTGGTTTGAGGTGGACGTGATGGGGACTGACTTGGAAGATGCGGGAACGGATGACCTAGCGTTGTCTGACGCTGAAATCATTGCCAGGATTAGAGAACTGACCCCACATGACCCAAAATTGGCTGACTGGATTAAGCTGTTACAGAAACCGACAGGGGACCACAACAGGTATGCAGAAGCCGATGGGGTACTCTATGACAAGGGACGGATAGTGGTACCAGCGGACTCGGCATTGCGGACGATGATCCTCAAAAGTTGACACGACACAAAGTCCGCAGGCCACCCAGGCAGATCCCGCACGTTGGCATTAGTACGGAGAAGTTTTGTGTGAATGGAATGAAGAGATTTGTCAACCAGTACGTAGACGGCTATGATTCATGCCAAAGAGTCAAATCTAGCACTTGACGGCCATTCGGAACGTTAGAACCCCTCCCGATCCCCGCAGGCCCATGGACGGACATTAGCTATGATTTGATCACTGACCTCCCTGAATCCCGCTTGAGTGACAGCATACTAACAGTAGTAGACCGACTGAACAAGATGGCCCACTTCATCCCATGCAAGAAAACCATGAACGCGGAGAAACTAGCGGAACTGACGGCGGAACATGTATGGAAACTCCATGGAACCCCCAAGACAATTGTCTCAGACCGGGGAAGTATTTTTGTCTCCCAAATCACACGTGAGTTGAGCTCCCGCATGGGGATTAGACTACAGCCATCCACAGCGTACCACCCAAGGACAGATGGACAATCCGAAATCTCCAACAAAGCAGTCGAGCAATACCTGCGGCACTTTGTTTGCTACCAACAGAATGATTGGGCCCCACTCCTCCCAATGGCCGAATTTGCTTACAACAACAACGACCACACATTGACAGGAGTTTCCCCGTTCAAAGCCAACCACGGATTCAACCCGGCATATAGCGGAACCCCCTCAACAGAACAATGCATCCCCGCAGTAGAAGAAAGACTCCGCAAACTTGCGGAGGTCCAAGAAGAACTCAAGCATTGCTTAGAAGAGGTGCAAGAAACAATGAAAGGCCAATTTGACAAGAACACAAGGGAAAAACCGGAATGGGACGTAGGGGACGAAGTATGGCTAGACAGACGCAACATTTCAACAACCCGCCCCAGCCCAAAATTGGAACATAGATGGCTGGGACCTTTCTCTATCTGTAAAAGAATCTCAAGATCCGCGTATAAACTAACACTCCCTATATCCATGCGGGGGGTACACCCCGTATTTCACGTATCAATACTCCGCAAACACAGACCCGTCAAAATTGCGGAACGACGGAGGGAAGACCCGGAACCAATTACAGCGGACGGCGGGGATGAGTGGGAAGTCAAAGAGGTACTGGACTGTAGAAGACGACGCGGGAAGACCCAATACCTGGTCAGCTGGAAGGGATTTGGAACAGAAGACAACTCATGGGAACCGGCGGAAAACTTGAAGAATTGCGAGGAACTGGTAGCGGGATTTAATTCAAGTTTTCCAAATGCGGCAAATACTCATCGGCGGATGCGGAGAAGGAAGTGAGGAACAAAATTGATAAGAGGTGGAATTTTTTTCTTTTTTCTTGATTGGCGAATGAGTGGAGGATTTAGCATTAAAAGGGGGATAATGTCATGAGCCGTATTGCGGGCCTGCCCGCACCAAAGCCCGCACCACATGTAGATAGTCTATCACGTACATGCCACAGACAGACCACTATATAGTCTGTCAGGAAGAGGATCCACATCTATTCCTCATCCTGCAATCTACATTATAGGATCCCGAAACCCCAGAAACCCCAGAACCCCAGAGCCTTCCTCTCCACAGATCAGACCATAACACTCCCTGACTTACTAAATTACCCCCAACATATACTAGAATTCTTGATACCATATACTAGTATACATATATAGTAGAGTACCCATCAACCTATAAATATATAAATATAAATATCAGCTTAGGCTCAATATGAGAACATTGCCGGCTCTCTTTGGGGCTCCTTACATTATCCCCCTTGTCCTTAGTGACACAATTGCAATGTGAACCTTGACAGATCCTATTCAATAATAACATCACTGAATTTATGTCAGTTTTTTAAATCTGACATAACATTTTGGCCATGGGTATTATATCAGATGGAGAAATTTGAAATATGGTGTTTTGTGCTTGTCTGAGCTGTTGGCCTGGACAAGGGTGGCTTTCCTTTCCCATGTGTGGCCAGCCTTCAATCAAGTTTGGCCAATGGTCAACAGTGGATGGCTGTTAGTCAGCCTCCATTTGGCTGTCCTGCAACCAAGTGGGGGTAGCTTACAACCATTGGATTTCCAATTGAAACCTCAGACAGCAGCACCCTCCAAAATCAATGCACTCCACTGCATCCTGGGGTGCATTGGTCAGGATGCGCATTAATCATGAGAAAGAAAAACATGCACAATTTGTATGGTTATTTAGTTCTATTTTTTTTGAGCATTTGTTTACATAAAAGTTTGTAACATTGATTGAATTTGCAAGAAGAAAAGAGAGTTGAGAAAACAATGAGAAATAACATGAAAAGTGATTCAAGAAGTTTTTGGATTCTTTGAGTGTGATTGAATAATTGATTTATTCTTTGATGACAGGAACAAGCTTGCCACAGTTATTTGTCTCCTTTTATAATACACAGGAATTGATTGAATGGAACAAATACTTGATTGGATTGAGGAAGGGTGAATATGGAGGCAGAAATTCAACATCAATTGACCTGGATTTTTTGAGGGTGTTGCAAACCTCCTTGGATCAACCACCAGCATGAATAGTAGCATTATCAATAATCATAACAGCACCATAATCCATTTGTGTACCAAGGCTACCAAGAAAAAGGCAGAAGTTGTCTTCACCAACACCTTTCTGCATTTGGGCATCTGCATTGCACAGTTCATGATACACACAGCCAGATTCAGAAAGGCACCCAATGAGATTGAACTGTTTGACCTTTGGCAAAAGGCTCGGGAAAGCAGGCTTACCTGCAAACAAAAAAGGAAAATGATTAAAATGGTAAAAAAATTGAAACTGAAAGAACGGACCTGATGCAGAATAGCCAACTGCTCTTCCAGAGTGAAGATAACATCCTGTCTCATCAACAAAAACAACCTGTTTTTTGAGATCAGCCCTCAATGGTTTAAATATTTTGATTGCTGCTCAAGAAGCTTTGGCTTGTTCCAGGAAGCTGGTATATTGGTGACCCACTTCCAAGTTATATCCATGTTGTGAAGGAGCTTGCTGATAGAATGTGTAAAAATTAAATCATCAAACTGAGATTTGATGAATTCTGCCATCTTTGAAAGGGTTGTGGTTGATTTGGTGTCAATCTGGTAGAGGAGCTTGGTCTTGATCTCATTGATGATTTTACCAGGATGTTTTTTGTTGATCTTTGTTCTATTGGGATCTTCTTTGATGATACACTGATCCTTCTAATAAGAGAAATTTAATGCTTCAGAAGTTTCTTTTATCTGCTTTCCTTTTATCAAAACATTGGTCCAAACTAGTTCTTGAAGCTTGGGGCTGAGGATTGTATTAGGATTGCACTTTTTGTGAGTTAAAAAATTGTTTACATGGGTTCAATTATGATTGAATTTTTCTTTTACAACACAGACCATCTGCTTCTGCCCAATAATTGTGTCTTATTCTTGAATCTTCTCAGCCAGATCACAGAGTTCCTCCTCTTCAGCTGCAATCTCAAGATCCTTGGATTGCATTGTGTTTTCTTCAGGCATCTGGGAAAGAATGAGAAGGAAAGTAGAAAATTAGAAATTATCTTTCAAGAAACTAGAAAGCAGAAGCCTTAATCAATGGCGCAGAACAGGGCAAAATAGAGAAAAAAAGACTTACCTCAAAATTTGATGAATGTGGTCAACAGTAGCCAGTTGGATCCTGGTGGTCAACAGGGCAAGGCAGAACACGCAGTAGGAATGGACAGCCAAGCTGAAAACCCTGCTGCACCCAGTGGCTTTCCCTGCCTGGGCCCCCACACACCCCCAAATGGCCATAGGCAGGTGGGCCTGTACCAACTACCCAGATGAGCACAAAACACCATAAAGTCAGTCATGTTGATATTGAATAGTTTCAACTCATGCAATATCCCTGATGATAGATGTTGAAACTCAAAGTCCTATATGTGACATGTACAATGAACTCTATTTGGCACACCTCTTTAAGTAAAACCTCTCAATCACTCCTTTTTGAACTGGACTGCTTCAACACTGCTCCCTTTCATCCTTCTGAATCCACTCTTCACTCTCACTATCTCAAACTCCTATTCTCTCAAAACAACTCCTCTCCCCTCAAATCTTACTTACTTCTCTCATCACTCCTCTCTTCCTTTCCCATTACTTCCTTCTTCTCATTGCTTACTTCTTTCCTTCCTCTTACTCACACTTCCCACACCACCTCAACACACTATCTAAATCAACTCAACATCTGTAAAATCTCTTTAACTCAAGGATGTCTTGTCTCATCTCAACTTGTCCTGTGTCATCTCTTTACCAGTACTGTCCACTATTCCTCTTAGTTTTCTGTTAGAACCTTAACATCATCTACCAGTTCTGGTCTTTGTTTCTCAGTAATAAACCTTCAGAAATTGTTCAATAGACATAATATCATCATAAGTAGATATTAGATCAGTTGTGGTAGATACAATACCAGTGTTGTCTGATATAATATCAGATTTTTTCAACTGATGTAATGCCAGATTTGGGAATCTGATACAATGATTTTTGCAGTGTGTCATATTGGACTCAAGGTGGATACTAACCACATGCACTGTGGCACATGGGGACAGTGGACCTAACTGTGAAGAGGCACACCCCAGTGTCATTCCAGGCACCAGCAAGCCCACTCATTGGGATGATGTTGTGAAAGGACTGTTTTTAAATTGATATGGACGCCTCTTAGTCATTGTCCTGCATACTGTCCCCAAGCACCCACACAACTCGATCAGACTACTCATGAGTACCACACAAGAAAATGTAATTTGTATTACATTTGGGTTTGTTTTCTGGGGCCTTGTTATCAACATCAATAAGTCAGATATAGAATGCAAGTGTGACGGTTGAGATCATATATACTGGTCAAATACGGAGAAGTCTCATTGGCTCACGCCATCGCTTGGAGAAAGACATTTCTTCTTTCATTCAAAACCATAGGACCAAAAACAAATAACCAACAGTAGAAACAAAGAGGTAAGTCTGCCGGAAAAGATTTGAAAAAATGTTCAAGAGAAAAGCCTAAAAAGAAATGAAAGCATACATTTTGACGATGGACTAAGTATATCAAGAAACAAAAAGAAGGGTGGGAAGTGGGGAGTTTTGTGGAAAAAGACGGGATGATGCTTATGATTGTGACTGAGTGGGTGGCGGCAGGGGTGTTTGAAGGACCTCTTCGGGTTTGAATAAATGACTAGCCAGTAATTTCTAATTTGGCAGGAACCAATACGTGATTCAGAATAGTAATTATAAAAAAATCAAGATGTTAGCAACTTGATGAGTCAAACTGATGGAAGATGAAAGGACAGGCTAATTGTGAGAGTAGGATCCGATAGAAACAAAAGGAGAAACTTACATTCATTGTAAACATGTTCACTGAATTCGTGTTGAACAATTTTTTCAAAGCATCGTCGCAGAGTATCTGACGTTTATCATTGGGATTTTGCAACTCGTTGGCCTTGATGTATGCCCAGATTTTCTTAACCATTTGGGGTCTTGAGCACTGCAGGTAACCAGTCAATTAGTGTCAAGTCGGATGATGGAAGAGAGCCTGGGATAGATACCATCGGGACGCCAATGACGTCGGATAGAGCGGGGGAGCAGTTCAGTTCGACGTGAATGCCTTTGTTTGACCCTGGTCCTTCACCTTCTTTAGGAATTCTGGGCTTCTTATCTCTGCCTGTCTTTTTACCAGATGAGCCATCTTCGTCATCAGTATCGACGTAAGCAGCCGATTTCCTCTTCTTGGATTTGGTCGATGTGGCTTTTGCAGCACGCGACGTTGTTGAAGCCGGAGATGGCTGGGGAGGTTTTTGATCGACCGGTCTTACTGGCTGAGGATTTGCAGTTTTCACTACTCCTGGCGTCCCTCGTGGTGGTAAGGCGAGAGGTGGAAATGATGATGTGGGCTTAATATCTGGTTTGATGGGTAGCTGAGAGGGATTGGACGAATTGGCAGGTAGGGGCGGGTTGGCGGGTGGTTCTTGGGTCGGGGGTTTTACACCGCTCTCGACGCTTTCTTTAATCTACAAATTTCCACGAAAAAGCAAGTCAATTGAGGTAAGGGATGAATGGTACTTTTTCGACAGGCTTACCTCGTGAAAGATTGGGATGCTGATTTCATCGATTTCTGAGCGAAGCGCTTTGATGTCTAGATCAGGGAATACGGTAGCCAGCTTCTTGCGAATCTGTTTGGCACTAACTGTTTGGAGATCAACTTCTGGGCCAGTAAGGTATGATCTTACATGGTTCGCAATGTTGGGCGGAAGACTCATTTTGTTCGATGGTAAGATGAAGTTTCTTCCGGGTAAGACGGACCGGCTGGAGGTTAAGTTTCCTGTTTCGTTAATGCGAGTTACGCTTATGCGGTGAGCTTCTGAGAGTATTTAGAGTGTCAAGTTGGGTGTGACGGGTCGATAAGCAGCGCAAAGAGCAGAGCTTTGTAAGAATTTTGCGTGAGGGCGATGAAGTTAGCCTGGAGTTGAACGAGCAGATGGCCCTATTGAGTCAGAGTAGTTGGACGTGGGTTTTCTTGAGTTGAGTCGATCGAAGATGGCAAGTCGGTAGACCAGGTCGGAGATGAAGGCAGGCTCGGCTACAGGGGAAGGCTCTTTGGTCTGTATCTATTGTCTATTCAAGTAGTTGAAGAACTCGGACCAAGTCGTAGGGGAAGTAGTGAAGGAGAGTTGTCTGCAGGGGCTGGCTTGCCACCACCACCAGGAGGCTGGAAGAGGCAAGACTGCTTGAGCCTGAGCGCAGCAGTCATCGACATTACCACCCGGGGTGACTCCCGACCTCAGGCTATGGGCCCTGAAACAATTTCGGGTTGTAACTTTATTAAAAATACATAAAAGCAAGCAAACAATGATCATTTCAACAAAATATTCCTCTCGAGGATTTTTGCAACAGATCACCTTCCATGTGCACTCATCATTGAGGGTTTTCAAGGGAATTCTCATTTTGGTAAAAAAACCCTTGAAATGGTAGCTTACAGCCAAAATTGCAGTTTATGCTATCTACTGCAAGAAAAACGGGCTGAACTGCCTGTAGTTGACATGCAGCATGTTCCAACCAAGCTGCCATTGTGAGTCTACCTGTTTACATGTGTAGGTTTTTTTGGCACAGTGACTGTGCAATGTGATAGTATATCAGTCCAAGTTTTCTCAGATCTGCTTTCAGTTTGTCCCATTCCTTTTTCCCACTCTCTCTCACACACACAAAATAAAGTAAAATTCTGTTAGTACCTTGTTTTTGAATGCCCTGGTACTTGAAAGTTTAGTAGCTATTACTCTGAAGAATTTTTAGCCTTTCCTTTTGACAGAGTAGTTCAAAGTTGAAGATGATCTTGTTCATTTCCCCTGTCACAAGTATGACAGATGCAAGTGAATTAAGTAGTTTCTCTTTCTCAGCTGAAATGAATCATTGATTCAGAGAAGTTTCTTCCAGTCCCATTCAAAGAAGAAAAATAAATTCAAGCTCCTCTGTCACATTTACCCTCCAATTCCTCCACCAACAAGCCTAAAAACTCAAAAGATTGTGCACAGTCACTGTGCATTTTCTTGGTTGAGTCAACCTTTGAGAAGGGTTTAGGAAACACCACTAGATTCCTTGGAGCTTCTGCATTTCAACTGCAGGCAGTTGAGAAACATTTTTTTTCATTTCTGTGGTTAGAGCATCTTAACCATGAGCTCTATCTCCCGCACATAGGGGTTGGAAAGATGAGATAGCAGCCAATTGGTGCTTGTGTGTGTAAGCAGATGGATCAGCCACATGAATTGGTGAAAGTTTCCAATTGAGGATGTGGTTTATGTGAGAGTGGTTGAAACCTTCCAATCTGGGAAGGTCCACACAGGATGGGGCAAGATAGCCAGGCCCTGTTGGGTCTTCAATTTATATACAGCTTGAAAGGGAGTTTTGAACCTTGTACCTACTATATGAATATAGAGCCTACTGTGGAATTGGTTTGGGTTCCTTACATGTGATTTGAGCCTGGGTATCTAAGGTGACAACACAGCACAAGATGGGGAACCTCTAATTGTATACAAGAAAAGCTATAGAAAAAGCTGAAGAATGATGATTATTGATCCTTGAGATGATTGAGATTGCGCTTGGATGAGAAAATGATTGAAAGTTAATGTTATTGTGATTGATCTTGTATTTTATGATGATTTATATTGAATATTGTTTTGAGAGAGAATAAAAAGAGGAAAAGATAGATAAAGGGGGATGTATGTAGAAGAAAAACTGTCTGACAAAAAAGATTTAAAAAGGGCACTGACTGAAATTAATTGAGGTACTGGTTGAAAGAGGCCTTTAGTTTTTAGTGTTTTAATCTATAAGTTTCCTTATCCTTGGAATTATGAGGCAGTGGTTTTGGGTTTATGGAGGTTGTGTATCCTCCCTGCAGTGAGAGATACACCAAATTTCCAAAACTCTCAAGGTTTGATTTGTAATATTAAAATTACACATGGTTGGCTGATCATATTTCTCTACCCAAGCAGCTGGAGTGTGTACATCAGGGGGGCAAAAATCAATGAAGGAACGGAGAAATTGAAGATTATTCAGTCAAGACTAAATAAAAAACTGGTGTAGATAGTCTTTGAAAAGACCACCAATTTTAAGAACACTTTACAAAAAGCCTGACAAGAAAAGAAGTTTAGCAAACCTGAGTTTATTATTTGAGTAGTTACAGGGTTGAAAAAACAGATGACTAGGAAGAAAAATAGGAAACAATACCAGTGTGGCTATTAAACTGACTAAAATTTCAGGTTTTTCAACTATGACTATTAATACACAACCCTAACTATGACTACATAAATGTTTTGGATAGTATTCTTTTACTGGCTCATCTCATTAATAAACACACTTATAATTTCCAAAGGAAACAGAACCTGAAACCAAAACAAGGCTAAAAAGATAAAAGAAATTTCTGACTGAAAAATAGATAAATAAGAAAATAAGACAAATTTTTAGGTTAAATGTTTCAAATCAAAGACTTTCATCCAATAATTTTCTGTGGAACCTCCCTAAGAAAAAATTGTTTTAAGAAACCAGTTTCAAATTTCATAACCTCTTTCACTGCAAAAAACAACTGGCTCAACTGCCTGCAGTTGACATGAAACAGCACAAAAGTGCCTTTGTACTTCTGCATGTCAACTGCAGGAATTTGAGCCAGTTTTTCTTGCAGTGTTTATTTAAGATTGTAGAAGCTGTGAAAGAATATGAAAACTAATTTCAAAATAGGCCTGATTCATTGGAAAGATGGGGAGTTAAATTCAAATGCACTATCAAAATAACAGCTACTTTGTAGATTTTGGCATATGTAGTGGATTTTGATTGACCTGAAAGATACTTAAAAACAGTACTGGGCCACTGCGCTTGGCTACATATCAGATAGCTGAAAATTAAATTTCCACAGCTGGGAAGAGGCTTGTCCAAAACCTCCCTGATTGGAATGGTCCCACTTGGCTGATCCATCAGGGAGGATTATAGTTCAAGGAAAGAAGTTGAATACTTCAAAGCAGACCATGTAATCTGATCTGTCTTCCAAATGAAATTTTGGCTCTGCATCTGGTAACCAGATTGTCTTGAATCCCTGATGGAATGGTCCCTCTGGACCATTTCAATCAGGGAAAAGGGCTGTATAATCTGCTGTTAGCTTGTTTTTTGGAGTAGCTTAGCACCCCATTCTTAAAATAAAAATATTGAAATCAAAACTTCTTGAGAGAATGGAATAATTCTACTACACCATCTTCAGTATCTATGCTACCAAATATCTCAGATATCCAAAATTTGAATATTTAGTGCAAGTGTTTTCATAGGTGCAAAGAAAGGCTTCACAGGTATTTTGGGATGAATCAACTTATAGGAATTATGAGATATTGCGTGAAACCCAAGTTGTCACAGATTTCTGTTTTTCTCTCTCTCATAGTCTTGTATTTCTTTCTCCTCTTTCCCTTTTCTTTTTCTTTTCTCCATCCTGTTCTTTCTGCTTCATCACCCCAGGTCTGCCATCCCCTGCCCCACCGTCAAGCCCAAGCTTATCCTTACTGACAGTAGCACCATTGGCTGCCATCTAAGGTCTGCCATCCCCTGCCCCACCGTCAAGCCCAAGCTTATCCTTACTGACAGTAGCACCATTGGCTGTCATCTAAGCTTATATTCTTTCTTCCAATAGATTATGAGACCGGTGAACTCTAAAGCCACCGAATCCTAACCTTAACTCTCTCCAAAACTACAGTCTCACCCAAAAACTCCACTCAAAGCCCGGCCCAACTAACCCCTCGCAAAACCCAGTTCAAACTACAACCTCGATTGTCCGTCATGGTCGAATTCTCTGTCGATCTTGGTGAAAAGAACAAACTATCGGGAACCAACTACCTCGACTGGAAATCCAAGATCTCCTCGATCCTGCAACTAAAGCATCTTCTCCGACTGGTACTGAAAAAGGAAACTGTCGAGGAAGCCGAAGCTGCCAACAAGCTTGACAGGAACCGCTACGACGATGCCCTTGCTATTTTGAAAATCAACTGTGACACCAAAATAGCCGATCAATTCGACCTCGAAGCAAAAGGCTGCCCATCCGAGTTCTGGAAACTCTTGGAGAATCACTATCAACCGAAAACGATCCAAAACCAAGCCACCTATCTCAACCGGATCTTCACCACGGTCTTAAACTCAAATGACCTGGAAGAGACTCTCACCACTCTATCGTACAACACCCGACAACTGTGCGCTCTCATCGACGATGCTACCATCAAACCGTCAGCCCTCCTCGACACGGTCATAGCTATGTGGTGTATTATCAACTTACCTGGCGAATACAAGAGCTCCGGTGAACTCCTCCTGAAGAAATGCCAGATAGAAAAGAAATCACCTACCATCAAAGAAGTCGTCGAAGAAATCAGATCCTTCATGCAACGGAATTCTGAGGCCGCTGAATCCTCCAAAGCCCTTGCGACCTCCAGGAAGAAGCCCAACACTCCCTACATATACAACGGTCCTAAGTGCTCTCCAGGCTGGCACAACCCCAAAACGATGCATAAGCCCGAAGAGTGTTCGCAACTCAAATTAAAGTCATCGACAAGGACCGACAAAAAACCCATCAAGGCGCTGCAAGTCACTCTCTCCAGCCACAAATCCGTCATCATACTCGATTCTGGAGCCACTACCTCCATGTTCAACTCCGTTGACTTCTTCCCGACCTACCAAGGAATCCACGACAATGTCTACCTGGCCAACGGGGACCGCGCCCGAGCGATCGGCCAAGGCACTGCTCACATCGAACTTCCCAACGCCATCCTACACCTGAAGAACTCACTTCTAGTACCGTCTCTCACCTCAAATCTCATAAGCTTAAGTGTTTTCATCAAAAACAATTACACCCTCAAATCCAGCGGACGCAACTCGTTTATCCTCGCGGACGAAACCGGCTCCACAGTTATCTCCGGATCTCTAGCCGACGGAAACTTCATTGTTGACCAGCACGGACACTCTGCTCACAAGGTGGACATCAAAACCCAGTCGATCTTCGAGAAACACCAAGCAGCCGGACACCCATCTCCGAACTATTTCTTTAAAATGTTTCCCGACATCCCCAAAATCGACTATACATGCAACACATGCGACGTCTCCAAAAGTCACAAGGAACCGTTCTTCGGGAATTTTCCCTCCCCGACTAAACCGCTCGAATTCCTTCATGTCGATCTCTGCGGTCCTATTTCCCCCCCTTCCGTCTCAGGACACCGTTATTTCTTAAGGGCAGTAGACGGATACTCCCACTTTGTCTGGATTCGTTTCCTCGCACTCAAAAGCGACGTCAACAAGACACTCAGGGAGTTGTTCCTCAAAATCGAAAACGAGTCCGGTCATTCCCTTATCAACCTCGTATCTGACAACGGTACCGAGTTCAAAAACCGCGACCTCACCGCTTTCTACAATTCCAAAGGAATCAACCACCTGAACTCCGCTCCCTACACGCCCGAAGAAAATCCTTTTGCCGAGCGTGGTAACCGTACCACTGTCGCCAAACTCCGCTGCATACTGAACGACTCCAATCTTCCTCTCGTTCTGGGCGGAAGCGGCCAACACGGCCGTTTATCTCGAAAACCTCACTCCTTGTAAATCCATCGATTTCTCCTCTCCTTTCTTTAAGTGGTATGGGAGATCCCCATCTGTTGCTCACTTACGTCCTTTTGGTTGCGAAGCCATCTATTTTCTAAACAGGTCAGAAGGAAAGCTAGGCAATCGTGGGGCAACGGGGATCTTTTTGGGCTATGGGGATGGACACAGGTCCTACAGGGTCTTGGATGCAGAAACAGGTAACGTGAAGATATCTCATCACGTCAAGTTTAATCCCCATGTTTTCCCATCCTACCCTGCCGAGTCACCTTCCCCTGATGTATCTAACCTCACCTTCCATTTCAATGACTCCATTCCTTCCCTCCCGTCCAACAACTCCATCCCAGAAGACCCCATTCCCCAAGAGGCCCCACCAGAACCCTATGACTACGACTCTTCCAATGACAACAGTCGCATCGAAGAAATCCTGGTCGATCAAAACCAAATCCCATCCAACTCCGACAACTCGTCCACATCCCCGACTCCCAAGTCAACCAAAACTTACACGTGGGCTCCTGTCGACCACCCTGCTCCGAAAAACATCTCCAGCGACATCGACGTCTCCAACATCCTCCCAAACTCTCACCGAACTCGACATGCAGCCAACGCTGTTGGGTACTTTCAAGAGGATCCAAAATCCTTCGACCAAGCCATCAACTCTCCTCTCAAAGACGACTGGGTTGGAGCAATCTCCACCGAGCTCGGAAATATGGACAAACACTCCGTCTGGACTCCCGTCAAGCAAACCAACGACATGCATCCATTGTCCACTACTTGGGTGTTTCGCCGCAAGACTGACCAAGACGGAAACCTTAAGAAATTCAAAGCCAGGCTGTGCGTGCGCGGTTTTCTCCAAAAGGAAGGCCGCGACTATTCCGACGTGTTCTCCCCGACCGGTCGTCTCACCTCCCTCAGGATTCTCCTAACTCTGTGCGCACTCAATAATTTTGAGGTCCATCAAATGGACGTCAAGTGCGCCTTCTTACACGGCAAGCCGGACGAACTTCTCCATATCAAAGTCCCTCAGGGCCTTGACTGCGAGCCAGGTACGGTTCTCCGGCTAAATAAATCCCTATACGGCCTAAAGCAGAGTCCCCGCTGTTGGCATCACGCGCTAACTGCCGCCCTGAAAGACATCGGCCTCCAACCATCCCACTCCGATCCCTGTCTCTATTTCTCAAGCGACAACTCAAGACCAATGTTTCTCTACGCCCACGTCGACGACTTGCTATTCGGAGGCACCTGGTCTGCCGAATTCAAAGACAAAATCAACTCCCACTTTGATATGGAAGATCTCGGCCCCGCCAAATACGCTCTGGGAATTCGAATCATCCAGGACAAAGGCTCAATCAAGCTTATCCAGGACAAATACATCCAGACCATCATGGACGAATTCCAAATCTGTAACGACAGAGGTACCGACATCCCCCTCCCCAACAACTATCACCTGCTCAAATTCCTGCCCTCCGACACACCCAACCCAGCACCTTTCAGTTACCGTCGGGTCGTTGGACTACTCCAATACATAGTACAATGTACCCGACCCGACCTCGCTTTCACAGTTAGCTTCCTGTCTCAGTTCCTCGAAGATCCCAAGCTCACACACTATCAAGCCGCCAGACACGCTCTTCGATACCTCAACCACACCAAACACAAACAACTCATCCTAGGACAAAACGACCTCAACCGCCGACCACACGAACTTGTTGGCTACTCGGACTCCGACTGGAATGGTTCCAAAGCGTGGAACTCATACGCTGGATCTGTCATCTACTACCATGGAACCATAGGCTGGAGAAGTCACAAGCAAGACGTGGTGGCACTGTCGTCCGCCGAGGGCGAGTACTGCGCCCTAACTGAGTGTAATCAAGACCTTCTGTGGGCCGCAAATGTCATCGAAGAAATATGTGGAAATCGACCTCAGCTAACCCTGTACACCAACAATCAAAGCTCCATTCAAATCGCCAAGAATCCCATCTACCACCACGGACTCCGACATATAAACTTCCGATACCACTTCATCCGAGATCACATTACTTCTAAAAATATTGACTTGAAATATATTCCATTGACCAACTTACAAACCGATCTACTGACAAAGAATCTTACCGGCACCAAGACATCTGAACACACCACTAGATTACTGGGAAGAAGCTCAGGGTTTGTAAAAGAAGAATAAAAGTTTGAGGCGGTGTATAGGAATTATGAGATATTGCGTGAAGCCCAAGTTGTCACAGATTTCTGTTTTTCTCTCTCTCATAGTCTTGTATTTCTTTCTCCTCTTTCCCTTTTCTTTTTCTTTTCTCCATCCTGTTCTTTCTGCTTCATCACCCCAGGTCTGCCATCCCCTGCTCCACCGTCAAGCCCAAGCTTATCCTTACTGACAGTAGCACCATTGGCTGTCATCTAAGGTCATTATCTTTTCTTTATCTCATCTCATCTCTTCCTCATCATTACAATCTTCATTCTTCTTTTTCTCTCTCACTCATGAAATACATATATCCTGTTCTTTCTGCTTCATCACCCCAGGTCTGCCATCCCCTGCCCCACCGTCAAGCCCAAGCTTATCCTTACTGACAGTAGCACCATTGGCTGTCATCTAAGGTCTGCCATCCCCTGCCCCACCGTCAAGCCCAAGCTTATCCTTACTGACAGTAGCACCATTGGCTGTCATCTAAGCTTATATTCTTTCTTCCAATACAACTTTATGTGTAAATATAAGACTTTCTCAGCTTGTTATGCTAGGAAATTTAAAGTAAAATAAGAGATGTTTTTTTTTCCCTTCACTCTGTTCAATATTTCTTTTATAGTTGTTTTGTTTTCACATTGAAATTGATAGAAAAGAACTATCATGCTTGATTGAGGCTGTAATTTCTCATGAATATTTGATCTGGAATGGATATTTTGGGTTTCCTGTATCTCATAATGATATAAACTCACTGGATAAATAAAAACCTTTCAAGTAATTCCTAAATCAAAAGGCACCTGTATGTAAATATTTGATCAAAAGTCATGAATGAAACCAAGGCTATTATCTTTTTAATGGTATATAACTGTAATGGTCAAATATTGTAAATACAATGTCCCAGCCCCACAGGTTGGATCAGAAGAATTTTTAAAGATGCCTGAATCTCAAAAGAAATTTGTGGAATGCACTCTTGACTGGAAAGTTGGTTTTAAACTTTTGTTTTCCTGGCAAGAGGATTCAATAATTACCATGTGTATAACATACTTAATGCTTGCATCATCCTCTAAAAATACTTTTTCAGGATAACTAAATTTCCTACATGGAATTTCTGCACACCAGCAGCCTGTTGGCAGATATTGCACTTTTTGAAGTTGGAGAAATGAAAAAATATTATTTTATGAATTCATACAAAATTTCCATTCAATTGAAGATACCAATGCTGATAACTACCTCAGAAATAATTTGGTTGAGAATCCGTGGAATATATATATAATAAAATAAGGTTGTGGAGTTTTTGAAGGCCACTGATGTCTTGCATCATAATATTAAGCTCAGATTATGTTTCACTTTTCTCAGCCATAAGTTTGACAGAAGTGAAGATCTACATTGGAAATCTTGTGTTTGATGCTTTGAATAAAATGTGAAGCAAAATCACTCTGATCTGATGAAATTGAACAGTGATCATTTTACTAGAAATTGAAAAAAAAAGTCAAAGAGACCTATCCTTCTTTGAAAAAAAAGCACAGGAGAACCTGTATTTGACCTTCTTGTTAAATGTTGAATATTGTGATCCACAGTGTTACAAAAATCAGCACATTGGATAATGACTTGGTATCCTAGTTGGTAAAGCAGCGCTTCTAGTATAGTGTCTTACACAGCTGTCAATTGGCTGTTGCATCAGCCTGCTGCGACACCTGTCACTGCGGCTGGGCTTGCAATTTCAAGCCCGCGTGCTGCTGCAACAGCCGCAGCAACAGACCCAAAACCTGATGCAACAGACCAAAACCATTGCACCCATCAACTCAGCCCACTTTTTCCCGATTCCCACAAAAAACCTTGGTCATAAAGGAACAAGCAGAAGAGGAACGGCAATCAATCCGGGCTGAGAGACTTCACACTTTTGAGTGACACATTCTTCGAGGGGATTGGCAAAAAGATAGAGAACATCAAGGACAAAAAACTCCAGTTAAGTCTCTTTCCTTCTGCATGCTCTGGTTGATGGCAAGAAAAAGCTGTGGTCTGCCCCTCCAGAGCCTGCTAATCTCCCATACTACTCTACCAAACTAATATTTGGCTTCTCACTTACTCATCCCAACCACCATCTCGCCGGACCCTTGTCAACAATGAAGTTCTGTACTCATTTTGTTGATGGACCTGTGCCAATGTTCAGTTTTCAGCATCAATACCGTTGGTTACAATTTGGATGGTCAGCAAATACATGGAAAATATATATCTTGTTGAAATAAAGCCAAACATCGCTTGTCAGATCTTACAAGGCCCATTACGCTTCCATCTGAATCTACCACTGATGAATCCACCAAGAATGAAGAGAATGAATCTGCTTCAGCCACTCATTCTTCAGAATAAAAAAGAATGTTTCCGTATGAAATCCACAATTGTATCATTTGTGAGTACTTTTCCTTTTTATCACATGAAGAAATCAAGAAAATAGCTGTTCTAATTAACCACAAACTTTACAAAAGTCTACATTATTTTGTTTATAACCTGGCTCAATGTCTTTTGCAACCTCAGTTGCAAGAAGTGTGTGGTTGCCTCCCGAGTAATCCTTAATACTATCAAGGAATCTCAAAAAAGCCTCATACCAGTTCCCATGCTTGACAAGATGCCAAGAGACACTCAAAAAATCCTCAAGTACACCAAACTGGATGTCAATATTGTCAAAGAGCTGTGCTGTTGAAAATTTTTCAAGACCTATACACTCAATTGCCTTTGTCCAATCCTCTGTACCTATAAACAGCTTCCAAAATCAACCCCGTGCAATGAAGAATTATTTATCCAGAAGAAAATTTCTATTGGAACCAAGGATCCTGGCGCTCCAGAACAAATCCGCCTGCATGAATCAATCAATTCACAGATTGAATCACCGGCTCAATGTTGCTTGTGTATTTGCCCAGAGTCTGAGGGTGTCCCACGGTGCCTCTGTTGAAATGCTGTAGTCTACAGTGTTCTCTTAGCAACACATTAGGTATGGACTCGGTAGCCTAGTTGGTAAAGGCAGCACTTCTAGTATAGTGTCTTAGATTCTGCTAAGGTCGCTGGTTCAAATCCTGCCCAAGTCAATCATTTTCTGCTAAATGTCTGAAAAATGCTTTGTTAATTCTAACATTAAAAGAAAACCATTTGAATTTTCTGAAATTTAGTCTTGAATTTCAGATGATTCCTGCTTTCAGAGAGAATATACTGGGCCAGGTGAAGGATCCAAACCCAAAATTTTGATCTGACAATTTTAAGGCCTATGATGAGGGAGTTCATCCTCTCTGATAGGTGGGCATTGATAAATTCACGCCCACGCCCAACGCACGCCGATAAAAAAAAAGGTGTGCTGCCCGCACGCCTTTTTTTTATCGGCGTGCGGGCTGCACGCCCATTGGCGTGCAACACTTCAGGTGTGCAGTCGCACGCCCTGTTCAGAACAGGGTGTGCGGTTTGCACGCCCTGTTCAGAAAAGGGTGTGCGAACCGCACACCCTTTCTATGTGTATAGGCAGGGGTGTGCCCCTGCCTATATACATGCTGATGTCATGCGTACACAGGAATGTACGCATGACATCAGCTCCGGTCAAGGAATACAGCCTCCTCGACCGGAGGGATTCCCTCCCGGTCAAGGAGGCTGTATAACCTCCTTGACTGGAGGGATCCCCCCTGGTCAAGGAGGCTGTACAACCTCCTCGACTGGAGGGATCCCCCCCAGTCAAGGAGGCTGTACAACCTCCTCGGCCGGAGGGATTCCCTCCTGGTCAAGGAGGTTGTACAACCTCCTTGGCCAGAGGGATTCCCTCCAGTTGAGGAGGTTGTACAACCTCCTTGGCCAGAGGTATTCCCTCCAGTCAAGGAGGTTGTACAGGAGGTTGTACAACCTCCTTGACCGGGAGGGAATCCCTCCTGGTCAAGGAGGGTATACAGCCTCCTCGACCGGAGGGATCCCTCCCGGTCAAGGAGGCTGTATAACCTCCTTGACCGGGAGGGATCCCTCCTGGTCAAGGGGCTTGCAGTCCTCCCCTGCAGGCGTGCGGCTGCACGCCCACCCTTGGGGGTGTTGCACGCCTGTAGATGGGCATGCAAGCTGCACGCCCATCTACAGGCGTGCCCACGCCCAAGGATGGGCGTGCAGCCCGCACACCAATAAAAACAAGGTGTGCGGGCTGCACACCTTTTTTTTTAAGGACGTGCGCCGATGGGCATGCATTTATCAATGCCCCTGATAGGTGAGAAAAAATCAGAAAGTTCATAAGAAATTCTGGGAAGATTCTTTCTAATGGTTTCAAGGTCTTTGGGGATTGATCATCATCTTCAAGGCTTGGAATAGTTGTCAAAGGAGGGTGTGAAAGGATCAGGGAATAGAAAAACCCTTTGAATGAAGGGTTTAATTCTCTTTGAAGAAGGAATGGAAAGGGAATTTAGAGAAATAAGTGTTTACTCCATGATATCTTGAAGATATGGAAGAGGAAGTTTCAGGATATTCAAAGTCTCCTGGCAGAAATTTATCATCTAACTCAATGTTCTGGTCAGGTAAGCAGTTTAATGTTTTTCTGATGGGAGAGGAAAGGGTAGCTTATTGGAATTTTTTGGGTTAAATATTAATCAATCCTTCTTTCCAGTTAAAATCTGGATTCCAATGAACCAGAAATTAATGGCCTAGGATGGCATCATCCATTACTTGGGCATCCAGGACTAAGGTATCCCATTTGAAGCTGGGGAAAGAGTTGAATTGAAAAGTAATTATGGCCTTCTTCAAATCCCAGAAGCTGGGTTCCTTTTAAGAAATTTGCAATAATAATGGGAATTTCAATGTCTTGTTAATTTGAAGGGACTGTTTTTTTGGAAATTTGGAACTAATAAAAGAGACATTAGCACCAGAGTTTAAACAGACCCTTTATGGTGGATTCAAAGAATAAAAGAGGACAAATCTCAAAATTGGCACACTATCAGTGGCTTCACAAGCTCAAAGGTTTACTTGCGGGAAAGTAAAGATTGAGTAGTTCTCTTCAAAATTCTCAAGAGAACTACTAATCAATCTTTTGAAAACTTAGCTGCTTCACAAGCTTTTTTTAGCACAACTTTCCAACAGATGCTTCCCACCACATTGCATACATAACCCTTAATTTTAAATCCTTGCATTTTCATCCAACTTGAGGCCTCCATCCATATTATGGACCTTTGAGATCACTTGAGGGTTTTTCTTTTAGAGGTTGGTGTAAGGCATTCAAGGTTGAGGGTTTCCTAATTAGGTGTTGAGGCAGATTTTTCTTCAATGCTAATTTTGAATTTTGCTTCAAAGAATTATTCTTGCTTAAAGGGTGTTTCCTCTGTCTTCTTGGATTTACATTTTTTGTGGGACCAGGTTTCCCAACTTTATTGTTTGATAAATGAGCTGTTGGAGTTTTGTGAGTCATTTTGAGCTTAGATTTTGGGGATCTAATTTCATCCTGCTGCAGCATGGAACAGGGAAGGGGAAGTGAGCTGGAAAAGGAAAAAACCTAATCATCAGATGTATATAGACTATCAATTTTCACAGTTGTTATTTTTTTTTCTTATCCAATTTTTCAGTTTCTGTCTTGAGTAAAAAATTACTCACAGTTCTTTTTGAATCCCTTATCCCTTTTTTTTATGTCTGCTCTCTATTTTTTGCATCTTCAGCTCACTATTTTTTGATTCTGACACCTTGGTTGGAACCAATAATGTCTTCTCTCTATTGTTTTGATGATCAGTTCACTAGTTGGTGAGTGGTTAATGAGGTTATGAGCCCAGGAAAGCTTTAACTAACTCCACATCTACACAAATCTCACCATGACTGAAAAACCCTCAAATCCCTGTTGATTTAGGAGTATGATTATATTTCATACTGTTTATTCTTCAACCAAAATACAACAAACATGTATATATTCTATACCAGGCTGTGACTGGAGTTTTTCCTCTCATTGAATCAGAACCATCTATTTCTCACTCACCAGTGTCACAAGACTTTCTGTCTGTGAACTTCGGGTAACTCATCCTGTGTTTCCCTCAACAATCCCAACCTGCCTACCCTCACCAACCTCAATTGGGTTATGTGGCAAAACTTGATTGAAGGATATGTGAAGAAACACATTTTTATTCATTCATTTATACAAGCCAACCTACTCTGTCTGATTCAACCCTTGTGAATGAATTCAAAACACAAAAACAACCAGCTTTTGGAATTCTTCAACAATTCATGGGTATATAAAATTATCAAACATTCAAGACCAACCTTACCAAAGAAAATCCCAGAGCCATGTGGCTTAAAATCAAAGGGCACTATCAGTAAAAATCAATGGTGAATCAATCAAAATTGTATCAAGAATTTCTTTCCATTGAGTTCAAAGGTAAAAATCTTGAAGCCTTCATCATAGAATTGACTTCTCAAATCAGAAATCTAAATGCTGTGGGACATAAAATCAGAATCCCCACCAACTACAAACTCCATGAAAATATTTTTTGTGAGTCAATCCTTGAAAAAGTTTGTGCTGAAATGGTGCACACCAGGGAATTTCTATTATCCATTCAACCCTTAACTGTTTATTCCACCTTTGAAATAACCAAGAGAATGCAATGCAATGATCCATCTATCTGATTCAAGAAAGAAAACTGGCCAGGAAGACAATACACTACTAATTTCATACCCCTGCATCATTTGCTGTGCTTTCCCTGCATGTTTTGAGCACCAACCTTTCTTGGATGCACTATCTCTGGTGATCTTACAAGTATAAAAGCATGATTATGCATTTGGATGCTGTGCTTTTGATATTGTGTTCCCCTGGTATCCTAACCAAATTCTCTCTTGATGCTTTACTTACCCTGTTTCACCCCAAATGTCCATTGGGGCTGGCTGAGCCCTTGCTGCACATCCTGTGTATAAAATACCCACACTAAAATTGCAGAAAATTAATCAAAAATACTTTGGATCCTCACTTCACATTTTCTATTGTCTCACCTCTATTTTTTTATCTATCAGGTGTGCCTCTACCTTTTTTCATAATTATTACTGGTTTTCACAGCTCACAGCACAATCAATGGTGGGCCCGCTACGCTAAAATTAGCTGTAGCATAGCGTAATGTTAGCTTTTTTTTCTACGCTAACGCAAAGTTACTGTTAGCTGAAGATTTTTTCAGCTAATGCTATAAAAATTTCATCAAAAAAGAAAATAGCGGGTAGCGTAGCGTTAGCAACATCCAAAAAAAAAGTTAATGCTACAGAAATTGCCTGTTAGCTGGTGTTTAGCGGTGTTATCTGGAACAAACGCTACGCTAACTGTTAGTGTAGCACTCTTGTCAGCTACACTAACTATTAGAGTAGCACTCTTGTCAGCTACGCTAACTGTTAGCATAGCGCTCTTGTCAGCTACGCTAACTGTTAGCGTAGCGCTCTTGTCAGCTACGCTAACTGTTAGCGTAGTGCTCTTGTCAGCTACGCTAACTGTTAGTGTAGCGCTCTTGTCAGCTACACTAACTGTTAGTGTAGCGCTCTTGTCAGCTATGCTAACTGTTAGCCTAGTGCTCTTTTCAGCTACACTAACTGTTAGTGTAGCGCTCTTTTCAGCTACACTAACTGTTAGTGTAGCGCTCTTTTCAGCTACACTAACTGTTAGTGTAGCACTCTTTTCAGCTACACTAACTGTTAGCTTTTCAGCTACACTAACTGTTAGCAGAGTGCCCTTTTGCGGTGAGCTAACTGTTAGTTTAGCGCTACACTAACTGTTAGTTTAGCGCTACACTAACTGTTAGTTTAGTGCTATACTTGCAGGAGTATAGCAATCATGTCTTGTTTTGCGGCTTTGATGCTTTTACATTAGTAATTCAATGACTCTGATGAATCAAATCAGGATTCCAGAACAGTATTGTCCCAAGATCCATCATTTAAGATCACAGGCATTTCCATAAAAATAGATTAGACATCAACATAAGAAAATAGTCCTAAAGTTTGAGGCCAAATGAAGCTCATTTTATAGCTAACAGGGGGTATGGCCAAGTAGACAGCTCCAAAAGCCACAGTGGGGTGTTTTTTTATGAGCCAAAATCCACATGGAAAAACAATTTTTTTTGTAAAAAAAAACAAAAAACAAAACAAAACAAAAAACAAAAACAACTTCAAGACAGAAATTAAAAATAAATAAATCAGAAATAAGCTGTTTATATTGCTGTACTTGCTCAAATACAGGATTTAAAACAGAATTTGATTGCTTTACTTGTACAAGTAGAGATTTTTGATTGCTTTACTTGTACAAGTAGAAATTTTTGATTGCTTTACTTGTGCAAGTACAGGATCCTCATTGAGCCAAGTGGACCAGCTTTGACCTAAGACAGGGGAATTTATCACTCCTGCTATACCATAAGTAAATGCAACATACCTAATTGGTATCACCCTCATTGGTGAGTAGGATTTGTGATGAGGTTGACACTGATTAGGTACTTCACAGTCACTTGTAATATAGCAGCAGTGAAAAAATGCCTTGTCTTAGGTCACAGCTGGTCCACTCTGCTCAATTAGGATCCTGTACTTGCACAAGTAAAGCAATCAAAAATCTCTACTTGTACAATTAAAGCAATCAAAATTCTGTTTTAACTCCTGTATTTGAGCAAGTACAGCAATCAAAACAGCTTATTTCTGATTTATTTATTTTTAATTTCTATCTTCAAGTTTTTTTTTTTTTTTTTCAAAACAAATTGTTTTTCCATGTGGATTTTGGCTCATAAGAAAACACCCCACTGTGGCTTTCTGAGCTGTCTACTTGGCCATCCCCCCTGTTAAATATAAAATGAGCTTCATTTGGACTCAAAATTTAGGAAATTTTCCTTATGTTGATGTCTAAATTATTTTTATTAAAATGCCTTTGATCTTAAATGATGGATCTTGGGAAAATACTGTTCTGGAATCCTTATTTGAATCATCAGAGTTATTGAAATACTAATTTAAAAGCATCAAAGCCCCAAAACCAGACATTTTGTGCAAGGTGAAAACTTTCACCATTCCCACATCCTTTTATTTGCCCAACCACCTCACACCAACTATTGGTACAATAAAACAATATGCAATCCACCCAAAAAATTCTTTTCAGATTGTTCACTTTGCTGGATCTAAAATGTTGGCCCTGGTTTGAATTCAAACAAGAGAAACAAGTTTTATTTATCTTCTAAGAGACTTATGGCAGCAGGATTCTACCTGCTGAAGCCATAAAAACACCCTTTATGCAGAAGCCATGTTAACTTGTGAAACTAACAGTTAGCAGGCAAAAAAAACAGTTATTTGAGCATAGTGTAAAGGGAAAAACTTCAGCTAACAGCTAACATTTAGCGGGAAAAATATCACCTAACAGCTAACATTTAGTGTAGCATAGCAATGATCTGATGCCGCTACGCTACTGGAAACTTCAAAATCTGTTAGCACAAGAAAAATTATGCTACTTGTTAGTGTAGCGGTGAATTTTCCCAGCTAACACTAGAAAAAATGGCTTGAAGAATTTGTTGCTATGCTAACCGTTAGTGTAGCGGAGTGTAATTTCAGCTAACACTACAAATGTTCTGGGAAAAAAAACCCCCACTATGCTAACACTTAGCGGTCAAATAGTGTAGCAGCCCACCGTTGGCACAATTTCTGTTCCATTAGGTGTTGTGATCCTCTGGCTTCTTGCCCTTTAGAACCTTGGACTCTTCCATTCAATGGAAAAGGAGGAAGTTCTTTGTCAAGGGGGGCATGATATAAAATCTGTAGTTTGGCGTCAATTGATGATTTGTTGCCACAGAATCTATGGCAACATCATGAAAGGTCTTAAATGATTTAATATTGTAATCGTGTAGTTTTTCTGACCATATCTTTTCTTTCCCAGAGTGATTTGAACTTAGCTCCCCAAGAACTGTGGCCAACTAACCCAAAATTAAAAGCACAAGTTTTTCAGTATGTAAATAGTAAAAAAACCCAGCTAGAAAAATCACATCCATCAAATAGTCTCTGCGCCTCAGGATCATAGTGCTGAAAATTATTCCGGGTTGAAACTCCTCTAATCCTATGAGTTTTACCCAGTTGATCAAATCAGAGGTGATGACCAAAATGCTTTTGAATGGCAATACAGGTAACATCACACTTTAATTTATAGTACATTTCATCCACTTCATCCTTCATCTCCTCACAAATCTGTTGGTTCTGAGAATTGTAGGACTCTTGTGGGACACTAAATATAATTTGGTGAAATATCCGCTGAGGGGGAGATCAATTGCAAATCGGTTGAAAGGCTATTACAACTTATGGGTGGTTTGAAAGACCTGTCCCTCTAAATGGTACTATGCAAATAAATAAGAGTCTTGTAATCAATATTTATAAACATATGGCTGATTCCATGATAGATCTTACTTTTATATAGTAATCTCTATCAGACCTAGATACCTCAAATCACTATTCATGTGGATCTGTTACAACTTCTGATGATGTTGGATAAAAATAATCCAGTGGGATTAATTATGTAAGATACAAATTGTTACAAATACTGGTTTGTTACTTGATAAGGTTGGTAATGATCTCTTCTCTAAGCAATCTCTTGATAAGGCACTTTAATCAATACTAGAGCTTCTGTTACTACTACTAATTGTTACTGTTAATAATACTATTTGTTACTGTTAATACTACTACTGCCACTACCGCTACCACCACCACTACCACTAAATAAAATAGTCACTGTGACCAAACCTCTGTAGGCTGATGATTAAAAAGGGAACTGAAGAGGGAGACAGAGGCCTCCTTGTATATTGAAGAGTGAGAGATTTATGCTCCAGGGGAGCTCCTTTTGAGTGTGCTATGCTTCAGAGTTTCTCCCTGGGAGGGAGTTCTGCTGCAGGAACACACCTATACACCTTATCTGCCTGCATAGATTGCATTACATGACGTCATGTGTTGATACGGGACCCAAACAACTTGACACAATCCACATACCTGCCTGACCAGCTGTTAACTCCTTCCACCCAAAATATTGGGGGTCAAAGACTCTCCTCCCACTTTGCCCCTTCTTCCCTTCTTCCTTCTCACCTAATTAATTCCTCCCTCCAAATCACGAAATACTGATTCCCCAACACTTATATTTACATATACCACCCTTATAAAGGTAGTATACCCTTATACCTTCCTGTACCAATAAAAACCTTCCATCCTCCCTTCCATACCTGGTTGAGACATGTTCTCCCAATAATTCCACCTTACCTTTTCCCTTCCTCTGGACCTTGTTCCATCCTATGTACCCCTTGTACTCCATTCCATTTCCCATAAAACTGTGATTTCTGTAATCCTATTGTCCTGCATAGAATTTTAGCTTAAATCCATTATACTATTCCTCCTCTTGTAATGAATTTGGCTTGTTTATATGCTATCCCAATGCTTCTACTGTGTGATTTTGGCATTGTCACACAAATGGAACACCATTTTATTTTGTCTGTAACACTTTCTAAGCCGTCTGGGTTTTCCTGGGCTATTTGAAATAGAGCTGGATCAAGGTGAGTTCCAGGGAGACAGTGTAAATTCATGTTTCCAAATGGGAAAGGGGTAAATTTAGAGGATATTGATGCCACAAATTTGATTTTCTTGAGTGTTGTCAGCTGTTCTTATAATCTCAAACCAATTTGAGGGTTTTGAGTTTCTGGCTGGTACATGATATCATCCAGAAAATTGAAAAGGTTTTTCTAGCTGTAGGGGGGGGGGGGGATATACCATTCAGGTGTAGATAATAACATATTCAGATAGATTAAACAAGTGTGTGTTTTAAATACATACACCCAAGGTGAATTTGATTGCAGGAGCCCTTTGAGTGATCAAATATTGATCTGGTTGATACCAAACCAAGCTGGAAACTTGTTTCCAAATAGGTGAATAGATGAAGTGAAATATTTAGGACTTGAAAATATCCCAAATATTATTATTAAGGAATCAATAATTTTAACCACTACTGAGAAGCAGTATGAATCTATGGTATCATGACCAAATGGAATTAGTAGACAGAGCTCAATGGTAGGGGGTGCAGGATAGAATTTAGAGTGTGATAAGCATAAACAGCTGGGAATATGGGAAACTAATTGTTTTCTGTTTTGAATCACAAAACAAACCATCAGGATTATCAAACTGTTGTGATTTTATGTGGAGAGAGGTGAGATTTGTGAGCCTGGTTCTCTTTAGTGACTTCAGGACACAAGGATAATGGCTTTGTAGAAGCCAAGGAAGTTGAGTATTATATAACTCTATGCTCAAATTTACGATAAAAGGAGCTATTTTTCTAAAGACAACCTCCAACCTAGAAGTAGGTCTGCTGTAACAGAAATTCAAGGGTGAAGGGGTTTGTTTAACAAATAAGGGAAGACAGATTATCTTACTTTTTTTAAGTGAATTGGTTGATGGAATAATAAGGTATAAAATGGTGCTGGATAAACAAGGTACTGGCTGGAAGGTTATTTCAAAGATTTATTAGGCAATACTAAGAATGTAACTGTAGTTGGTGACTTAGAAATCTGTATGAAAAACCAAAAAGACAGTTAAGGGTATGTTTATGTATGTTTTTCTTCATTCTGCTTGGAGTGCTTCTTTATATTACTTGGTTGGTTGCTTTGTTGCCTGTATAAGTACATATGTAATTCTCAACCTCCTTGTTAAATTACCATGTGGGCTTCAGCTGTATGTAGACCATGTGTTCTGTGATTAATGAGGCACATGGTGTTTGAGGCTTTAGTGTTGAAACATGTGGCTTGGTATTCTCAATCTGTAATAGCCACTAGTCTCAAAACAGAAGCAATTCATTTTTACTGTTGTAATATTTGTTACAGTATCATGTATGGGTTATTTCTTCCCTTTAGATTGAAGACACCATCATGCATCCCCATTATATCCAAAACTACTACTACTACTACACAATTTGGCTCTTCAAGAAGGTCTCTTTCAGCTATAGTAATGGTGTACTCAACCATAACAAACAGGTATTTATTGGTTATTTCAGACCATCCAATGTTTCATATACAGTTTTAATTAACACTTAAGACTTTGTGGATGGGAAGATTTTGTTTTTTTTTGGGATGGCAAGGGGTTTATTAAGAGGAGGGTTTGTTTTCACATCTTCAAGTGACTGCCACTGCCACATCCATAGACACATCCATAGACACAGACATACACCAACATGATTAATCAAACTAATATAACATGTTATTTATTTCTTGGTTTTTTTTTTGAAAGAAAAAAAAAAAACATAAAAAAACATAAAAAGATGGATTGATTAATTTTTTTTTGTCAGACCTTAACACAGCTTTGTCCAAATCAATCAATTCAAGCATTTGTATAAATATATATATATATATATATATACCACACAACCATAAACAAAACAAAATGATCTTTCCATGTGAAAAAACTGTTGTATATGTGTGTAATAGAGATATGAGGGGGTGATATCAAAAAAAATGGCCAAATCCACTTTTTTTTTTAAAAAAAAAACAGACAATTATCCCCCCCCCCCCCAAAAAAAAAAAAAAAACAAATCCACCAGTGAGTTTCAAAAGAGGGTAGGGGAAGGACTAACATACTTTTTTTTTAAAAAAAGTGGTGGATTTTCTCAAATCAGTCAATTACTTAGTGGTGGATATGGTCATATTTGATACCTCCTATTATTAATGGACAGATCTTAAAAACAAGGTTTTTCATCAACTTAAAAAAAATCCCCTGAAGGACTTCTTACTCAGGTCTGCGTTTGGAAGTCTGGTGCCATGACTGCATACCAGGGATATCACCTAAACCATCTGGAGTTTATGCTTCCTCTCATTTGTGATTACACTATATGCTTATGGTCTTCATAAATGATACAAGTCTATTCAAAGTTAATTTTTTCTCTGTTGTGTAATCTATTGATTTATGTAACAACAATGAAGCAAGCCACAAGAGCAGCAACAAAGTGAGTAGTTTACGAAGGAGAAATGTGACAACGAAGGAATAATTATGAACAAGCAAGCAAACAAAAAAGTCTTATTTGATGGGTGATCTCAACGAACAAAAATGAGGAGGAAAGCAAAAAGGAAGATCCAATCTGATTTATATATGTACACAAACCTTTCATTGAGGGGGAGGAGGGGAGTCTTTTTTTTCAATTACAAAACAAACCAAATTATAGAAAATTGGCTCTCAATGAATCATGAAGAGAAACCCTATTTTCCAAATTACGTGAAGAGGTAGAGGAGGGGGGGGGGGATGCTTGCTAATAAGGAACGATTGGGAGAAAGAAGGGAAGTTTTTGTTTGTGCTCTTAGAAGCCGGGGAAGAGATGACCGTAAGGATCTTCTCCGACCTTACCATACTCCTCTAAGGAAGCCTCATCATAATGATCGAAATTAGAGGCATCCCATTCAGAGCTGACCCTAGGAACGTAAGGAGCGGGGATCTGTTTACGGTAGAGACGTTCCCAGTCTACTTCGGCAAACCAGGCATGATGAAAGATATCGCGAGAGCCATTGGCCAAGTTTCCGAACCGCTTGGAGAGATCGGCGGTCAGAAGGGATTTCAAGAGGTCTTTGGCAGATGGATTGAAGTAGGATGGATATCGAACTTTTCCAGCAATAATCTTTTCGTATAATCTCATCGGGCTCTCCTCTGATTTTGTTTATTTATTTATTTATTCAAATTGGTTCAGTGCCTGGTTGACTGTTAGAGTTAAGGTTGTAAGAGGCGTACCTTCGCAGTAAAAGGGCGGATAACCGGCGAGCATTTCGAAGATCAAAACCCCGAGTGCATACCAATCGACACTCTTGTTATATCCCTTAGATTGAACGATTTCAGGAGCAAGATAGTCGGGCGTTCCACAGAGGGTCCAGGTGATGTCGGGGACGAGTTTGGCGAAACCGAAATCGGTGACCTTGATATGACCATCGGAGCCAAGTAAGATGTTTTCGGGTTTCAAGTCGCGATAGACGATATCCAGACAGTGTAAGTAGTCGAGTGCCAAGGCTACCTCGGCTCCAAAGAATTTAGCCACAGGATCGGGAAATCTCTGTAGTTTCTGTCAGCCATCTATTGTGTTTTGGATTATCTGATGATAGATTGAAGATATGTACCTGACTCTTACGTAATAGATTGAACAGTTCACCACCTGATACAAAGTCCTGTAAGATGCCGACCCAAGTTTTAAAGGCTGATTAAAAAACAAAAACAAATTTAAAAAAAAGAAGAGGGATGATGAGGGGAGCTTACCATGACCATGTAGAGGTTGTAGGAATCGGCAAAGGTTCCCCAGAGATTGACGAGGAAGGGATGCCGAACGGCAGCTAACATCTGTCGCTCGGAGTTTGTATGTTCGACTTGTTTGAGACCTACGACGCGTTTTTTATTAAGGACCTGTAGGGGAGCAAGGTACTTATTGAGCCAAGGTTGGTTGGTTTTTTGTTTTGAATTAAGCTTACCTTGATCGCGTAACCTCTACCGTTGTGACGAGATTTGGAAAGATGAACTCTGCCAAAGGATCCTGTTCCAAGGGTGCGTATGAGATCAAAGTCGGCCAGAGCGTAACGGGAGCTAGTCTTGCGAGGGTTTTTGGTGGGGTCGGAAGCTTGAGATTCATTGGTAGGATTGAGTTCTAGGGTAGTAGAGATGGGATTGGGTGAGGATGAGGGAAAGTGAGGGTTAGATTGTTGTTGTTGAGTTGTTGTTGTTGTTGTTGTTGGTTGTTGGTGGTGGTGTTGATATTGTTGATGTTGATGTTGTAGTTGTTGTTGTAGTTGTTGTTGTTGGTGGTGGTGGTAGTTGTTGTTGTTGTAGTTGTAGTTGTGATGGTGGTGTTAGTTGATGTTGATGTTGTTGTTGTTGTTGTTGATGTAAGAGTTGTTGGTTTGGATGAAGTTGGTGGATGGTGTTAGTGGTGGTAGTGGTGGTTGGGTTTGTGGTTAGGTTTGTTGGTTGAGCCAATGGATGAGGAGGGATGGGGGAGATAAGGTTGGTTAAGTCAGTAGGATTAGGAGGTGCATACTTGGGTGGTGGTGGATGGTTGAAGGATAGGTCGGTTTGATTGATATCAAAGGTTGACATGTTCTCTGGGTGAGTGAGGAAGTTGGAATGTACAAAATATGTAGGATGATGATGGTATTGAGATGGTTTATTTTAGAGGGAAGGCTTGAAGTTGGGCGTCGGATAAGGAAGGAAGGAGAGGAAGTGTATGTATATAGGATTTTATGTAGTAACCAGGGGATTTTAATTTGAGTTACCAGAGTTTGAGGTTTAATTTAAGTTAAGTTAAGTGAAGGTAACTAAGCCCTTCGGTGGTTAAGTTATTGAAGTTTAGAGACGATGAGAAGAATTGGACTGACTAAGTGGTTGATTAGATAAGATTTTAGGGATTAAACTGAATTGTTCTCGATCGGCTTGAAGGATCGAATGAGTTCTAGATTTGATGACTAAGCTCTGATTGACTCTTCTAGCTTTGGTGAGTTTAGAGTTGAGGAATGAGGTGGAAGTAGGAAATTTCTTAATGAACGGTGCATGTTGTGGTTGTTGTGGTGGTGGTGGTTGTTGTTGTTGGTTAGTGGAAGTTAAGAGAGATGGTGAGTCTTTGGAGTCTTTTGTATTGAGTACTATCCTAATAGGATCTATATTTATCGAGTTAGACTTATTAGAAACTAAGGATTTTAAACCACCAGTTGGTTTAGTACTGGCTTGAGTCTTATGACTGGTAACTGATAACCTTTTCTTCCTCGAGGAATTAAACAGTTGTAAGAATGAACCGATAATGGGCATCTCGAAATTAGTTTTAATTATTAGGGAGGAAGAAGAAGGTAGCTGCTAGTAGGCGTAGGCGTAGGCGTAGGGGGGGGGGAAGATAAATAACTTCCAACGCTTCACTCTCGTCGAGTAAACCCTCGTCATTGTCGATAATCGATCGATTGTCCGAGCAAGTTTCGATCGACTTTTAACCAAAGGGAACAAGAGTGTTTCCCTTGGAGGTCAATAGTACCCATATTCTTTTTTTTATTGTGGTGGTGGTGTTTATATTGGTATTGTAGACTTTAACAAAAGACTTAGAATATTATCGAGCAGCATAAGTCAAATGGCTAATGAATTAATCAAAAAGGAGAGAGAGAAAAAGAGTAGGATACAACCAACTTAAGTCGCAGTAAGGCTGTTGTTATCTGAGGAAAGGAAACCGTCGGGATTCCTAATTTTCAAATATAAGTGGATAAGGTAGACTTTGTTTTGGAATTCGAACATATTTCTATTCAATGTACTACGTCTTGTCTGATTGATTAATCGCTATTCGAGGTAAATACAGAAAGTGATAGAGCGTGTGTCTCCCTTAGCTATAGGTTGGATCCAGCCGGCGGTTGATTTGGATACCAGCTTGTGGCGACAAGGAAAAGTGAATTTGGATTTTATCTCTAACAGATCACACACACACACACCTCTGTTAAACGGTTGTAGTATTTACAACACATGGACTATTAATATGTACAACGTAAATAACTTCCTCGACAGCAATTCTTGGATATCAAACTAAATACAACCAGACCATCAACCGGGCTCCTTCCTTCAGCATTAAATATTTATTTAAATAAATATTAAAAAATAAGTTCAACTAACTATACTTTAGACATCGAGTGCTATGCGGACTGTTGGTACTCACTATTAACCATTCCATCTGATTGATTCTCTCCCTTCCACCTGGTCGTCATGTAAAGACCCCTCGATTAAAATAGAGCAACAACCTTGGTCTTAAAGCCTTCACAATCAAAGCCCCTCCTTCTCCAACCCATCTCTCTCTCTCTCTCTCACACATTTTCATCCAACCTCTAACGCCTCTTTAATTCCTTGAAATATTTAAAAAAATCTAGAAACGACAAACACTTTTCTTCGTCTATCCTTATCTCTCTCTCTATAATCTTTATTATTTAGATTATTAGTATGGCCATCCGTAGAACTTTCCTCCTATACACCTTGGCCTGGTTTGCCAATCAATTTCAGTTCTCATCATCAGCAAAACTACTAGATACCTTACCTCCGACCATACAACTCTATGTTGGTGGTATGTCTTCTTGAGATTACATCTTAACCCATCTCTAGTCATAAAACTCACCCCCCCCAATCTCTCTCTCTATTTCCAGGTGAATCCAAGGAAGTCAAACTCTTCTCATTCGATACCGTTCAAGGTACGTTTACCATGCAAAGGTCCACCGATGCCCTGGGCCCTAATGCACTATGGCTGGATTTTGATAAATCTAATAATTTCATCCTCAGGTATGAAATCTCTCCCTCCCACTTCTTTTTTTCTCTTGGATTCTGACCATGATCATCTTGTCTCTAGTACCTCGGCTGCCACTTTTGATAAAAAGGAGAAAACCGGTGGGATCTTTTCGGCTGCGATCGCCGCCGATGGTACTCTTCAGCCCATCAATGCAGTCCCTACACCTGAAGCTCCAGTCTCTCTTGAAGTCAGTCCTGATGGTAAATTTGTGATGGTGGCCTCTTTGTAAGCTCTGAGAAAAGAAAAGAAAGGAAGAAAAGAAAAAAAAGAAGAAAAGACTCTTTTGGTTTGATTTGCTCACATTTACTATCTCTACTTTACTTACCCGTTCTTTGGGTTTCTAAAATCATGATCAAGTAACGGCGCAAGTTTAACTTCATACCGACTTGCCCCTGATGGTAAACTTTCCCAAGCTGTGCAAACTTTCACTTTCACTGGTTCTGGCCCTATTAAGTCACGGCAAGCCGCTGGTTAGTAATCTTGAGCATCTCAGAGGACGTAGGGGTAAAAGACTAATCGATACACACTCTTGAACTATTTCCAATTAGCCTCGGCCCATCAAGTCAAGTTCGATGTAAGCCCTTGATTTCATACGTCCTCAGTCTATCTATCTAATGTACCTTTCCCATATCAACTTCTCATGACCTTCTATGCCTTTTCTTTTTTTTTAGCCATCCGGGAAACACCTTCTGGTTCCAGACTTGGGATCCGACAGGATTCGAACATTCTCCATCGATCAAGCTGGAGTCCTCAAGAGAAATTCTGATATCGCAGTTAAAGAAGGCTGTGGACCGAGACATTTAACATTTGCACCCCAAAGAAAAGGTGGCCCACTGAGGTTCTACCTGATCTGTGAACTCTCCAATGAGGTCGTCCTCATCGAATTCCCAGATTCTAGAGCAAAAACCACCGCCCTCTTACAAACCATTACCACCCTTCCAAAGGGGGCCAACCCAACCACCTTTAATGCAGCCGAGATCATTATCTCACCTGATGGCAGGTTCCTATATACAACCAACAGACAGAAAGATCCAAACGGCCGAATGGACGACAATACGTTTGCGATCTTTGCTCGAAACGAGAAGGACGATCAGCTGACGCCCTTCGGTTTCTCTCCTTCGGGAGGAAAGGGTCCCCGCCATTGTGCTTTCACCCCTGACAAGGCGGCAAGCTTTATGATCGTCACCAACGGCGAGAGTAATTTGGTCACAATCCATAGACGGAACGTCACTTCGGGCGCTCTGGCCGAGGTCGGATCTGTTCCATTTGAAGCAGCAGCAGTTGCTTTATTTAGAGTAGTCTAACCTGTATCTATTCCCAAACCTTTAATAACTCACTTTCATTCTGAATTCCTTGCCCACAATCGGCGAGAAAATAAATAAAAATAATCATCATCATCCTAATCTCCATCTCATATTTGATGTAAAAAAAAAAAAAAAACCCCCAACCGACTTCTTATGCTAATGACATCAATCAGAAGCAAAAAAATAAATAAAACAAAAAAAAACAAAAAAAGATCTTTTTTTTTTGTATTGAATGGCTTCAAGGACATTTTTGTGAAATTAACTGAATGGTTTCTACTTATTAATTGACCTAACGTCCATGCATGACATGATCCTTAAGCGTTGAAATGGTCCACAGATTGATATTCATGTAGAAATCATGAAGATTGGATTGGCATATGTGAATAAGATCCCGATACTTATTAAATTCAACCTTGGTCTAGATTGAAGATGGCGTGGTGTGTCTGAAGATCATGAAGAAAGTGCATCTGCTGATGTATCAATTGTTCAAGATCAAGTCCCTCCCCCAAAAAAAGAATATGAATAGTTGAAAATATTTACTCATCTAGGGAAACTCCCCCTGGGAGAAAACTGCTTGTGGATAGCATTTTATATATATATAAGATTATAAATTGGAAAGGGGGGAGGGGGACATCATTTTGTAGAATAATCAACCAGGGACATCAACTTTTTAATGGACCTTGTACTTGGGGTCAAATTGCTTCCAATTTCCAATTTTAAAAACACCTTTCATACTGTGCGCAACGTCCATCCCAAAGTGACAAAAAAAAAGTATGATTCTATGAACAGCTACTGCAATAACTAAATTCTTTACATCAAAATTATCCTGCTTACATATTGACGGTCCATTACAAAAAAAAAGCTATCTCTTTAGGCTATATGTCAATTTAATGACACTATAAATTGTAAATTTGAGAACCACCTTTGTTGATGGAAATCATGCAGATTAAACAACCAGGTAGTGGACTATCCCTGAAAAGAATCTGTATTATTATTATTATCAAATGTTTTCATCTCCTGTATATTGATTTTTTTTTTGCTTGGAGAAAAAGAGGCAACAAAGAGGGTGTCAATCTCAGAGGGGTGTGGATTGGACCAATGAGCTGAAGCAAAGATGTGGTTTGTGGGAGAAAAGGCTCTGACTTGATCCTTTTCCTTTGAATACACAAGCAGAATGAAATATATAAGTCATACCTAGAGAGCCCCCTTGCAAGATCCAAAGGGGGCCTAGGAGACTAAAAAAAAACATCACACATGAGATGGAAGAAGACAGACAGAAACAAGGTAAATAAAAATTAACATGTGGAATACAATGTAAAATAATGATGTAAATAGAACAAACACATCACAAACTTGTGATGGAAAGCATCAATGACTAATTGATATAATATTTGAATACATCACACACTTTGATGGAAAATGGTAGTTTTGGGAAGGGGGATTGAGCATCACAAATCAGTGATAGAAATGAGAAATGAGAATGTGAGCAGAGAAGATGACTTGAATTCTGACACTGTTTATGATTTCAATTACCAGTTGATATGAGGGTGCAAGGATTGATGGGAAAGAGTTCATTCCTTAGTTGTGCTAAGTTCTATGCAGCCCCTCAGATCAGTTAGATTAGATTTTTTTTTACAAATGCGCCTTGGACAGATTTGCACCCAGTTTGTTCAAAATCTGTCAAAACAAAAAAATCATGTTTTTTTTTTTTGTGTTTTCCAAAACCCACAACTAATGATAATCAATGCTGAATCCTTGCCCAAAATTTGAGTTTTATGAGAATTGTCCAACCAAGGCACTTTTCCCATTTATTTGAAGTTGTTCAAGAGTAATGGCTAGTTGATGGGCTATTGGAAACTGGGGTTGAGGTCTGCCACCACAATGGAATCCCAGATGGAAACATATGAGATCTAGGAAATTGGTAAAGCCTGACTTGGATGTCCTTTCAGCTTGTTGGAAATCTTTCTCGGACATTGAAAATAGCCTTGCTAGTAAAAAGTGCTTTATCACTAAAAAATCAAACTATCCATTTTTGGAAGGGGGAGCTTTGGGGAAATCATGTGAGATTAGTGTGCATGGGGATAGGGCTTTTGTCCAAAAGGCTGTTGATTTCTTTGAACTCCAACCAAAAAATTATCAAAATTGGGTCACATGTGAATTTGCCTTTCTGAGTATCCACACATTTTGGTCTGGAAGGAGATTTGTTGGTAAGATGAGGCATAGATTGATGAATGGTATATGTGCTTACAGGCATGTTAGAAATATGGTGGTTTGATTTTATTAGGGGAAGTGGTAACATTGATTGAGATACTGTGTGGTTTTTATGTTGATAGCTGATTGTATGTGTTTCCATCTGCTGGTAGAATTAAGATTTTATGCTAAAACCTTTAGCGGTTTTTGTAAGCACATGTGATTTAAAATGATTTTTTGCTGGTGGAGGCCCAATGTGAACCGGGCTATTCTTTATACCACACCATCAATCCTGGGATGGTATATTTGGTGGGCTGCGGCAAGTCAGTGATGTAACAGATATATTACAACAATTTCTTGCTTGCTCAAAACTTGCTTGAAACTAATGTAACACAACATAGTGTGTTGATATGAATGCTTAGCCTTTTTGAAGAGTGTTGGATAGCAAGGTTATGGTGTTAGGTCCACAGCCGCAATTTCATCTTCTGGTTACTGCCACACACTGCACCAGGTACTGTGATCAAAGTCACTTGCAGAGTTATGGAGGCCATTGTCTCAGTCGGCCGCCAATTGGTGGTTTGGCCTGATTCTAGTTGCTGTGCCAAAACATCTGATGTGATGCAAAAAGGGAGATTCAATTTCAAAGCTTCTCTGAATTTGTTGATGGGACCACTATCCCCTTGTATCAGCAGCCATGTTATGATGGCGAAGTATTCTACAATCAAAAACATGGATATTCTGTCAAAGCTCAACCAGTATGACTGCAATCAGTACATTACCTCATTCATCACCGGTTGGCCCGGTACATGCAGTGACAGTTGAGTTTAAAAATGCATGCAGCAAATTTCTTTGATGAAGTTAAGCTTAATCTCTTTCTTTATTTGGGGCTTAATATTTCCTGAAACTAATTTTGATCTTTCTGGGCCTTTCAGAACAATACTTGCTTGCCAATTCAGTGTACAAATTTACCAGCACTGTCAAACCTGCACATAAGGCCCCAGAAGCATACAAAAAGATAAATACAGATTTAAGCTGCTGCTTGGAACAGGCCCAAGTTTGTAAAAAACATGCAATTGGGATCCTCAAGGCACAAAGGAGCTCTCTCCAAGAGATAAAATTGCAGTTGCATAATTGGGGCCACATGAACCATGTTTTGGCTTGGCTTTATGCATGTGTTATACTGCACAGCTTTTTAGACCAACTTGGAGAGAAATGGATGGGGTTGGGTTCAGATGACTGAGGGACTTCACAAGCAAATGAAGAATTATCAATGAATCAAGATGCAAAAAATTTCCACAATGATTTGACTGCTGAATCTGTTTTGTACAGCTACAAACAAGGTTTCTTACCTATATATCCACTAAATTATTGTTCACTTGATTTTTTTTATCCTTTTATCTATTTATTCATTCATATATATATATATATATATTTTCCTCTTGATTTATAGCCTGTGCAATAATATTACTTTAGCTAGATCAATTTCTCTTGTACTCTCAGTTTTTTCTCTTTCTAGTTTTTCATTTTTGTTTTCTTCAAATAATAATTTATCATTTTTTGGAAAAAAAAGTGAGATGAGTGTTATTAAGTGAGATGAGTTTTATTTATTTCATAATTTTAAGCTGGAATATAAACAAGAATCAAAAGGAAATACACTAGCTATATATCATCCTTATCGTACTTTTGATCTCTGCTGTAGTCTTTCCTTCACAAAGGAGCTGCATGAACAAGCCTTTTTTGTCCTCCAGCAACTTCTCAGATTTTGCCTTGCGCTCAAGCATCCTCTTTTCTTCACGCTTGTATTTTTCATGCTCCCACACAAGTTTCCTGGTATATCAATCATCTTCTTCCTCATCTCTTTTGCTTTCCTGTAATTCCTCATGCTTGAAAAAATCCTTCTCAAACTCCACCCGCTTTGTTTCACAGATATCCTCTCATTCATAGTGTTCTTTATCTGCTGCCACTTGTTTCTCAAAGATCTTAAATCTAGTGGTGGTGAGGTGCTAAATAAATTTGACAAAGCCGCGGACCCCTTTTGTGGATGCTGGGGAGTGGACGACTGGCTTCTTGAAATAGACCAAGGGATGAATTCTGATTGAGCTTGGGAAGGATTTCTTGATCTCCCCTGAATAGAAGGGATGATGGTACTGAGTCTCTTGATTGGGTAGCAGTCAAAATTCTGTTAAGATGGCTGGAAGGTTGGACCAGAACATTTGAAGGGAATGGAGCTGGGTTGTTTAGAGGGACAAATCCTGATGTGATTGGAGTCTTCAACAAGGAGGGTAATGGCTCAAGTTCATCCATCAGTGCAGATTCAGGAACTTTATTGCAAACCAATTACTGAAGCGGGTCTTGGCTGTTTGAGGACTAATCCAAATCCATCTGCTGAGAAATTGACTGTTCCAGATCCTCACTCAAGTGGTGACTAAAGAACCTGTGACTGAAATTTCTTAAAGAAGTAGAACCAGAAATCTAAAGAAAAACAAGCTTAGAACAACTTTGGTAAAAGAGATAAAAGAGAGAAAAGAGACAAACCCTAATAGATGTTTTAATTCTATGACAGACTATCTGAAATATTTAGAGGATGTAGAAGTGAGGATCTAAGATGTGTAGTAATTGATTTTTATAAGATCAGTTTTTTATGTGAGAAAAGATTTAAGAAATAAGATGAGACAAACCCCAACGGTAGGAATAAAGATCAGAGTACTAAGTGTTTGATGGAAGTGAACTACTTGATGAGGACTGAGAATAAGTGATGTTTGATTAGCTTGAGTATGAGCTAGAGAGATGATGATTATTTGAGGAATGATCTGATTTCATTTCTCACCAAGTTGGAAGCTATTGAAGGCTATCCAGAGTTAAAGCGTCAAGGACTTGTCAATGAATTTGAGTAGTTGTTGGAGATGTGAATTTGTTCAAAGTAAGGGAATGTAAGAGAAGTAAAGAAAGGGGTAAGAAAGAGTTGTTGAAGAGAGTCGAGTGAGATGTGGAAGAGGAGTGAGATGTGGAAGAGGAGTGAGAATAAATTGAACTCAAGGGAGATGAATTGAGTTGTGGTAAGAAGAGCACATGTTGCGCAGCAACATGTATTTTGATTTGAGCGCGCTCAGAGCAATTAAAAGTGTGTAAAAGCATGAAATTCAACAGTGACTTTGGTTATGGGCTGAGCTAGTTATCTCTGAACATTTTTCACTGAAATCAAAATCATGAGTTTTTAAAGAACCGTCTAGACATGAGTTATCATACTCAAGCATTGGAGTAATTTTTTTTCCTTCTTGCCTATGATTGCCACAAGTCAGTAGTAGAAGGGGAACTTTTTCTCAAGGATCTTGGCAAGAGTCTGAGGTCCACAATCTGTTTTGACCCCAGTACCTGCATTCAATTCAAATTCCTTGGCTTGCTGATAATTTTTCTTGAAGTAATAGTTGATTTGTTTCTGGAGTTGACAGCCATTGAGATTCAACAGATTGTTATGTTTATTCAACCACAAGGCAAAAACCTTGTACCCATACAGCTTTGTTAGCTTGTGTGAACCAACTGAAGTCTGGTGACCACTTCCAAAGAGGCTGTCATATAAGTTATTTTGGTTCTTGAGATATGTGCAGATGAGCTCATAACTGTCCTTAACAAAAAAAATTCCACAGGTGTTGTTTTCAGGCTGATGTTGAGTTGCTGATGTTGAGGAATGCCACAATTGCACTGCCAGCATAATTGCCTAGGTTGAGTTCATCCCAGTTAAACTAGGATGCAAAAAACCAATTCAAAGTAGGTTGACCCCAACCAATGAAATATAAAACCAAGGGGGGTCCCTTGGATTTATATTTCATCAGTTGATTTCAACCAAGTTTAAATTGGTTGAGTGCATCCCAGTTTAACTGGGATGACTTCATCCTAGGTACATATGCTGGCAGTGTTGAGATTTTGTTGAAAGCCTTTTCTTTGATTTTTCTTGTTGCTTCTTCTGCTTTTTCTGGAGTTTTATAACTTCCTGCTGTTTGCAGTTTCTCCCTTTGGATGTTTTCATGATGTTCTTCCATCTGAGCCTTTGTGCAACTTGGTTGTTTTTTAGACTGACTGGAATTGGTGGGCAACTGGTTTCTGTTTATTGGGATCTGCAGAAGAATTTATGAGAACACAACATAAATTCATGAGAATAGAAGAGAGTGGGAAAGACTTAGGGAGTTTGAGGTATTCATGTGGTCAAGGATGATTTTCAAAAGGATGTGTTGAGGGTATTTCTGCATGTGTACTCAGGATGGGTAAAATCTTATGCTAAATTTGGATTTGTTAGCATGTTGTTTTAGGCTAAAATTTTATCAATTAGCAAGTTTGATTTTAGTCACGGCCATAAAATAGCCCAACGTGAACCGGGCTAATGATACAATACTCGAGCACCATATAACCTCAATAGACATCACAATGTGCCTGATTCTGGCGTAAAGTGCCCCTGCCAAGGCCCAGACTGCGGCGGGGGCGGCACATGTTTAAAATAGCGATTATGCATAAAACCAAAACAACAAACTTGGCCATTCTGTGAACGGCAGTCCCAAGGCTCTCATTAACCCTTAAAAGGAATCTTATCATAATGGATTTCGTCAAACTCCCGATACTGCAGCACCCTCGTCTTACCAGATCTAATGCCGAAAGATCAGAAGGCCGATACTGGAGGGAATTCAAAGTAAGAGTCCCTTTTTTTTAATCTTGGAAGCTGGGAGTTCAGATTTTGACTAAATCAGTTGTTTTGTCACACACCCCTTAGAACCCAGTGTTTGTCAAATCATACGCCCCAATCTCTCATATTACCTTCTCATCCAAAGTGCCTCACCGATATTGCGTGAGCTCTGGAACCAAAATTCAAATCTATTCTCCCAAGACATTGAGGGTGGTCAAGACAATCTCTCGATTTCAACTGCCCGCTCGATGTTCAGATATCAAAGCAGATGGCAAGCTAGTCGTCTCTTCCGATGATTCAGGACTCATTCAGGTCTTCGACCTCAACTCTCGAGCCATCTTGCGTACTTTCAGGGAAATCAAACAACCCGTTCATGTCGTCAAATTTTCGCCTACCTCTACAAATATACTCACATGTTCGGATGACTCAACCGTGCGTCTTTACGACCTAGCCACCTCCAAAACGGTCCGGACATTCATGGGCCACACGGATTACGTCCGTGCTGGGGATTTCACTGGACCGAACCTAATTCTCTCTGGAGGTTACGATGGACAACTCAAGCTTTGGGATGACCGGATCGAGGAGAATGGGGGCTTGGCTTGGTCCTTAAATCATAAACACCCAATCGAAAAGATCTTGATCCATCCCACCTCAACTCTTGCAATCTCTGCGGGTGGCCCGATTGCAAATGTATGGGATATCCTTGGAGGTGGTGGAAATAAACTGCCTCTCATATCCCTCTCAAACCACCAAAAGACTATCACCTCGTTATGTTGGGCCCGAGGCCCATGCAGTGATCTTCATGAAGGAAGTCAATCGACAAGGCGTCTACTTTCTGGCGGACTTGACGGCTTGGTCAAAGTTTATGATATCTCAACTGGCTCGTACAAAGTTCGACATACCATCAGGTACAGCTCGCCGATTTTATCCATGGCAGTTTCACCCGATGATAGCTTGTTGGTAGTTGGCTGTACTGACGGAAGTCTGAGTATGAGAAAACGACCCAAGTCTTCAAATGAGATTGCTGTCAACAAGGCCATCAACGCACACAAATCCCTGTCTACCGCAAACAAAGAAAGCAATCCCACAGCCAACGAAGCCGAAGTTGTATGGGGTAGACAAGACGCCAATCTCATCGAAGAAATGGCTGGAACTGGGATGGATACTGTCCACGAGGAAACAGCCGATGAAACAGCCGATATGAGGAAAGCAGGATTTCTAACAACTGAAGCCATGACCACCACCCCGGAAACTAGTACGATTTGGCGGAAAAAGAAACAGCGCTTACAAACTTGGGACAAGATGTTGAAAGCTTTCCGTTACGGCGATGCCCTAGATTCGGTCCTCTCATCAGTAAGTTACTTAGTTGAGACCCCTCACCAGATCATTGGAGGCAAAATTATCCTGATATTCATGCAATTAACTCCTGTAGACAGTCCCCCCAAATACAACATTCTCATTGATACGTGAACTGATGCATCGCGATGGGCTCCACCAAGCACTCTCCGGTCGGGATGAAGTTAGTTTGGCCCCCATGCTGCGACTCATTTCAAGACACATAACCGACCCGCGTTGGTTTAACATAGCCTCAGATGTGCTGAACTGTATCATCAGTATGTTCATCAATTCCTCCAAAGTCCTCAATCCCTTTTCAACAGATTTTCTGAATATTTGTACAATCTGACAACATCTAGATCTCTACGGTGCTGTGCTGGGAAAATCACAGACCATCGACGCGCTACTATCGGAAATTTCATTTCGAGTTTCTGATGAGCTCAAGTTGCATTCAACCTTATTTGCTGTTAGCGGACAGTTGGAGATGATACTTTCAGCGTACGATTGATTTAGTAATGTTTTTATCAATACATGCAGCGTCCCTTCAGGGGTCGTGCTCTCAATCAACCAGAACTTGGTGTCCAAGTTGAACGCTGTGCTTATGCCTGTAATTTTACGGGAGTTTTTTAAAATTAAGTTTGCTGCCAAACTGGAAGTCTCAACTGTTTTTGTACTCCGTTTCAGTATTCAATTCTGAAACAGAGTAGTCAGGGTTATTACATGAATATAAAAGTGTTGCCCTTTTTTCATTGGAAACATAACAAGGTTCAACAGAATATTTCATGTCGAGGAAACAGAACCGACACTTTAGATAAGGGAAGAAGGTCTGCTGGGATGTCGGGGTACCTTGCAAGTAAATAGAACGGAACATATGACGAAAAGGAACAAAACCGATTCACTGAGGAAACATGGTGATTTTCGTATACAAGACAGAGAATAAAATCAAGACGGAAAGAACTACTTGATGTTGTATGAGAAAAAGCCTGAAAAAAAAAATGGATTCAGAAAGAATTTTGACCTGCGAAGAATTGTCCAAAGTCTAGTTGAGGGACAGCAAGATTTGTGTTGCTTATTGTGGATGGGTCAGAGATCTTTCTTGAATTGGGCCTTGTTACTGAAGCGGCTGTAGGAATCCTTCTAGACTTTGAAGAGAAATGGGTCCGATAACTCGATAACGATCGGTTGATTAGCGCTTGGAACTTTGGTCAGCAATTGTGATTGAGTGTATCGTTGGAGCTCACTGCTGTAACATATTATCCTGTCGACTAAAACGGCTAGTACAGCTTTCCATCACGCACTTGTAAAGCCTTTCGCCCGTGTGGATTCGTTTGTGTCGGACGAGGTGGCCACTGGTAGTGAAAGCTTTCCCACAGCCTTGCCATGTGCAGGCATACTTCCGGGCGTATCCTCCTTGGGTCACACTCACATGGGAGTCAGTTAAGATCAAATGTGAGCTCCTCCCGGTCTTTCTGGCTCGCGGTGTGTGATCAGACTTGCTACTAGGACTACCGACGAGGGTTGCAGAAGAAGATGTGGAAAGTGAGTTTGCTCTCTTCGAGGTGGATGTTTTCCGCTCGCTGTTCGTCTCTGGGGCGGTAGCTTGCTCAATTGGCCACGCTTCTGGGTCCTGAAGTAATGGCACTTCACTAATATCTGAGAAGAAATAGGTGGGGGGTGTTTGTAGGTTGAGGATGGGCATCGAATTTTGAGGGTCCAGATACGAGATTTCATTGCCCATGTACTGTCCGCCGCCAATCGGGGGGAGAAAAGAACACAGCATGTTACTTCCTCCAGGCAATTTCCGCAGGGCCATTTGGGAAGATGGAGGGGCAAATTTGATTGACTCGAATGAACCATTTGTTAGACGGGGTGAAATTGATGACGATTGGTAGTAGGGGGGTGGGGTACTGAACAGGGACTGAAGGGGAAAACTTTCTTCAAAAGAGTAGGGATTGATTTGATTATTGAGGGTGGGTACAGGACAACTAAGATCCTGGTACTCGCTAAGATTTGGGTTACAGAAAGATGGCAGAGAAGGAGATTTCATGGGGGTGAGACCAGCTGGATCGGCGTACGAGCTTAAAAACATGTTGAGCTGGGGGCAAGATGGAAACAGTGAGTACTGGTGACCAGTCTTGAAAAGAAGAAAGAAAAAAAGAAGGAAAGAAAGGAAAACGTGGACAACAAGGGCTTTTCGGGCAGAAAGGGAAGAGGGAGACCTGAAACAAATTTTCAGGAAAAAAGCCAACTGGGATTGGGGTACATGGGATTTAACAAGGGCGGCCGCTCCAGAGGCTTCGAATCATACTATCAGCCCTTGTCCTTTTTGTCAGGCATGGCAATGTTGCTGCTGCCTTGTTCGAGTGCTCCAAATCGGTCAAACCCTCGTGACGACCACGGCACCTACTCATTTCGAGAATTACGCCGGGTCTGTAACCGCCACTATGATCTCAGACCCTAGACCCTCTTTCAAATCAGATTAGCACAGCCACGTTCCCTGATTCCTATTCCCCAAACTGGCTGGCATATGGTGTATCCGGCTCTCCACTTATTTTGTCACCAAATTATTATTATTTTCTTTGGTCTTTTTTTTTCCATCTCAAGTTACAATTTTTTTATGTTTGTTGTTCTCCCACTCGCGTCCTTTCCAGCAATTCGTCTATCGATCTTTTCACTCCTACTTACCACCGTCTCTCGCTTTAGTCACTTGAATAGGTGGTTGGCATCTGTTTCTCTTTGTTCTATTCTTGCCCGCAATGCACTTGGGTGTGTTGATCAAGTTCAATTAACCTCATTCACAGAACTTTGCTACGAGAAGTTTTGAGCTCAGTACATACTTTGCAAACAAGGTAAATTCGTTCTCTGCATACAGATATCAGTATCTCTTTGGATATTGAAACCAGAGTTCAAAGACTTGTGTTGAATTATGACAAGTGACACATGGGTAACATCACTCTTCTTAATCGACCACTAGACTGTGCTTAGACATTTATTGTGGCGCTTGGACAAACTCAAATCATCATTATAAAATCTCTGAATATTATCCCTTTCCCTTCATTCATCGACCTCATCATCCAATCATCATCACCAACAATCCATCTCCCTAAGACTCTTTATTCCCCATCTCTAATTGACTTTGTTGTATCTTCTCTTATTATTATCTTCTCTAAATTGACTTTGTCGTATCTTCTCTTTTTCCTTATCTTTATTCCTTATTTCTTTTCTTCCCTTATCTATTCCTTGACTTTGTCAAAATATCATCCACTCTCAATTGACTTTGTCAACATTCCTAATAGCTAAAACATCACTTGTCCATTCTCAATTTGGTGAGAAGACGAACTCAATTCCCTAGGGATCATTTCTCATCACTAACCTATTATCTTCTATCATCAGTCCTGTGTCTCCTCATTCAATTCTTCTCTCTTCTCTCTTGTCCAAGGTTGTCTTGATTGAGGTACCTCAAGTTTGGCATTCTCTCAGTTACCGTGCTGCGGAACAGAACCGGTTGGATTTGAAAATGAGTGATGAGACTCGACAAACCTAATATAGATGTATTTAGTTCAACTTCCATTTCACCTTTGTTGTACTTCATTCATGTACTTTAGTCTTTTGTCAAACCTCAATCAAAACTCATTCTTCATATTCCCTTCGGTTCACAGGTGTGCCTCCACCTACTCGACTCGTCTGACTGTTCCTTGTTAAGCTCACAGCAAACTCGCTGCTATAGATTCCATTAGTCTTCTTAACTCTTATAAAAAACTTGTGGTAATTCTTTTTCTTTACTTCTTTATCTTCTCTTTATATTGTATGACTTCATGTATTCTAATGTTTCTTGATCTTAGTCTGGTTTTTGGTTATAGTAATAAAACAGAAATCTATTACGATTAACAGTCAAAATTGAACGCAAACAATCTATGAATAATAACCTCAATTCAAAACTAAACCAGACACCTTTACAACCTTCAACACATCACATGGCAGAATCTCAGACACTCACTGACAAGATTCAAGCTCTCGCCATCAAAAACTGCCATTAAGGCCATTCCCTCTTTGACACAGGACAACTTCTCTGTTTGGAAACAACACATGATAAATTTGTTTGAAAATTTAAAAATGAAGGACATATTCCTACTCAATACTAGCAACAAACTTTTTATTTGCACTATCATCACTTCTAAGCTTGATACAACCGTGCAAGCTAACGTACTGAATGACAGTAATTCTACCAATGCTTTACTTGTGTGGAATTCAATCTTAAATTATTTTGCATCCAAACACTCAGCTAATTGAGCAAGAGTATGGAATCAATTCACTTATCTTAACTTTGAAGAAGGAGATGTTTCCAACTTCATTACTCAAGTGAAGACTTCTATCAATCAGATGCTCAACATTGGAATCACGGTGGATACCAACATCATTGGATATGAAATCATGAAGAAATTTCCGGATACTACTGAGATGAAAGGAATAAAAATTTCTATCACTCACTCTGGATTGGACGTCACTCACGTCATGGTTTTAGACCATCTATGATTGTACGCAAACTCATTGGCTGCCACTTTGACACATTCAAAACATTCCTCAACTTCTCAAATAGCTCTTTTGAATGAAACAGTCAGATGTAAATCCAATGCTCACAATATGCTGGCTCCTCATCCTAAAGAAAGTTGTTGGATGTTGTATCCCAATCTACGACCAGCTTTTGGGACCGGGTACCAAGGACAAAAACCTCGAGATGAAAACAACGTTAGCAGTTTTCATACATTTGCTTTTTCTTTCAATCCTCCTGCCTCTCAATTCATTCTTGATTCCAGATCTTTTGCTCATATGATTTGCAACAAAAACCTGTTTATCAACCTGACTGTTAAAGAAAGCGGAGTAGGACACACGAGTTGGGCCACCAAAACTCTTCAAATCATGGGAGTTAGGACAATTAAATTAGTAAATAATAATGGCGAATTCCTTCTTCACAATGTTCTATACGTTCCAGATATAGTTGTAAATCTTCTTTCAGCTCACTGCTTAGCTCAAGAAGGTTACAAAATCTCTTTTGAAATCAACAAGTTCAATGTTTTTCTCAACAATGATTTAATAATGGATGGTCAATATGAAAACAACTTACCAACCCTTAAATTCAATAATGAATCGGTGCCCATAAGCTATCTATCAACCAGTGAAATGATTCACAAATCACTTGGTCATGTCAGCTACCAACGACTCATACAAAGACTAGGACTTACATTGAAGGATTACAGAGCGTGTGGGGCTTGTGCAGTGGCAAAAGTTACCAAGGGATTGTTTCACTCTAGACATTCATTGGCCTCCAAACTGTTTGAAGAGATTCACTTGGATGTAGTCAGACCAATTTCTCCAGTTTCAAGAGAGGGACACAAGTACGGGTGTTGATAGTGATAGACGCACGCCAACAGCGTACGCAAACGCCAACCCGCACACCAATTTTTTTTGGCGTGCGGGGCCTACACACCATTTTTTTTTGGCGTGCGGGGCCTACACACCAATTTTTTTTGGCGTGTAGGGTCTACACACCAAAAAAAAAGGGCGTGTGAGACCCGCACGCCAAAAATGGCGTGTGGTTCCCACACACCATTTTTTTTTGGCGTGTGGGCCCCGCACGCCAAATAAAATTGGCGTGTAGGGCCCGCACGCCAATTTTTTGGTGTGCGCTCCCACACGCCAATTGTTTGGCGTGTGGGGGGATATCGCATGTGATATCCCCATACACATAATACATACATGTATTTTGTGTATGGGGATATATACATCCCCCACTCACATAATCAAATGGGAGGGCCCATTCAATTACGTGAGCGAGCCCCCTCCCGGCTGACAAGGTTATACAGCCTTGTGCCGGGAGGAAGTCCTCCCCTCGCTCACGTAATCGAATTGGCCCTCCAATTCGATTATGTGAGCGAGGGGGGACCCACACGCCAAAAAAAATTGGCGTGCGGGGCCTCCACGCCAAAAAAAAGGGCGTGTGAGACCCGCACACCATTTTTGGCGTTTGGGTCTCACACACCCTTTTTTTTTGGCGTGTAGACCCTACACGCCAAAAAAAATGGTGTGTAGGCCCCGCACGCCAAAAAAAATGGTGTGTAGGCCCCGCACGCCAAAAAAAATTGGCATGCGGGTTGGCGTTGGCGTGCGTTTATCAACGCCCCACAAGTACACTGCCAGCATAATTGCCTAGGATGAAGTCATCCCAGTTAAACTAGGATGCACTCAACCAATTTAAACTTGGTTGAAATAAACTGATGAAATATAAATCCAAGGGACCCCCTTGGTTTTATATTTCATTGGTTGAGTTCAACCTACTTTAAATTGGTTGTTTGCATCCTAGTTTAACTGGGATGAACTCAACCTAGGCAATTATGATGGCAGTGGTATTTTCTTACAGTGGTGGACAGTTGTACCCAATTTTGTTCAGTAATTCCTCTGAGGCATAAGAATGATGTCTCTGAATACCTATTGCAAGCCATTGATCTTGAGGCACACTGATTTGGATATTATCCAAAAGTCATTCACTCAGATAGAGGTACCAAATTTATAAATAAACATCTTCTTCAATTCTGTAATAAACACACAATAAAAGCAAGATACTCAGATGCTTATACTCCACAGCAAAACGGGTTGGCCGAGAGGTTTAACAGAAAAATCCTTGAGTCAGCACGAGCAATATTCAAGGACTCTGGACTAAATAAGCATCTGTGGAACAAAATAATCAAAACAAGTGCACTCACTATCAATCAGATTCCTGCTCATTGAAGTAAGAAATCACCTTAAAAATTATTCAAAAATCGTCTGATACCCCTGGATTTCTTGAAACAAGAAATAAAATTTTGTTCAACACAGATTATACTAAAATTTGATTGAGTGTCAAAATGGATATCAGATTGCAAGCAAAAGCACTTATGATTGCTTTCTGTGAGTGATGTCAACATACCCAAAGACGTGAAGACCTGCAACTACCAGATATAATACACCAAAGATATAGGACACTATGGCAGGTTGAACGAGGGCCAGTACTGTTCATAATCAAGGAAAAATTAAGCTATCTTGGAGGTTATCTATCAAGGGTATCTCATGAAGGATCAGAAGGACTTACTTTTGGGACCGAAAAATGACATGCATGCACAAAATGTGGCCAGAAATGTGTTGAAATAAAGTATGATCATCTGGGTGTACAATGCAGAGGAGCGTATGAATCAGTCACACTGATATCTTGGGCCAATTGGGATGTGGCAATTAAATGAGAAATATCAAAGACGACCTACCATTCCTGCTGTAAAGAGTTGAATTGATAGGCAACAAGTCCTTTCTTGTTTGTAAAAGTCTTGGACATGAGAGATTAACAAACTGGTTTGAAGATATCAAATTTCAACAATCGACGTTGGACCCGTGTCTTTTTATACACGAGAATAAGCAATCAGTCATATTTTTTCATGTAGATGATTCAATAGTGGTGGGGGATGTAGACGGTTTTGAGGACCTTTTTCTGAAACGATTTCCTAACTCATCAGCACACAATCCAGATACATTATTAGGAATGGATTTGCAGATGAAAGACGGTGCAATTAAGCTTTCGCAGCAAAAACTCCTAAAAAAGGGATTGGAATTGGCTGGGATAGAAGGGTGCCGTCCGGTGAAAGCTCCGTTGTCAGTGGGGACTCAACTGATGTCGGCGACTGAGAATGAATTGGCCAATTTTGAAAAGCTGAAAATCAATTATAGAACACATACCGGGATCCTCAATTACTTAGCGTGTAGGACGAGACCTGATTTAGCTCCGGCTGTATCCATTCTTTCGGCATTTAACAATGCACCAGGCATAAATCACTGGCAAGAAATAATCCATTGCTGGAAGTATATCCAGTGGACTTGCGCTAACTCTGCAACCTGAAGAAACAGAGGATAATCCTGAAGTTCTGAACCTGCAACATTACACCAATGCCACATGGGCGGATGATATTGAGACTCGACTGTCACGGAGCGGATCAGTCTGTTTCTGGAAAGCGTGCCCAGTGTCATGGAATAGTAAAAAACAAAGAAATATTACAATGTCATCAACGGAAGCCAAGCTGAATGCCTTATCCAATGGAGTACAGGAAAATCAATGGATCAAATATGTTGTAGAAGAACTGTGGGGAACTACTATTCAACCTACACAATTTTACATTGATAATCAAGGACTCCTAGAAAAGTTAAAAAACTTTGGTTCAAATTCAAAAACAAAACACTTAGATATCAAGATGAAACAATTGCAAAAGTTGAAAAAGGATAATGAAATTCTAGTCAAACTCATTCTGACTCAAGATATGATAGCGGACGCATTAACAAAACCAGCAAATCTAGAATCACTCAATCAACTGAGAGACAAGTGCTTCTACATAGAAGTTCTTTTCTCATCAAATTGTGGGGGGTGTTGAATTATGACAAGTGACACATGGGTAACATCACTCTTCTTAATTGACCACTAGACTGTGCTTAGACATTTATCGTGGCACTTGGACAAACTCAAATCATCATTATAAAATCTCTGAATATCATCCCTTTCCCTTCATTCATCGACCTCATCATCCAATCATCATCGCCAACAATCCATCTCCCTAAGACTCTTTATTCCCCATCTCTAATCGACTTTGTTGTATCTTCTCTTATTATTATCTTCTCTAAATTGACTTTGTCGTATCTTCTCTTTTTCCTTATCTTTATTCCTTATTTCTTTTCTTCCCTTATCTATTCCTTGACTTTGTCAAAATATCATCCACTCACAATCAACTTTGTCGACATTCCTAATTGCTAAAACATCACTTGTCCATTCTCAATTTGGTGAGAAGACGAACTCAATTCCCTAGGGATCATTTCTCATCACTAACCTATTATCTTCTATCATCAGTCCTGTGTCTCCTCATTCAATTCTTCTCTCTTCTGTCTTGTCCAAGGTTGTCTTCTTAACTCTTATAAAAAACTCGTGGTAATTCTTTTTCTTTACTTCTTTATCTTCTCTTTATATTGTATGACTTCATGTATTCTAATGTTTCTTTATCTTAGTCTGGTTTTTGGTTATAGTAATAAAACAGAAATCTATTAACTTATACACGCTCATTTGCCACTCCTACATACTGCACTATTATCCCGCTTGAAAGTTATTTGTCGAGGCACCAAGTCCAAAGGCTTGATCAATTTCAGCAAACGGGTCTCGGACAGATCCGGTTTGATGCCTCCAAATATCTCGGTATTCCTCTTTCAGAAGTGTGACTGCCGCCTCTAACTGAGCTACCTTTTCAGCCAGAGCCATGAAGGTAGAATACTGAGCTTTCAGAGCTGGTACGATGGCTAAAAAAGTATAGAGCCCAAAATTAAATGGAGCCATAGGGTTTAGTCAGCAAAATATGAGTTGTTTAATCATTTGGAAATCAAGACTACACCCACATGCAGGGCTGGGGCGTTCAAAGAGTCCTTTTAATTTCAGTTCGACGTAATCAATCGTTTGCCGATAGCGTTTCACACGGTTCTCCATATCGGCAGCCTTTTGGGAGAAAAACTCAAATTGAAACTTCGTAGGATTCGGTAATGAATCAGAATTGCTGTGAGAACCAACAGCCATGCGTTGTGAATGATGAGCGTCCACAATTGCCACCAAGTTGAGCAAATCGGTCACGTCTCCATCGATAGATTGTCGGATTGAATCAAGTAAATTTGACGAAGTTTTCACGGAGGCTGAGGTGGCATGCATTTCCTATCAGGCATTTCCACATTGAGAATAAAGTACCTAGTTGATTTAGTATATTACAAGGAATAAGTTACTGGACTTACTGATGTAACCTGACGCAGTAGTGAGGTGCCCTCTGTTATCTCGGTCCCAAGCTGCATTGCTTTTAGAGTATCCGAATGGCGACACTGCGCCTGGATCATTGCACTGAACAGATCGGACACAGTAATCATTAATTTTGATCAAAAACACCCGCCAATGCTTGCAGAGGCTTGGAGTTCATACATGATACATGTTTTGATGGGCTAAGAAAAATCATACTCAAGCGCTTCCAGTTGTTTTTTTGCATCCTCGGGTAGATCATTGAAGCGCGTAGTGCGCGTAAACACCGGGTTACTCTGTGATGCGCCATTGCCGACTCCACTGATTACCAGAAATGAATTGAGTGTATCAGGCTGATTTGGCTCATATCATAGCACTTGAGTGATGGTGACAGTGAGGAGATCGGAAATAACTCAACGACGATGCAGGTGTAACAGGGACACTAGAGGCCTTGTTCCCAAACGGATTGCCGAGACTCGTCGAATTTCCTTGATTACCACCAAACATATTTCCGACCCCACTCGCGTTGAGATTGGTATTGGTCGATCCAAATAAGTTGTTAGAAGGTGTATTTTGGTTCGAAGCCCCAAACAGGTTATTGCCTGACTGCTGCCCAGTAGCTTGTTGATTAGAGCTTCCGAACATTCCAGATTGGGCGGTCGTTCCTTGAGTGCCACCGAACAAGTTTCCACCCCCAGTCGCGTGGGAGTTGTTGTTGTTGTTATTATTATTCGATCCAAACAAGTTACTAGAGGATGCATTTTGGTTCGAAGCCCGAAGATATTGGCTCCTACCTGTTGGCCAGTTGCTTGCTGATTAGAGGTACCGAACAGGCCAGTTTGGGGGGTGGAAGTGGTAGTTGTCGACGTTCCAAACAAGTTTCCGGCCGGTTGAGGTGTCGAAGTCGTTGTAGAAGCGCCGAACAGCCCTCCGGATGTGGTTGAGGAGTTTCCAAAGATGTTACCCGAGTTCTGCGGCTTGGTCGTACCGAAGATACCGCCTGATGATGGGGCGACAGAAGTGGAAGCGTTTGTAGCACCAAACATGTTGCTATAAGCCGACGTTGGAAGAATCTGATATTTCAAGTGACGGAGAAGTCTACCGGGACATGCTCGGAGGGTGGGTGGACCCGGGGGGTCAGGACTCAGGGACTTCAACCCTCCCAAACTCGCAACTTGCGCAGCAAGGAATCCCTAGATATTGCCTGATTGTTTAGCAGTTTGAAAATTGTAGGGGTTCCGGGTTCCTTGCTCTCCTAACCATGTAGTGGGTGGAAAGAAAGATCAATAGCCCTAAGCATTCCATTTTGGGGGCTGATCCAACATTCTTTGGGAGGTTTCTTTTGGGGGGAATTATGAGAAAAGCTGAAGAAAGTATGCTAAGTGCCAGCAGTTTCTTGAGTTCCTTTGTCTTCTTGATAGTAGAGAGAAACATACCTGACCCCTGACTGGAGCTTGACAACAAAGATGAAGTGAATGAGAAATTCTGGCTTGTTGGGAATTGGTGTTTTGAAGGCAATGATGGCAAAAATATCAATGGTCAACAGCTGACCCTTGACAATCAGTCGTCTCAACAGAGGAGCTGCGCCGGTGTCACCAAATGTGAACCTGGTGGACAGGGCTGCAGATTATTCTGTCCACCCACTGCACATGATGTTTAAATAGATGGTGACATGCACATCAAGTTTCTCCAAGCTTAAATGGATTCTTAATACCCTATAAATCATAAACACAATAGAAAAATGGATATCAGTCTCAAAATTTAAAACCAATCATGTTACAGAATAGAATAATAAATTGATCCAGTGCAATCAAAATTGTGAATACATTGGCCAGAATTTCTGTGGTGATCCACCACACTGAAAATAAATAATAATCACACCATTACCAACAGTTTTCACACAGAAAGTCTAAGAATTTTTTTGATGTTATTGCAACCTCTCTAGTTTGTGGTGTTATTTCAACCTTTCTCAAAAGTTTTTCCAACTACAAATTGTATAGTGATTGTGCAAAAGAGGTATTTTGTAAACACATGGTGTTACAATGCCAGCTAGCCTGTTGTAAGAGCCACGTATTTGGCTCTTCACTGACGTAGAGAAAGATGACGTTACAGCAGATATGAGTATCTGAGGGAGAGAGTTTCAGACCACACGATGTTCTGTATTTCAAATGAGCTAGCTCAGTAAAGAATATGGTCAGGTCTCTCCTGATTTACAATATGATAGAAGGGAAAAGAAGATAAAAGGAAAGAGTGAAAGTGAGAAGAGGTGAGTTTGTATAGCTCAGTAAAGAATATGGTCAGGTCTCTATGTAGGAGGGGTGTGGGGGAGTGTGAGTTGAAGTATTGGCTGAGTGCTGATTATGTGATCATTGTGATTGGTTGAGTGAACTAGGAGTGGGTGTCACACCTTGTCACCTACATACCAACTAGTGGTACTGGTAGTTGATTGAGTTTGTATTTCAATGTAACTGCATTTCTTGTGAAGAGCATCTCCATGGGCATTGGTATATCCCGGTTGCCAAATTTTTCATTTGGCAACCCTACTACCAGCTTCACATATGCTATTTCCATCCTGCCCTTGAGAGCACTCCCCTGGAACAACTCTACCTAGACTTAGAATGGATTGAAAAAAGTTATTGATGAACATTCTCAGAACACAAGGCTCAATTATGGCATTATCAAATAATGGCCAGCTTGCGGTTCTCCAAGGGGGTTAGATTTCCTTCAAGCAGAAAAAGAAAGAGCCAATGCCAACACATCAAGCCATACCAAGCATGGCAGATCACCAAAAGGCCAGTCAGGAAACCTCCATCAAGGTTTTGAGGCAGGATACCAGAGACTTCACCAGGAATATTTTGCCCAAAACACTGCCTATTCCAATTACTATGTCAGGTGTCAATTCTACATGCACAAAAACCTCTTTTTAAAAATTGTTCATGCTGTGACAGAACACAACCCATATTTTGTTCCAAAATGTGATGCAACTGGAAAAACCGGGTTGTACCCATTAATTCAGAAGATAACTTCAGCCATGCAAAAACTAGCTTATGGAAATGCAGGTGAAGCATGCAATGAATATCTACGTATTGGGGAATCCACCTCTCACAAGACCCTCAATCACTTTTTTGAGATATCATTTATTTGTACAGCACTGAATATCTCAGATCACCAAATGAAGAGGATATTAAGTGGTTATTGTCTGTTGGAAAAGACAGAGGTTTTCCTGGGATGCTTGGATCCCTTGAATGCCTGAATCAACAAAACCTCTGTTTTAATACAAGATCAATGGGAAGACTTCTCATCATGGGTATCATCTTGCAGATAGAATTTAACCAGACTGGTCAACATTAATCAAAAAAAATACCACAGCCTCAGGGCTTCAAAGAAAAGTAAGTTTGTTTTTTATCAGATCAAATTGGATCTGATAAAAAACTGTTCTAGCACTTTGCAAAAATGCAGAAATTTTGCTGAAAAGATGTCAAGCAAGTGTTTGGTGTTCTTCAAGCATGTTTACCTGTTTTAGCACAAACTGCACTTGGTTGGAATCACAAAAAGCTTCAAATAATTATGAGAGACTGCATCATTCTACACAACATGATTGTGGGGAACAAATGCAGTGTCCCTCATGATTATATGTATGATCCAATTTTAAGATCACACTCCACTCTTCCGGCTGCTGAGTGATCAAGGGACCTCTTGGATTTTGTCCACAAATATTGGTCCATGAGGAACTTGGTAAATCATTATGCTTTACGTGAAGATCTCATTGCTCACTTGTGGGCCTGCAAGGGAAAAATGGAGACAGAAAGCAATGAAGAGGTCAATCTATCTTCCTCTGACTGAAAATATGTTCTTGTTCAATGCTTTTCTTGAACATTTTTGCATTTTTTCTCACTCTGACATGTGATAATCTCTATCTTGTTTGTATTTCTCAGTCTCAAATATTCCAAACAGGGGTATACAACAAGATTTATTTGACCAGTTGGTTTGTGCTGGAAGAAGGTTGATTTGCAAAGGTCTGAGCTGCTTTCTTGGCCTCCATATTGCTGATAATCTTGAGACACTCATATTTATAATAGCACTTGACTTGATTGCTTTCCCCAGAAAAATCCTTGCACATTATCCCCTCGTCTGCCATTTGAGTCATTAATTCTTGCTGATGTTGAAGAATCTGTCATTTTTTTTTTGTTTGATTCAGCTATCTGACCATACACCACCGCCATAATCATAAAAGCCTTGTGACTCTTGCTTGCAAGGAACTTGGGCAGCATGATTCAATTTTTCCCATTTTCAACCAATTGGATGGCTTGGAGGACCACTAGTCTTTTCATCAGAGCTTTCTTTCTCTCCAGTCTCACTTGAAGTTGGTGCATCAGTAGATAAAGAAATGGCTGCAGGAGTTGGGGTGCTTTCTGAAAGCTTCCTTTTACTTGTCTTCAGATTGTTTTTCTTCTTGTCCACGCTACAGCAGAAATTGTTCCATTTTGGTGAGGCTGAGAGGGTTTCATAGCAGCCAATAAAAACAAAAGGCTTCCCATAAAGAATAGAGCAAATTTAGATTGCCATGATGAAAAACATTGGAAGAATTGGTCCAACTTGGATTTTGTTGATTGACCTGATTCACACAAGCAGAAAACTTGTTGACTTCCTTCTGAGTTTGATCACAACAGCAATTCTTGAGGCTATTTCTGGTCCTTTTAGAACTAGGAAGGTGAAAGTTGCAGTTTGCAGCAATGGACTCCCAAAATGCATTGTAGGTCTGATTGGTTCCTTGATTTGGATCCTCACTGACTTCAAGCCATGATCTACAGAGCTGAAGATCTTACATTTTGTTATAGTTTCTGGATCATCCAGGTGTTTTGGGTTTATCTTCAGGTTGGGCCGGGGTTTTTTCCATTTGGATCCATCTTCAGGTTAGGACTTGCAGTTGTGTCCACAAAAAAAAGGGGACTTGCGGGGGAGTGGTGTTGTGTAGGCGGGATGTTTCACAAGGAGAACACAATATTTTCTGTTATTCCCCTCAAATCCAGTGTCTACATTCAATCCCTACATGTAGGGATTGGATACAGATTGGAGGTCAAAAATGTAAAATACAGACACATTTGGCAACTATGGTGGGGGTGCTTTTTGGGTTCAGGTTGCTAAATGTGGGATAGCAACCATGTTTAGCACTGCCAGCATAATTTCCTAGGATGAAGTCATCCCAGTTAAACTGGGATGCACTCAACCAATTTAAACTTGGTTGAAATCAACTGATGAAATATAAATCCAAGGGACCCCCCTTGGTTTTATATTTCATTGGTTGAGGTCAACCTACTTTAAATTGGTTAGTTGCATCCTAGTTTAACTGGGATGAACTCAACCTATGCAATTATGCTGGCAGTGTAGCAATGCCTGTGGAGATGCTCTTAGTGACAAATCAGCCAGAATGAGCCCTTGACCAAGCAAAACATAAACAAGGATAATACAAAAGTGATCTAAACCTTACTATAGAACTGTTGACTGTATTTCAAAAGACCAAAAACCAGACCTAATACAAGACAATAGTAAGAAAGAAATATTGAATGATAATTATGATAGAGAATAGAAACCAACCCTGAATTGAAGAATATATATCTAATAGAATGGAAAAACAATGAATGCAGGACAATATAGAGGACAAGGACTGAGAGGTTTGAGTTGGTTAGTTGAGAGTAATGAGTGAGTGAAACAGATAAGAAGAAACAAACCAATAAGAGCAGGACTTGTATGGAATTAAATATATAAAAAAGGAGGTAGCGGACAGCGCAGGATGTGGGAGTTGTGATAAATGAGAATGGAGTCATTATTGATTAAGATATGAGACTAGTGGAAATGCTTCAGTGCATGTCTCACCAAGTTATGAAAACTTGATGTTGAGTTAATTGCCGGAGAGAATCTTGAGATTGGCGGAAGCAGTTTTGAGAAATAGCTTGAGACTGGATAGTGATGTTGGATGGAGATGGAGAAGGTTTGTCAAGGAAAGAGAAATGATAATAAAGCGGGAGTTTGGAGGAATGGATGGATGGAGTTTAGGGTTCAGATGATGAGATTTGAGTTCACTTAATCAGAGCACAAGTGCGCACAAAGTGCGAATCTAGCCGAGTTTCAACACTTACTCCTCTACCAAATGATGCACCAGGGGAGAAGAGGGTGAAAATGTCCCTTTTTTCCAGAAAAAACACTTTTGGTGCTTGAAGATTCAGAATGAAAACATCAACATTGGCTCAAACTTGGTAGTCTCGTAAGCCGGATCAAGAGTGGATGATAGTCTGTATTATAACCAAAAGGAAGAAAAGTAGCACATTCTGTTCATTGATAAATACAATGTCATTAATAATATTAAACACGAAATTGTGACACAACACGATAACTGCTTCGGAATAATCATCCAAAACACCTCAATAACCCCATGTCAAGACATATGATACGAGAGGAAAATGAGTATGAGCCATCTCTAGAAGCCAACTAAGCACATAAAAAAAGGAAACACCCAAGTAAGGCTGCAAAAGAAATTCAAGCTGGCTGGTCAATAGTACAACAGGATGATTAATTGTTGAACCCACTCCAAAGCTTGATTCGCGACGGCGAGGAAAAATTCTGGTGAAAAAAGGGAGCTTTCTCGGCGGGTTCACAAAGAAAAAAAAAAGAATTTAAGTGTAATAGAAAACAAAAGGACGAAGAGCGCTAATTGCGGATATACTACATAAGTAAAAGATAGCCTCTGGAGCCATCGTAGAATCCAAGATAATCGGCCCGATTGGGCAGTGAAAGCTGTCCAGAGGGCTCATTTTTGTTCGCAGAGGCAGGCGTGACATCTGCGGCCGGTACTATTTCAGATTGTTAATTTCGCCTCGATAGTGGCGTCCGAATCTTAACAGTCCGGGAAAATCGGTCTGAATCGTCGTTTTTGCAAGTCCAGTTTGGCGATAATAGCGTTGTGATTGTTTTTTGATTGTTGCTTAGGGTCCATAAAGTTTAATTGTCCGTGATTTGCCAGGGGGCAGGTGAGTGACTCAGGAGCTGTTCGCAGGACGTCGATACTCCTTTGGCCAATGTAATATATGATGTGCAGGGTCGATAGAATCGGTATAGATAACAGGGTCGGGGATGACAATCGTTTTGATACAAGAAATGGTTTGATTGGCCAGACTGGTTGGTCACGCTTGGGCAGCGTCTTCCAGATAATCTTTGTGTTTCAGTTCAAAATATACCCGATGTTTTGCTCCAAAATAAAGCTAAATGTTGTCTGATGTGAGTAGGAGGAAGCTGAGACTACGGGTAAGATAAATGAGGAAGAAAGTGATGCGGAAGACCGACCTGAGTTCCAGCAAGAGCCAGCCAAACGAGGCCCATCACAACAACTTGGACCCAGGAAAACAAATCACAAACTGTCATGGCCGCATTGACGGCGGAACTCGAGCCAGCTCTATCGTTGGCGCTTTTCTTGCTGTATGTAGCGTCAACGGGGAAGTGGTAGACTTGCATGCACTGAGACACCGAGGTTGTGTGCTGGGCTGCAGTCCTAATGATGAAGACCAGGCCTAGTAGCAAGATGGACCCTACGGCGTATAGAGTCAAATTTTTGCTATAAGTAAATAATGAATCAGTGTCAACAAACAGCCTGGGTTACCATCTAAAGATCTCAAGGTAGACTCACAATATCCGGAAACGAGAAATAAAATTCCGTTCAACACAGATTATACTAAAATTCGATTTGAGTGTCAAAATGGATATCAGATTCCAAGCAAAAGCACTTATGATCGCTTTCCGTCAGTGATGTCAACATACCCAAAGATGTGAAGACCTGCAACTACCAGATATAAAACACCAAAGATATAGGACACTATGGCAGGTTGAACGAGGGCCAGTACTGTTCATAATCAAGGAAAAATTAAGCTATCTTGGAGGTTATCTATCAAGGGTATCTCATGAAGGATCAGAAGGACTTACTTTTGGGACCGAAAAATGACATGCATGCACAAAATATGGCCAGAAATGTGTTGAAATAAAGTATGATCATCTGGGTGTACAATGCAGAGGAGCGTATGAATTAGTCACACCGAGATCTTGGGCCAATTGGGATGTGGCAATTAAATGAGAAATATCGAAGACGACTTACCATTCCTGCTGTAAAGAGTTGGATTGATAGGCAACAAGTCCTTTCTTGTTTGTAAAAGTCTCGGATATCGCCCATCTTAAGATATTGACCGGAAGAAGAGTTTATAAGGCTAATTTCACTTGATTTCCAAAATCGGCCTGGTCGACAAGAGAGTAGCGCATATGTGACGAATTGGGTATGTATGTATGAATCAGTAGGTAGCTATGTTGGCGGGAGTGTTGATTCAAAGATGGTATCCAGCTGCATAAGGCTCAGCGCTCTAAAAAAAAGAATGTGTGTGGATGCACGCAGAGCGAGGTCCGAAAAGATTGTGCTGGGCTGGTAGATCTTGCGTTGGATTGTGAGAGGAAGAGCGAAGGGCGAGGAAAAAAAGAGCTGATGCGATGGTCGGTCGGATGAGATGGCGAATGTGGGTCAGATCTCAGCGTGGATATGTCGAGTGGGCTAGGTAACTCGTAGATCCGGATGAGCTGGATTCCCTGATAAAAAAGAAGAAAAAAATTGGGCCGTATGGGCTACCTGATGAGGATAAGTCTAGGCGTTGCGTCGATGGCGGCAATTGTAAGAACAATTTTTGATGTGTGCTGCTTCAACATAAACTGCAATCAAGATATTGCATGTAATATGTATTGATGTATGAATGAGAGCCTGTCTACCGTGGGAAGATCCGCGAAGCTTTTCGCCGCTGGTAGTCTGGATCTAATGCAGCTTTCGAGGGCTAAAGAGGATAGACTGAACGACACACGGCGAAGGCAGCGAATCGCCAGAGGAGAGTATTTGTAAGAAATCCTCCGAGGATAAGGTCAGCTGAGGGGAGCGATTTTGGGAGGACTGAGGAGAAGGAAACAAGCGGAATGACAGGAGGAAAGTTCCCCTCTAGGCAGCAAGTTACCGTGGCAACAACCACCTCTTCTCCACAAATTCACGGATAGAGGATGATATCAATAATTAAGGGTGGACGGAGTCGCTCCTACGGTTCGAAAATATAAAACAACCGACCAGCGGCGAAACGATGAGACAAGGAGCCGGTCCAAGAAGCGATGTTGGAAGAGATCCTGAGGAGAAAGGGTGGTCGTTCAGGTATCAGCGTGGGGACAGCACAGTCTCCCCGTTGTCGATGAGCCCTTTATCATGGAACTTACGCCACGGATATCGACGATCTCTAGACTTAAGTGCTCTCTCCCAGTCCTGGTGTTTGTCACCAAGTTGGTTGGTTGAACACCAGCGATAGTCAGCGACTGCAACCCCAGGGTGACTGACCCAACAACATAATTGCCGGGGATTCATAATGCTCCGGAATAAATAAATAAATTATAAAATTTATACAAGAAACAATAAATAGCCCAGTTCACGTAGGGCCGTTTTATGCAGATGTGGAAAAAACGACATTGCTCGTTGCTCCAAGTTCTTGGATAAAATGCCGTCAAACCGCACTGAAGTTAATCGAAGCGTACATAAACCTTGCTCGTTGTTTATATTTTATCTGACGACGAGCACCTACATACGTGAACTGGGCTAATATGTACAGCTGATGCAATAAAGCTTCCGGTTTTTGCGGGCGGGGGGTTTTTTTTTGGCCACTTTTTTTTTGGTCCCCCCATGTACCATTTTTTTAACCAGATGACTATTACATACCTGGATCTTGAGCAAACTCCAGCGCTTCCCCAGCTCAACAATATCAACAAGTGGTTATCCCAGGATTGTGATGAACTCAGCCCCACGACTACATCTATTGTCCCCCCAGTCAATCCGCCAGCAAGATTGGAAACACTAGCCGGATTAAGAAATACATCCACCAATGAAAAGGATGAAGACCATGTTGATGTCAAAATCAACTTGGAATATTTGTTTGTTGTTCCAGACACTGCTCAAAGACGCACAACTACTTGAGGGTCAAACAAACACAAGTTGGTGGCCAATCCAGATGAAAAGTTTACTAAACTCAAATCAACCCCCGGCAAATTATTGTTCAACTGGAATACAGCTTGTCAGCCCCCGTCTCTTATGTGACATGGGGTAGAATCTCAAACTTGTATACAATACTGATATTCAGTATGTAGTTTGTTTTAAAGTTCTCACTATAGCTTATACAGCCAGTGGAAATAAGCAATTCTACACTTTTTACAGCGGAAGAGCTAGCACCTTTGTGTAACAAAGGAACACGGCTATGTAAAGCTTGGCGCTAATTGCTTCAACTGCTCCCTGTGAGTAGGAGAGGAATTCTAGTTACTTGTATAATTATTCTAGTGACCAGGAATGGGATAAAGGGTGAAGAGAAAAGAAGATTGGTTGATTATAATAAAAACCCCACTCACTAAACAGTAGTAAGATAATTTGCCTGGAATGCCGTGATCCCACAGGGGGCAATATTTGCTGGTAATCAAAAGGGTATGTTAGATGATGATGAGCTTTTTGAGCATTTCCTGATATCTGCAAGGAGCCAGTCAATGACCAAATGAAGACTGTCACTGGTTCAAAGGGACACCAAACAGGCTGCTCAGGTAAGTTTATCATTTCTGCTTATTTCTTGCTATTGATAAACTGACAAGCCTAATCTTTGTTCAAACTTGTAGAAAGAGCTTGCATTACAATCAAAAAAAAGAAGCACAGCGGTGCAGTTGAAAACTTGGATAATGAGCCTAGCAATGGTGCTATTTCCTCAGCAACAGTCATTGACAACATCCAATTACTTTGTGTGACCCACATGCCTTGCAAACAACTCACAGGGACTAGCAAGACTCCGGTTTTTATTGACCCAAACAATCCTAACCACTTCATATTGCTTACCATTAAAAGGCTTTACCTGGGCTCAAACAATGGTAAGGATTCCACAGCCTGCCTTCTACACAGTAAAATTAACTTAATTGGCTGCTTCCACCAGGCAAAAAATAAAGGTGTAACCCTTTATAATCCACCCTCATCTCCCCCATTTGCTTTCATCACCAAAGCCAATCTTCAATCCCAACAATATGAACAAGCAAGATCACCCAATCATCCAAGCCAATCACCGCAACAGGGCCAATCTCCACAACTGAGTCCAATCTCACTTAGATCACGCAAGGATAAGAGGGTGTTGATAAACGCACGCCAACGTCAACCCGCACACCATTTTTTTTTGGCATGCGGGGCCTACACACCATTTTTTTTGGCGTGTAGGGTCTACACGCCAATTTTAACTCCTCCTGGCCAACAAGGTTGTATAACCTCGCCGGCCGGGAGGACTTCCTCCTGGCGGGACGTGCTCACGTCATTGAACCAGTCCAACGGTTCGATGACGTGAGCAAATCCCACACGCCAAACAATTGGCGTGTGAGACCCACTGGCCAATTGTTTTTGGTGTGCGGGGCCTACACGCCAAAAAAAAAGGGTGTGTGAGACCCGCACGCCAAAAATTGGTGTGCGCTCCCACAGGCCATTTTTTTTTGGCGTGTAGACCCTACACGCCAAAAAAAATGGTGTGTAGGCCCCACGCGCCAAAAAAAATTGGCGTGCGGGTTGGCGTTGGCGTGTGTTTATCAACACCTGGATAAGAATGCACCAGCAACTCCTCTGAATACTGCCACAGGTATGTTTGACCATCCTATGGGGATTCCATATCCATGGTTCATGGGTGGCATGCCATGTATGCCTCCCATGAACTATGGTGGAATCCCAGTTGCCGGTGTTCATCCATTTCCCTACCATTTGTATTCCCCCAGTCCTTCAATGTCACACACTCGTGGAACTAGCACTGATGGGCCTCAAATGACATCCTTGTCAATATTAATGTTTCCGTCAGTGTCTTCAAATCACAAAACTATTCTGACTGCTGAGGTCCCATCATCACCAACAACTTCTGACAACAGTGTGGACCTGGACGACTATTTGCAATTTTGTCATGTGTACCCCAATTGCAATGAATTCAAGGCTGCCCTCAGAGAACTTGGTATCACCCATTATAACTCCTTCAGCCAGGTCACTGTTGCAGGTCTTGAGAAAGCCAGGCTCAAACCTTTTCCTGCAAGAACTCTGGTTATTAGCTTGAAGCAATTCAAATGCTGTCTCACCCGCTTTTCAAAACACAACTGATAACTGCACCAGCTTCTCCACTCTCACTGGTTCTTGGTATTTATTTTTCCTGAGAAAAATTGGTAGCTATGTGATTTGTTCTCTACTCTCATCCTGTGTTGTTTAACATTTTTTTTTCTTCCTCAAGCAAGATGATAGTTTAGCTTTAACAGTTTTGGCCTCCTCAAACAAAATGTGTTTTTTTTTTGGCTTCCTTATCATTCTAATGAATCTAAGTGTCAATTGTCATTTTATGTCTCAATTATAAATTCATGTCTCATAACTTTGATATTGAAAACTCTTCTTGCGTGATCTCAAAACATGAATTGAGCCATTAAAACAAAAATAAAATGAAAAATTTGTCTCATGGAAAACCAAACAAGGCTTTGTGGATTATAAAAAGGCTTAATAATCTTTTCAGAACTTAAGAAAAGGGCTATCAAGTTCTCAATCAAAACTACAAAACAGGGTGACAGACAAACAGAGGAATGAGAAACAGATTAAAGGGGATAACAAATTAATCAATCTTAAATTCTCAATAACAAAAAAAAGAGTAAAACAATTTGAATATCCATAAAATTTACAATGAAAAAGTAAGAAAAAGAAACATTTCAATAAAAAAGGATTGAAATTCAATAAAAAATGAAGAAAATAAACATTTCAAAAAAAGAGATAAAAAAATTCATAATACATAGCCTGAGCCAAAGAAGAGGCTCCTGGTCAAGTCTGAAGTGAAACAAAGAGGGATGAAAGTTTCAATAACCTCATAATCATCTTCACCACCATTGAGGAGGTCTTCCCATTATTTCAAATGGGCCTTATAAACTTCTAACCCATTTTTGATAGGGTTGAGATCTGGAGAGTACACCGGCAGATACTGCATCAAGCATCCTCAATACTTCACAATGCTTGCTACCCGCCTGTTGTGGTGAATCTGTGTGTTTCCCAATACAAGGACACTTCAAGGAAGTGGAAACAGGTTTATTGATGGTATCTAATGAAAGATGTTTATACCATCACTATAATAAAACAGAAATTTATTAAAACAAAATATGTCCCAATACATTGTCCAGGAAATACTCAAACAAAAAGTGGTTGACCAATTCCTCCTGGACCATGTGGGCCACTACACCAGATAGCAAGATTTCTGGGATGATATTTCATTGGTGTGTACTTTTTTTTTGCATGGAACACAGGGTGTTTGCTGACCAATGGCCATCCTCTCGTTTTTTTACAGATTCAAGACATATCACTGATTCATCTATAACTGGATGTAGTTATTAATCAACAAGGGTGACAAATCATAAGCAAGTGGTGCTCACCAGTAAATACAAGGCATGATGCTGGTATGCAAGACATTCAAGCCAGATAGATTTCCCGTTTGTCAGTGTCTTGCAAAGGATTGAAAATCCTGAGGGATTTTCTTGACATGTGTAAGTGGTTGTGTAGCGTGTTGGATATGGTTTGCTTGGAGACATGAATCCCATGTTGATCAAACAATCATTTCTGTATCTCATCTAGATAAATTGTTGGCTTGTGTCAGCCTTAGAGCTAATACAATTAGCCTACAAGTCTTCCTTACGCACATTTTAAGACCAAACTTAATCATATCTTTTACAGTTTTGAACTTAAACTTGTTTTGACTTCAGATTCTGTTTCCTCATCATATTTTAGCCCTAGTTAAAACTGAAAATTTTCTCTATATCTTACTCCTTCATATAGTTAATGAATTACTGGTGAATTTATTCTAAAAACTGTTACGCAGTGTTTCAGATGCAAGCTGACCACAAGCTAGCACTGATTATGTCAGCAAACTATGAAAATTTTCGAGTCTGAGTATCCTCTACACCCCAGAAGATACACAGACTTCAGAATACCACACAACAACCACACACTTCAGAAACGGACTTCAACCAGTTGACCTCAAGCAGCTTCCTCACCAAGGCTTTGGAATATTAAGTAAGGCCCTCACTTCTCTGATTACTTCCCAGTTCAACTTTCATTTAATCAACCAGTGAGTCCCTTCTTCTGCTACCTCTTCATCTCTTTCCCCAATCCTTTATCTCTAGTCTGTCTGTTCTGTCTTATCCTCCCCCCTTTCCTTTTCCTACTAAATCACTGGCAAACCATTATTGGAATAACTCCATAGGATTAAATCCTGCTTGATAAAGCCTTAACCAGCACTAGATTACTTGATCACTCCTTCATCATATCCCCTTGCATTTTTGTTGATTTTATCAGGGAAAATCAACCAGGTTTCCATCTAAGGATCCTTGTGTCAGTTTCTTTTGACCAGAAAAAGATTGGCTGGCTTCAGTTTCCTTTGACCAGGCTCCTTCTCCAAGTTTCATTTGTGCAAGAAGAGGCTGACCCTCAGTTGGCAGCTCCTCAGATCAATTAAGATCTTTTCTTTATTATTTTATAACTAGTGTTTATTTTTCCTACTAAGTAATTTATACTTATTCCCCCCAAATTCTTGTGTTCTGTTGTCACTCAAGAGACACAGGCTCACAGCTTGTCTGTGATCAAATCACTTATGAACTGGGTATTCTCCACACTCAAAACCAATGGCCTTGCTAGTGTAAGTTGATGGATCACATACAACTTCCTGGTTTCTTTTGTAGAGAGAATTCCATTGTTGCGGGAAGTCCGGGCTGATCTTAGATCCTAATAGTCTGTTTATATTGTCTATTTTTGTATCTTCAATTGCATACCAGACAGCTGAGCATTTCAGATCAGCCAAGTACTTCTGAAAAACCATTGGAACTATGAAAAAGGCAATGATTAACTATTTATTATAAACTAAAACATTTAAAGCATAGTGAGTACATTTCCTTTTCTTCCACTTGTTCCAAGGTGTTCTGAGGAAAATGGTCCTTCCACCTCAAAATTCCTGTGCCTTGGATTGGATTGAGATGGTGGGTGATATGGTTGGTTGTGGATATTGGCAATATCAGCAGCCGGGGGAGGAATGCACTTCCACATCTAGCAGCAGCGGATTTGGGACCTGGGAAAAGGAAGAAATTGGGGAAAAAAGAAAAACAGCAAAAAAAAAAACCCCCACAAAAACCGCAAGCTTTATTGGATCAGCTGTAAATGATTAGAAGTGAAAAAATATAACATGGTCAAAAAAAGAGAAAAAAGGAAAAAAGAAATTAAGTATTGCTTTGACCTCCTTTTCTGGCAAGGATCAGCTTATAGAAAGGACTCAGGGAACTGTATGATAACAGCCCAATATATTAAGCTCTCCACACATGAATGTTGATTCTCCAGTCTTGATATATTGCTAATAGGTAACTACTAACCTGTATGATAACAGCCAAATATAGTAAGCTCTCTGCACAAAAATGTTGAATCTCCATTCTTGATGAGGAAAGAATGGAGATTGGTTGCAGAGAGACATTTATTCTAAATAAATGACTAATAGGCTTCCACCAAACTATTTCTCACTAAGTTAGGTATGTAGATAGATGAACATATTGTTACATAATCTTGTCCCAGAATTAAACAGAGCTGCCTGATCTTGTGAATCTCTATTTGAATATCTATTTGAAGAAGATATGCATTAATTACACAATTGATTATTCAAAAGATGAAATATAAAAATATAAAAACTTACCCCAAGATACATGATATACATGATAAAACAACACCACCAGGATGAGAATCACCAACATCAGGATGAGAAGCATGGAAAATATAAGAGGGGAGAAGAATAAGAAATATGAAAAAAGGGTAAGATACATTCATAAATATACAGACTCACCAAGTTTATGGTTGAAAAAATATTCATAGAAAAATAGGAATAATTGTGTAATTTGCTTGTCCATAACACTGGGGAGTGTTTCTGGAAGGTATTTTTGTAGAATTTAGGTGTTAAAAGCACCAGGAAGAAAAAATGATCACTTGTCTACAAGTGACATCAGAAAGTACAAAGGCCCCTTTATACTTTGCTATGTCACTTGTAGACAAGTGATCATTGTTTGCTCCTGGTGGAGTGTGTTTGTAAATAAATAAAAAATGTGTCAACTGACTGGAAAAGAGTTTATCAAGGCAGCTAACTAAGGTCTGCCTCCAGTCAAAAAGGAATGATGGTTGCCATGGAAAGAAGATAAGATAAATAAATAAATTGTTATATAAAATTGATAAATTGAACAGATTTTTAATAATAAATGACCAAGTTGGGTCAACCTTGAATGGAGAGGGAACAAGGAAACAACCAGGACTTTATCCCTTGCCAGGATGTCATTCCCATACATCATGGCATCCCTATATACATAGAAAAGGTGTGCAGCTTGCACACCTGTCCGGGCGTTGATAAACGCACGCCAAGCGCGCACGCCAACGCCAACCCGCACGCCAATTTTTTTTGGCGTGCGGGGCCTACACGCCATTTTTTTTTGGCGTGTAGGGTCTACACGCCAAAATAAATTGGCGTGTGAGACCTGCACGCCAAAAATGGCGTGTGGTTCCCACACGCCATTTTTTTTGGCGTGTGGGCCCCGCACGCCAATTGTTTGGCGTGCGCTCTCACACGCCAAACAATTGGCGTGTGGGAGCGCACGCCAAACAATTGGCGTGCGGGGCCCACACGCCAATTGTTTGGCGTGCGGGTCCCCCCTCGCTCACATAATCGAGTGGGAGGGGCCACTCGATTACGTGAGCGAGGGCGGCTGACGACGTTGTACAACCTCGTCAGCCGGGAGGACTTCCTCCCGGCCGGCGAGGCTATACAACCTCGTCGGCCAGGAGGAAGTCCTCCTGGCTGACGAGGTTGTATAACCTCGTCAGCCGGGAGGACTTCCTCCCGGCTGACGAGGTTATACAACCTCGTCAGCCAGGAGGAAGTCCTCCTGGCCGACGAGGTTGTATAGCCTCGTCGGCCGGGAGGACTTCCTCCTGGCCGACGAGGCTGTATAACCTCGTCAGCCGGGAGGAAGTCCTCCCGGCCGACGAGGCTATACAACCTCGTCGGCCAGGAGGACTTCCTCCTGGCTGACGAGGTTGTATAACCTCGCCGGCCGGGAGGAAGTCCTCCCGGCTGACGAGGTTATACAACCTCGTCAGCCAGGAGGACTTCCTCCTGGCCGACGAGGTTGTATAGCCTCGCCGGCCGGGAGGAAGTCCTCCCGGCTGACGAGGTTGTACAACGTCGTCAGCCGCCCTCGCTCACGTAATCGAGTGGCCCCTCCCACTCGATTATGTGAGCGAGGGGGGACCCGCACGCCAAACAATTGGCGTGCGGGGCCCACACGCCAATTTTATTTGGCGTGCGGGGCCCACACGCCAAAAAAAAATGGCGTGTGGGAACCACACGCCATTTTTGGCGTGTGGGTCTCACACGCCCTTTTTTTTTGGCGTGTAAACCCTACACGCCAAAAAAAAATGGCGTGTAGGCCCCGCACGCCAAAAAAAATTGGCGTGCGGGTTGGCGTTGGCGTGCGTTTATCAACGCCCCACCTGTCCTATGTATATAGATATGAGGAATGCCCCTGCCTATATACATAGGATGGGTGTGGAGTCGGCACACCCCTGCCTATATAAATAGGATGGGTGTGCAGCCCGCAAACCTCAGTGATGAAATCCCCCCACCAACCGGAGGAACCCCTCCGGTCAAGAGATGAACATCTTTCAAGTTATCTGGAGGGGCTCCTCCCGTTGAGAGATACACTCATGCCTGGAGGGGCTCCTCTGGTTGAGAGATTCCCACCTATCTCTCAACCGGAGGAAACCCTCCGGTCAATAGATACACATCTATCAACTGAAGGGGTTCCTCTGGTTCAGAGATACACTCATGACTGCAGGGGCTCATTGGGTTGAGAGATCCCCACCTATCTCTCAACAACAGGAACCCCTCCGCTCAAGATATACAAATCTCTCAACTGGAGGGGCTTCTCCTGTTTACAGATGTTCATCTCTCAACTGGAGGGGCTCCTCTGGTTGAGATATCCCCACCTATATCTCAACCAGAGGACCCCCTCCAGTCAAGAGATTCACATCTCTCAACAAGAGGACCCCCTCCAGTAAAGAGATTCACATCTCTCAAGTTATCTGGAGGGGCTCCTCTGGTTGAGAGATGTGCATCTCTTTACAGGAGGGGTTCCTCCATTTGAGAGATGTGCATCTCTTGACAGGAGGGGCTCCTCCGGTTGGTGGGGGGGGATTTCATCACTGGGGTTTGCCGTCTGCACACCCATCCTATTTATATAGGCAGGGGTGTGTCAACTGCATGCCCATCCTATGTATATAGGCAGGGGTGTGCCTCATACCTATATGCATAGGAAAGGTGTGCAAGCCACACACCTTTTCTATGTACATAGGGATTCCATGATTTATGGGCATTACATCCTGGAGAGGGACATGTTAAAGAGATAATTGGACTGATAGGGACACTAAGTTAGTAGGGTCCAGGGATGGAGGATGGAGACGTGAGGAGATGGAGAAAACCTGTGGTGACAGAGTAAGGGAAGAAAAGAGGATGAAAAGAAAAAGAAAGAGAGCGTAGAGAATACAAGTAGTTGACTAAATAGCTCTAGTTACATTAGACCCAGTAAAATCTCAAGCTAGACCCCTTTTTCCACCTCTTAATCATTTCCCATTCTAATAGGAAAAAGGCCTGGTTTTTTCCTTGTTCCCTCTCCAATCAAGGGTAACACAATCCAGTTAATTTTATCTGTTCAATGTATCAATTTCATAGTGCACTTTTTTTTTTATTTATATCTTATCTTCTTTGCATGGTAACAAACAATCATTTTGACTGGAGGCAGGCCTTAGTCAGCTGCCTTGATCAACTCTTATCCGGCCATTTCACACTTTTTCCTTATGTAAAAACACACTCTTAACACCTAGCGTCTAAACCAATTCCCCCCAGGAAAACTCCCCAGTATTACAGAAGAGAAAATCAAAAAATTAGGAAAATCTTTCTTTGCATATTTTTTCAATCATAAACCTGGTGAGTCTGTAAATTTATGAGTACAGCTTACCCTTTTTCAACATGGACCCCTCCAGTCAAAAGATACACATCTCTCAACTGGAGGGGCTCCTCTGGTTGACAGATACACTCATGACTGGAGGGGCTCCTCTGGTTGAGAGATCCCCACCTATCCCTCAACCAGAGGAACCCCTCTGGTCACAAGATACACATCTCTCAACTGGAGGTGTTCCTCTGGTTGAGAGATACATGGGGGGGGGCTTCTGGGATGACAGCACTGGATCCCAGTTGGGATTCAGTGATTTCATCACCAGGGTGTGCTGAAGGCACACCAATCCTATGTATATAGGTGGAGGTGTCCCATACCTATATACATGGACAAGGAATGCAAACCACACACCGTTTCCTTGGCAGGGGTGTGCGGCTGCACACCAATCATTGGGCAAGTGTTGCACGCCTGTAGATGGTTGTGTTAACTTCACATCCATCTGGAGGCACTGCCAGCATAATTACCTAGGATGATGTCATCCCAGTTAAACTGGGATGAAGTCAACCAATTTAAAATTTGTTGACATAAACTGATGAAATATAAATCTAAGGGACCCCCCTTGTTTTTATATTTCATTGGTTGAGGTCAACCCACTTTAAATTGGTTGGTCACATCCTAGTTTAACTGGGATGAACTCAACCTATGCAATTATGCTGGCAGTGAGGCGTGCTGAAACCCAGAAAAGGGTGTTCTGACACCCAAAACAGGGTGTACCCCTGGCATGGCCATGCGTATATCAACTCCCGGTCTTCTTGTCAAGGAGTTTTACTGTTCACAAAAGAAAGGTTTCCACACAATCAAAAATGGGCCACTACCTTATTTGGGGTGTTGATATATGCACCCCAACCCAATTTTGTGTGTTTTAGGGTGCATGCCAATGGTGTTTGGCGTGTTTGGCATGCAAAACAATCCCAATTTGTGTGCCTGCCAACCTCCCACATGTAAATGCATGTGTGGGAGTTGGCGGGTTGATTGGTGTGCCGGTGGACACACCAGTAGATACACATACTTTGTGTATCAACTGGCGTGTGAAATTGCACACCAGTCAATGACGTGAGAGACCTCCAACTTGGAGGTCAATGATGTCAGCCTCATTTTCCTGGAGGAATTCCTCCCGGTTGATGGGGATGTACCCCCCTGGTTGATGAGGTTGTACACTCCATCAACCGCAAGGGTCAATGAGGTATACAAACTCATTGGCCAGGAGGGATTCCTCCTGGCCAATGAGGCCCACTCCCATGCACATTTTGGGGGTGGGAATGTGGCCCTGTGCTGGAATGTTTGGCAAACACACCAATACAAATTGGTGTGTTTTGGCCGCACACCAATTCAAATTGGTGTTGTGGTGAACTTTATGGTACAGGCTGTTTCAAGATTCATTAAGTTTTCAAGGCTCATCAAGATTCATTTTTATTTCTCTGCAAGACTCAAGACTCCCTCAATTTCACATCAAGACTGAAGGCATACAGATAAATATCAAGTTCATCAACATTCTTTCTTAATCTCTATTTTTTTCATTTTATCATTGATGTACTCATATATTTGTTTTTTTTGGCAGGTTCGTTGGTTTATTTATTTATTTTTTATCTCATGTTTGTTCTTTTTCTTTTTATCTTTTCTTAGCTTTCATGGTCCCAACACATTTACACATGTGGGTTTTGTGGTTTTGTTTTGTTGTGTTTTCTTTCCTCTTTTCTCTTTTCATTTTTTCCCTTGTTATTTCTATATTTTGTTTGTAGTTAGGGATGTGATGAAATGTCCTGTGCCATGTCACTTCCCCAGACTTCAAGTTTAGTCTGAGCTTGGAGGATGGGAAGGCATGGGAATTTCTCTGATCCACAAGATTTCACCATCAATTTCATTCTAATTTACTGGCAGTATCCCCAGCAGTATCCCCAGCACCCCCTTCTGATCCCTGGCCAAGTAGCCTGTACCCTCCTCTGACCTTTTTTTGTGTATTATCATCATCAACTAACACCAACACCGCCAACAGAAATTCACTTCTGTTGTCTCTTAAAAATCCCCCCCAACGCTAATATTTTTGAATCCTCATCTCATCAACCGGACCACCCACAAGGGAAGCTCACCCAGCAATATCCCCTTGACTCTCTGCCTACTTCCTGGCACAGTAGGAGTTCAACAGCATGTTTGGCCGGCACACCAAGGATTGGCCATGGGTGGGCCAAACACACCAATTTAAATTGGTTTGCGCCCTAAAACAAACCAAATTGGGTTGGTGTGCGCCCTAAAACACACCAAATTGGGTTGGCATGCATTTATCAACGCCCCACTATTTGACCACTAACTGTTAGCATAGCAGTTTGTTTTGCCAGAAATTTTTATTTTTAGCTGAAGCTACACTCCACTAAACTAACATTCAGCATAGCAAGAAATTTCTCAGTCCATTTTTTTGTAGTGTTAGCTTTGGAAAATAACCAATATGCTAAAAAGTAGCTTATTTTTTTTGTTGCTAACACATTTCAAAGTTCCCATTAGCTGAGAAGCATCAGATATATGCTAAGCTACACTAAAATTTAGCTGTTAGCTGAATTGTTTCTGGCTCAAATTTAGCTGTTGGCTGAATTTTTTCCTGCTGCATGATGCACAAATAGTGGATTTTGTTTCCTGTTAACTTTTAATTTCACCAGTTAAAATTGCTGCTTTCTAAAATCTGTCTGTAGCTTCAACATGCAAAATCCTGTGAAAATACAACTGCTAGCAGAGATTAAGAAGTTTAGAGGCAAAACTAAAGTGATATTTCATCAGAAAAAAGTTAAAGATACAGATTCAAACAACCAATGAATAACACTGCATGAATACCTAAATGACCTGGATGGAAAACTGAAGAGGAACACAAGAGTAAAGACTCATGTATAGAGGGAAAAAAACAAGAGAAGAGACTGTGATAAAGAAGTTCAGTGAAAGAGACAAGTACAATAAAGAACAAAGAGTAAGGGATGATAGCAAGGATAAATAATGGGTTACCACTACTCTTAACTCTAACAGCTTTGATCCTGCAACGAAAACAACAAAAATGGATTGATGATATTGGCATTTGTTTGTTAGTGTGATTGATTTGATGGCTCAAAAGCATGATGAAGCTTGATTGTGGTCAACCTGTGCAATAGTATTCAAAACAACTCTTGTGGTGGTCAATCTGAATATCCAGGTCTTATAAATCCTACCATGGGGATGAAGATCACTCACAAGTAGTTGTGGGAGTGGTCCTGGGCAATTCTAGCTGGTAAAATTGGGGTTGATCTGACTCATCCACCACAGGGACCAAAGTATCCAAATAATCAATCAAGATTACAAAGGCTAGTTCCAATGTTGCCGGGTAAGAGCTCTACTCCAAAAATACATGCAACCAAATCTAACTCAAACCATTTGATCCAAGCGGACTCAGAGCACTCAGAGTCTAGCTGTCCTACTCATGAGAACTCAAATTTGAATGTTGTATATTGGGATCAAGTTACCAGCTTGTCCATCAACAACCCAACTTGACACAACAATTTACTTGAATACCACCCATCAGCTTTAAATAAATATGCACCATCCAAAATATCAATCTTTCCAAGCAAGAAATCCACTTCCAAAAGGAGTCACGAGTCAGTTTATTCCAACATCAAGATTATCCATTATCAAGATGGCACAGCTCAGGCCCCCAATGATCCAGATGGACCAAATAATGATAAGATACTTTCCACACCCAACCTGCTATAAAGAACAATTTCCCAATATTGGCATTTGGGCACCAGCCGCAAAAAGTAACAACAAACACAGCCCTCTGCTCAGCTGTTTTTCTCCTAAAGCCACAACTCCAGCGCCTGAGCCTGCCCAAAGAGTTCTAGATGGATTCCCTGCAATAAAGACCTCATTATTGCTTCTTATTACTCTAAATTGATATTTTCTGAAACCTCTTGAATCATATGAGATGGAGGCAGTGTGGAACTACTCTTGGGGCAGAATAGAGCTTGGAAGGGGTATGTATAACTATGCTAGTACTTGTAAAATTCACATTCATGTCACAACTGTGACCTCTCCCTCTTCCTTTCTTCCACTCTCTTTCTGCTTCAACACTCAAAAAAGAATTCTCCAAACCAACACTCAATCAACTCCAACTTCACCCCTCCTCGACTCACATCAAAATCAATTCAATCAACTCCTTGACTCTTCACTCCTTCTTCTTCCTTATTTCCCTTCTTCCTTCTTATCTTTTCTTATCTTCATCTCTACTCCTCAATACTCAAAGCGTCCTTCCTTGCCTGGTAAGATTATACACAACTACTCAGCAGGCTGAATTCAATTCAACTAACATGTCTTGTTCAGCCTGTCCCATTTCTTCCTTCCTTATTATCCTCTTTTGTCGTCTCTCAACACATGTCCCTGTTTGTCATAATGTTGGTTTAGCTCTTCTCTTATCTTCTTATGATTTCCTATATTCTTCCTCATTTTCATTTCTAATGTTTTCTTCTTAGTGTGTTGGCTTCTTTTCTGCAATAAATCACAGATTCAGATTTTTTTAGTACTAATGTAGGTTATGAAAAAGGTTCTGATATAAGAGCTTCCTTACTGACTGATATCTCTGGGGATGAGTGTAACACTAAGAAGAAATAAGAGAGGAGTGGCTTGATAGTTTAATCTTAGGCTGACTAGTACTATGAGCTGACTACTTGTACCTCTAAGGTACAGGAGGTGAGGAGAGTGGCTAAGAAAAGGTTTGCATAAGAGTTTGAATGGAACTAACATCTAAAATTTTCTTTTAAATTGTTCTTTTGAAGAATCTAAATCTAATATTGGGGGTAAAAGGTCATGCAGGGTGTATGGGATAGAAATTCCATGTGGTGATACAACAATCAGAGTGGAGTATATATATGTGATAAAACCCTTCAAGAGGGAAAATAATGATGAGCACAGTATGACAAGCCAAACCAGGGGAATTCCCATTGAAAAAAGGGTGTGCAAACTGCATGCCCTTTTCAAAAAGGGTGTGTGGGCTGCCCACCCTTTTTTGGGAGTCAGAATGCCTGTAGATGGGCGTGAAGTTCACACACCCATCTACAGGTGTGAAACACCCACCCATTAATTGACATTCAGCTGCATGCCCCTTCCAAGGAAAAGGTGTGTGGTTTGCACACCTTTTCCATGTATACAGGCAGGGGCATGCCCCCTCCCTATATACATAGGATGGGTGTGCAGTTGGCACACCCTGGTGATTACATCACTAAATCCCAACTGGGATTTGGTGATGTCATCCCAGACATACCCCCCCACCTATCTCTCAACCAGAGGCATCCCCTCCGGTTGAGAGCTGTTTTTGACCAGAGGAACCCCTCTGGTCAAGAGATACACATCTCTTGACCAAAGAAGATGCCACTGGTTGAGATAGAGGTGGGGGGGGTGTAATCATTAGGATGTGCCAAACTCATTCCCATCCTATGTATATAGTTATGTGGAATTCCCCATACCTATATACCTATATACATTTTCTACTGATTCTACTCATATTGGTGGGAATGAAGTTTCCACTGAGCTATTTACCTATTTTAATCAAAGCTGAGCAGCACTGAGCAGCTACCCAACACTTGTATGTGCACAGAAGGCAGGAAGAGTTGTTCTGAGCAGGCACAGCCTCTGGTTGTGCAAGGTAGAAAAATGAGTACCCAACTGTGTTTTAAATCAATTCAAGGAGTAGCAGTGGATAGATGAGTAAAGCTGTCCAAATGTCACTTGCCATCAAGTGATCATTGTTTTTTTCCTGGTGGTCTAGTATACCTATATAGTAGAGTCACCATCAAACCTATAAATATAAATATCAATATCAGTACAGCTCAGTTACTCAGCTAAGATCAAAGATAAGAAGATTACTCCCTCTCTCTTGCTTGGTCCCAAGAGTTATAAACCATTTCTCATAAGATTACCCCCCTCTCTTGTTTGTTCCACCTTGACTCAAGAGTTATAAACCTTCCTCATACCATAAAATTTATAAACTAAATCATTACATATACCTTTTACATATCACCTTTCCTTATCCATTCCTCTCACCTGGTGTGTGTAGAAAGCAAGTTCATCAGTATGAGTCTTCTAAGAATAAATAGAAATTAGCCAAACCTTTATTTTATTCTTAGTGATGCTCTCATTCCCCTCAGCATTATTCAGGAAGGCAGCTTTTAAGTCAGTGGATGAGAAATAATGAGGGGGAAGGGATGAACAGAAACTAATTGGACACACCTTTGTTCAAATCTAGAATGACTGATCCTTTGAGGTTGGTGACTGCCACCGGAGACCATATTGTGGGAAAGTCAGGGGCAGAAACTCACCACCCGGACAAAACCCAAGGCAGATTTGCATATTAAATGCATAATCAAAGTATTTTGGATTTTTTTGAGTCCAAGATTTTCCAAAACAACTATTAATTTTATATTATTTATTTATTCAAATTATTATTTTTGCACAGTTTACACAACTATCTCTTTGAGGTTGTCCATCTGTTTCCTCCAGCAAGCACTTCCAGGTTTGCTTTGTGTAAAGATGATGTACAACTATGTAGCTAACACTGCCAACAGATTCAAAGGTCAAGAACATTTTTTGCAAAAAAGGGAAAAATTGCTTAACAATTGTAAGTGTTTATACAAAATGCAAGGATACTGGCTATACAATTACAAAGTTGCTTCAAGATGAGGTCATACAAATCAAGATTGCCAATTGGAGGCTTGCGGTGGGTAGATGATGACAAGAGAGAAATGAGATCCACATGATCAGATGTGACAACATCTAGGGTGGCGCAAGCGTCAGTAAGACTGGGTTGAAAATGTGCTAGATATCTTCTGTGTATTCTTCATTGAAAGAGCGGCCAATCAGCATCCGACGCTACCGAAGAAACCCAAGCACATCATTAGTCAGATCACTTCATTATGAAAAAGGCAGAGGCGGTGTTTATTACAATTTCCTGCGTTCCAGCACCAACTCGGTACAATTGCGCGTCGCGAAAAATTCGACCAGTGGGGTAATCGTTGATGTACCCATTTCCGCCTAGCATTTGCATTGCATCTGACAATCAATTAGAAGACCGACGAACGTGATGTTTGCGAGCGGAAAAGAAACATGATTTTAGAACGGATGGTACAAACTGCATGACTGATACAGCAGAGATAATTACCAGTGGCGACTTCCAAAGCGCGATCTGAAGAATACAAGATAGCACCTGCACAATCTCGTCGGCTGACTTTACCGAGATCACAGGCCCTACCAACGGCATAAACGTACGATCTTGAAGCATTCAACTTGGTGTACATATCTGATGAAAGCTGCCGAGTCAGTACTGAGTGTCAGATTGATCAAAAAAGGATGCGTACCAGCAATTTTTCCTTGCAACAATTGAAAGGTCCCAACAGGCTTTCCAAACTGCTTTCTTTCATGAACATAAGGTAGGGCGATCTATTTGGAGAATCATATGCGTGGTAAATTGAAGAGTTTGACTACTAACTTGATATCATTCATTTTAATCAGCTACTTAACATCAAATGCTGCCTGCATCAAACCCAAGGGCCCACCGCTAAGCACAAGTCGTTCCAAGTCAAGCCCACTCATCAAAACCTCGACACCCTTGTCGACTTCTCCAAGAACGTTTTCTTCGGGAACTTCACAGTTCTCAAAGACTAATTCGCATGTATTCGATCCTCTCATTCCTAGTTTATCCAGTTTCTGGTGAGTAGAAAACCCAGGAAAACTGGATTCGATTAAGAATGCGGTTATCCCACGATGTGCTTTTTCAGGCGAAGTTTTAGCATAGACTACAAGGGTAGATGCATCGGGTCCGTTGGTGATCCTGGTTGCAACTCCTTGGATGGTCAGCATCAATCTCCAAATTATTAGTTTTTGTTTGGAAAAATTAATCCCACCAAAACTTGGTCCCATTGAGCACATATCTCCCCTCTTTCTTGACTGCGGTCAACCTCATAGAAACAACGTCCGATCCCGAGCCAGCCTCACTCATAGCCAAGGATCCAACCTTCTTACCACTGATCAGATCAGGAAGATATTTGCTCTTTTGAGCCTCGGTACCATGACGGTTGATTTGATTAATGCATAGATTCGAGCTGACGTGAAATGGATTGAATGAGTTAGGCAAGTAGTTCGCTTGGTTGCGACGTAACATTCTTCCTTACTGAGCTCCATAGGACAAGCCTATCGATCCTGAGCCACGAGATATCTCTTCCATCACCAGAGTATGTTCAAGGTAAGATCGATCTAAGCCTCCATACTTCTCGGGCACAGTAATTCCTAGCTTTTTTCCGAATGGTAAAGGGGCATATTAATTCAGTGCGATGAGACAACATGATTCAGAAGTGCGATCGTATTGCGGCGGGCTTAACTATCCCCATTTCACCGAGTTTGGTCCAGAGGTGCTGTGAGGTTCCGCAAGAATAGGCGTTCATGAGTGGAATTTATTTTGACAAGGGAAGATCATAGCTCTTGTCTTGTATATTTCGACAGATAAAATGTGCGACTAAAGACATACACTGGGAAACTCATTCTCTTGATCAACCTTCTGTGCGATAGGTGCTATTTCCCGGCGGGTGAAGCTACGAACAGCATCCTGAAGCTACTAAACCAAAACAAAAAGTAAGTTTTTCTCATCATATCGGCCAATATCCAAGGAATGAAAAATTAATCAGTCAGATTGACTGACCTCCAGTTGCTGCTCATTCAATCCAGCCAAATCGATTGACTCGTTGTAAGCTTGAGTTGCAAAGCCTCGCCCGGTTTGTGATGTGAGGGGGAAACTTGGGAAACGAGCCGTTTTTGATAATGTTCGGAATACTTGAGTAGATACTTGGGAGAGAGTACTCTTGAAAGTCGCCATGATGGCAAACGTATGTATGATAATGGCGGTGGCACGTGTATGTACCCCCGCCTGTGAGCAAACGTATCGCCTGCTTAGGGTCCGGTCCCTATCCGATCTGCCGGTGTCTACGTCGTCCACACAATCCGTCTGCGCAAACCCGCCCATGGCCTGATCGGATTCGAGCCGTGCCACAGCTATTTCGATCTTCAACAAAGTCAAACAAAGTTTTATTTTTCTTTGATATTCAGATACGAGATATGTGCAGTAACTGAGCTATAGATTTTGTTGCACATCACAAATGATATCCTGTGTCCAGCTGGGAGATGTTCAAATGGACCCAATTGGCCAGCAATCTCCAACCTTAATCTTCAAACCATCATTCCTAGAAACTTGAATTCTGAAATTTAATCTCTCAGTCGTTTTTGAAACTTCATGAAACAAGTCTGAACGTATCATGACTCATAGTCATTAAGAAGACTCATAAATAATCACTGTTGACATTTTTTCAGGCAATCCTATTGCAAAGAACAGCACTTGTTTTTTTATTTTTATAGAAATAATGGAGGAATTCCCATCGAGTCTGGAGCACCTTCAGATATTGATTTGCAGTCATATAACCCAATTTCTTTGGGGTGAATTGTGAGGCTAAGATCTGGCTCTGCAGGTTCAATATAAGTCATCCACTATATTTGAAGTATGCATTTATTTAAGTCAAATGAAATTAAATGGGTGAATAATTTAAGCTACATCTTTCAATGTTTTATAGAAAGCAAATATACATCATGAAAGAATCACAGTTTGGTTGGAGTTTCCTGAAATTTGGATTGATTTTTTGTTGTTGTTGATTATGACACTTTCAAACATGGAATTAAAAAAAAAAAACACTGGCCAGATTGAGGGGATCCTGATTTATTTAATTACCTGGGGGAGATACACAACAAACTTGATTATCAAAAAAAAATCAATGATCACTTGATGATGATTTTGAGGTGACCCAGGGTAAAAAAATAATCAAGGAGTTTGTATATTTCTCTGGGGTGAATCGATGGAATGGGTAAGATAATTATCTCCTTTAAGGATAGGTTAATGATATGTTTAATTCTTTATTACTGTATTTTAAAGGTTAGATCTCCTTGTTTTTTTTATCTAGATGTTGATGAAACTCAAGTGTATGAATTTTGATAGATTAGGATAGATAATTTAGTTCAATGATCAGTTGTGTTTACAGAGAGATTTTTATTAATTTAAATCAGATTGTCATTGATTGAATGATTTATGATGAATTGATTAAGTTAAGATTTAAATCAATATAATGCTAAAAATAAGTTTATAATCCATGTGAGAAGCTTTTATTGATTTTGTACCTTAAACTTCTTGCAGAATGTTAAACAATCTTAAAAAAAAAAAAAAACCTGAGCTTGAAACAATTTGAATTTTACATCACGATATTAAAATGATCTTTAATGTAGATCAAATGTGTACATAATACTTTAAAATTATTTATGTAAATTAAATATTTAAATAAAATAAAATATTGTTTTCTTGCCGAGGACGGTTGTTGGCTTATGTAATAAACCTCAATCTCAAATTCTGTATCTTGACTAATAAATCTCTCCACCTTCCAACCACCCAAGCACCTTCCTCAATCAACTTGTCCTCTTCACATTCCACTCCAACATCACCACCACCACCTAAACCATCACCACCTAAACCACCCAATTACCATCTCCAAGCATTAACACCATGAACCAGGATCCACTTGAGCCCAGACAGGGTAGTAGCAAGTATCACCACTCCTCACTACCACTTCACACCCCCAGCACAACAACAACACTCAGTCCACCACACCTAGTCCCATCCTCAGCCTCAGCTAGGCAGAGCGTCACCAACTTTGACCTCAACTCACTCATCGAGCAGAATAATCTCTCCGAGGATAGCTGTCTACTCGTTATCGATAACAAGGTTTACGATCTCACCCTCTGCCTTCAGGACCATCTCTCCTGCAATCTCGATCACAACCCATCCCAAGCACAATCCAACACTTCCCACAACAACCACCACAACAACAACAGTTCACCCACTTCTAACAGCTCCTCAAACCCACCCTCACCACCCCCCTCCCCACTTCTCCAGCGCTCCTCCGGCCCTTCTTCGAACAACATCAATAACACCCAGATCGAACCTCAACCAAATCGATTCGATCATCTGCTTCAAACCGCCAAGCGTGACCCCGTACACGCTGGCCATCTCCTCCGCTCGATCTACCAGGACCAACCCTTCAAGACCGATGGTAGTCCACTCCAAGATTGGCTATTCGAATACCGCATCGGCGACTTCAACCCTTGCTCTGCCTCCACGCCTAGCACCTATCTCAACCAGAACTACGACTCTTTCATCGGGCCCATCGATCAAGACCCATTCCTATCACTAAGCCCTTCGGCAAGTCTCTCTCTCTCTCTCTCTCATCCAACAAGGATTGTGCTAACTCGTAGTAGCATCTCTTCATACAAACACACACACACACACAAAAAAAAAACACAGTTCTTATCATCAACATCCACCGACACAGTTGGGCCCTCCAACCACCGTCTAAACCCGGTCGAAGAAACCTCACACCTCGATCGAGCCAACGAGCTCGTCAGAGTCTCCAAACAACGTCTCATCGACGCCCAACGCGGCGTAGGAATCGCTAACCTCTCCCTAGCCGAGGCCCTCGCTCAGCTCGTCGAGGCCGAAAAAGTTAAGGACCATCTCGTCCTACAGGCTTCTGAAGGATATAAACCTATCTGGGGCGCTTGGCTTCCCAAAAATACACGATAAAATTAATCCGATCCCTTCCAATCCCCCCCCCCCCTCCCCCTCCCGTCTAGTACATACACATACATCGTACAAAACACCTCTCTTCTCTCTCTTTTTTTCTTCTTCTTCTTTTAGTAGCTTTTATATATATCTACATATATATACAAACGACCCCAGTCGTTTTGTTTGACTGGTCTGATAGCGAGACAGTTTTAAGCTGATGTATTCATAACCATCATCAAACCCACCCACCCACCCACCCACATATATATATATATACATAAACATCTTTGTGCGCATCTCATCTAAGTTATATACATAAATACATGCTCTTCACCGGCCCTCATATCGTCCTTCCACAATCGACCTATCAACTCCATTCCCTTCTCTCTCATGCCTCCTTATCTCAGTCGTCTTTTGAATATCTCCTCCTCTTCTTGATTGTCTTGGTTTCTTTTTTTTTGGTATGTGGTTTGTTGATTCGTGCTTGTGTGGTCCTGTGTCTCACGTCTGACACCCACCCACCCACCCACATCACCATGAAAACTAAAAGAGATGTGTTTTGCTGATATATATATCCATAAAAATAAAGAATTCAACGTATATTGTGATCAAGTTATGCTACACTTCTATACATACATATCGAGTCTTATATATCTTTTTTTTTTTTTAGTGGTTTGGTTTGTTATGTATTTTTTGTTTTTGATTTGCGTTGCGTTGCCTTGCGTTGCTAAAAGATTTTGATAAGCTTAATGAATTTTAGAAAGGTTGTTTATAAACTTAATAGGATATCATATAAATACACACATACAATCTGCCTCATCACCCATGTCTGTGTGGGTTCGGCTGCGCAATCGAAAACGGCTTGCCACTCTGTTTCACAAGGCAGACCGATCATTGTCGACGATGGATTAGATCTACCGTTGGCTTTATACCCCGTCCTACACCGCTAGCGTCTAGCTAGCCTTGCTCATGTCGGCCAGCCCAGTTGGCGTAAGCCTCAAGCTCAGATCATGGTCGGGTTAGTATGTCTTTATGTATGTGGTTGACAAAAAAATTATTTAAATTTCAAAAGAAATTTAACTCTGGAAGATAACTCAGACGGAGGGAGGTTCTAAAGCTTATTTGCTGGTGAAACTTGATCTCAATCGATTTTCACCCGCAAGCAAGGTTTAGCTCGTCCTTCCAAAACAACGACTCTTAGACGACAGGAAGACCTCCACTCTTGGGTGTCAATTATGTAAGTACCACCATGCACATCGTTCAAGATAAAGTCGTGCCAAATTTTATTCAAATAGAGGATGTCATCGCACTTCAGCCTAGAGTGTTTTGCATTGGATGTTCGTCATTCACAACGTGTGAGAAATCAGAAAATGGACATTTAGAAGAGGAAGTCAAAACAAAAACAAAACACGTCTGCTGATTGAAACAATGACGGAGAGGAGAAATGAAGAAAAGTAGATGAGATCAAATCATGGAAACAAAAACCAACAAGTTTTTTTTTTTTTTTTTACAAAGGTTACGAGTTCATTCCATACAGATTAAACCAAACTTTTTTTGTCCAAAAGGAAGAAAAAAAAGGCACGATGCTGTGTGAGACAGACATCTCAACGAGAGGAAGGAGGTCTTCCATCGACAATCCCGCCACCTCCAAACGGTGGAGTATAGTTGCTCTTAGGGCCCAATTATAAACAGTTATTGAGTTTTTATTTTTATTTTTTTTTGAAAATGTTTTGAAAATCTTTTTGGAATTTTTTGAATTTCAAAAAAGGGCCCAAAACAGTTCCAAAAGACTTTTGGGCAAAGTGGCACTTATAAACCCCAACTCGCGCAAGCTGCAAATCTGCCATGATGGCTGCGCAGTATCAACAGTGGGCCGCTATGCTACACTACACTATTTGAACACTAACTGTTAGTGTATCAGCTTTTTTTTTGATGAAATATTTGTAGTGTTAGCTGCCGTTACAGCCCGCTAAACTAACAGTTAGTGTAGCCAGAAATGTCTCAGACAAAGTTTTTGTAGTGTTAGCTTTGGAAAATACCCGCTACACTAACAAGTAGTGTAGTTTTTTTGCCGCTAAAAAAATTTGAAGTTCTCATTAGTGTAGTGGCTTCAGATCTACGCTACGCTACGCTAAATGTTAGTTGTTAGCCAAAATTTTTCCCGCTACATGTTGGCTTGTAAAAAACATAAAATTACACATAGAAATAAACAAATAAAAAACCAGTTTTGATTGCTGTACTTGTGCAAGTGCAGCAATCAAAACACAGATGTTTTAACTTTTGTACTGGCCAAGCCATGTTGAAAGACCTATTTTTTGGAACAAAAGAAAAATCAGACATAAAAAAGTCAACATAAAAATGCTGAAAAGCTTTTTTTTGTTTGAAAAAAAACCCAAATTAAACATGAAGAAATCAAAAAAAAAATGAAAAACATTTTTATTTGTAAAACCAAAAAACATAAAAAAATCAAAAAAAAATAAATGAAGAAAAACATTGTTTATTGAGAAACAAAATAAATATACATCAAAGGATAAAAGAGTAAAAAAAAATAGGTTTTTGATTGCATTACTTGCACAAGTGCTGCAATCAACACATCTGTTTTGGTCACAGTACTCGCGCGAGTAATGTGATTAAAACAACTGCTGTTTTAATTGCGTTACTTGCGGGAGTACTGCCATCAAAACAGATGTTTTGATGGCAGTACTTGCGCAAGGAATGCAGTTAAAAGGCAGCTGTTTTGACTGCATTCCTCTTTGTGCGAGTACTGCCATCAAAACTGATGTTTTGATGGCAGTACTTGCGCAAGTGCTGAAGTTAAAACAGCTGCATTTTAACTGCAGCACTCGCGCGAGTACTGCCATCAAAACTGATGTTTTGATTACAGTACTCGCGCAAGTGCTGCAGTTAAAAGGCAGCTGTTTTAACTGCAGCACTCGCGCGAGTACTGCCATCAAAAAATATGTTTTGATGGCAGTACTCGCGCAAGTGCTGCAGTTAAAACAGCTGCCTTTTAACTGCAGCACTTGCGCAATTACTGCCATCAAAACATATTTTTACATGGTAGTACTCGCACAATTAGTGAAGTTAAAACAGCTGCTGGTTTAACTGCAGCACTCGCGCGAGTACTGCCATCAAAACATATTTTTTGATGGCAGTACTCGCCCAAGTGCTGCAGTTGAAAGGCAGCTGTTTTAACTGCAGCACTTGCGTGAGTACTGCAATCCAAAAACAGATTTGTATGTTTATTATTTTTTCTCAAAAAAAAAAATGTTTTCCATCATTTTTTTTTAATTTTTTATGTTTAACTTGTTTTTTTTTTTTTTTTTTTTTTTTCAAATATTTTTTTTATTCAGCATTTTTTTTTTTTCATTTGTTCATGTTAAATTTGTTTTGTTTTTCAAAAAATCAAGGTTTTTCACCTTTTTTTTTCATGTTGATTTTTTTTTTTTTCAAAAAAGAAATAATCTGTGTGGCTTGCAGGCTCAGAGAGAAAATGTACTGTAGTTTTCCAAGCCATCCATTTGGCCATTTCCCCCCCTTTTTGGCAATAAAAGGAGCTACATTTGGCCTCAATTTGTTTGATTATTTCCTTATTTATCCTGCCACCTGCTACCCTCTGCCTGCCACCTGCAACCCACTGCCTGCTAACTTCCTGCCACTCACCTGCTGCCTGCCACCCACCACCCACTGCCTGCCACCTGGTAAACTATGGGGAAACAACAGTGTGGTTTTCTCTAATATTATACTTGATTAACCTTATATTAGGGGGTATCAAATATGACCAAATCCACAATTAAAACCAGTGAATTGGGGTTTTCAACAAAATTTCACTTTTGAGGGTTTTGTATCATTCTATATTAATATCCATTGTTTTTAAAAATGGTGGATTTTCAAAACCAGGTGATTAGATAATGGTGGATTTGGTAATATTTGATACCCCCTATTAATAAGTTCTTGCATTCTTCTTTTTGATTTCTTTTATTATTATTCTTTGCTATCTTGATTGATGAAATGTGATGATTGCGGGATATGTTGTGACACTGGGAACCTGAAAATCTTCCTGGTGACCCATGGCCAATCAGTCATCATACGCCATCAAGCAGGTTAGCAAAGAAGGAATATAAAAGAAGGCAAGGAGTTGAACAGCACAAAAAGTTGCAGGCAAATTCAATTCTTGGTACTAATCTAAATCTTCCAGCCCAACCAAGGTCTACTTCCCGATGGCAACGTGTGGCATATATGGAGCTTGATTTATATCCATCCATTTCACTAAATAGCCTTGGCCATCCTATCCGCAAACCAACCCCTGTTGAAGTTGCCACTGCTTGCAAAACAGTGGATGATAAATTCTTTCTCCTTGACTTTGGCCGGTCCATTATTGTTGATCCTCAAAACCACAATTCTATCATTGCTATTATCGAATTTACGCCATGGGACGAATTAATGGAAAAGGACAAAGAAGAGTTAAATTTCTTATCCACTTTTCTCCACAACTCAAAGAAATGGATCAATCCGGTTCAATCTTTGTCTCGCTCCTGGGGTGGACAAATGTGGGCAATTGGTTGGCGTAATTCATCGGACTTTATGCAGATTGTTGGTCAATACATCAAATCATTTCTAACCAAAGATATGGAAAACTATCACACCCATTTCTCAAGGTTGATCCATGCTGGAAAAATCATAGGAAGATACTTCAAAGAAATGGCACCAGCTGCCTTTGAAAATAGTAAATCTAAGATGAAAAAATATAACATTCCTTCTTTTCAATCTCTCCGTCATGGCAAAAAGCCTGGTCCCTTTTCCTGTTCACCACATCTGACTTTTACTACCAATGGCTTTTTCAATCCACCTCATATTGATGATCAGGATATTTCTGATTTTGCATTTGTATTATTTCTTCCTACTTATTCCTCTACTGGTATGTTAGCCCCTCCTGATTCAGGATATGACATTTCAGCAGGTCCATTTGTCTTCCCAGATCACAAACTAGGTATTAAATTTGATAAACAACATGGGATAGTCAAAATGATCTGGCAAGCCAACAAGTACAAACATTGCACCCTTCCTCCTACTACTAGCTCTTCATTCAACCGCCTAGGAATGTCTTTGCAGATTAATCTTTCTATTGCTAATGCTTGTAACAATTATCAAAAGGGTAATTATGAAGATCCTCTAAATTATTTTGGTGATCACTTCTTTTATATGTTTCGTAGTTTAGGTGAAGGTACTTTACTGGCAGCTATTCTATTTTGTTTTCACTTTTTTATATATTTCTAAATTCTAGTCAGTTGGTTATTTTATACTACCAAGAGATAATTAACAAGGCTTGCTATATCTTTTTCAAAATCAACAGAAATGATCCCCAAGATATTCAGTGCAGATATTAGATTTTGAGGAGTGGCCCCATTTTTTCTTACCAGTACTTATTTTTTGCAATAAATAACCTGAGATGTTTTCCTGGGAACTTTTTTTGTTTCAGTTAAAGTTATATTTTTTTCAGTTCCAAAGTTATGCTAACATTTAGGGTAAATGGGAACATTGCTACACTATTTGTTAGCGTAGCTGAGAATACAATTAAGCTTAAGGCTAGCGTAGCTTTATTTCCCGCTACATCCACCACAAAATTGCTACATTGATTTCCATTTAGCGTTAGCTAGATTTTGGAATTAGCCCTAACACTACGCTATCAGTTTTTTTTTTCCCCAAATATATTGTAGTGTTAGCTGAAGAATTTCCCCACTAACAGTAACTTTTTCTTAGTGTAGCTAAGAAACCTAACATTACGCTACACTGCTGCTACTGTTAGCGTAGCTGGCCCACTGTTGGCAGTATCACTGGGCCCCGGCCGGCCGCATCTGATCTCAAGCAACCAGTGGCCCGGCAAGCCGCAATATCCTCAAGATCACACTCTATCCTTTGAAATTCAGGACTAACACAAATTTGCACGGGATTCAAACCGCACTTGATTATACACCAGATCACTTACCCTTGATTTGACCTGGCGTAACACTCCTGTTTTATCCTACAGGTAAGTCATTCCAGGTCATCTGCGACTACTTCAAAAACTGCTGACCATGATGGCCATTTTTTTATTTCAGTCATAGTAATATTCTCCCACCACCAATTGACCCAACCCTACTCCATCTATATGCCCGCTGGCAGATGTACCACCAACAACTAGGACACCACAAATACATATACATCTGTGCACCCCGAGTAGCATTCAAGAGACCCACTCGCTGGGAGCCTTGGAATGATGACCGTATTGCGCCCATCCAATTCCTTGAGTACTTCCGCATGTCATTGGACGACTTCTGTTGGCTATCAGACAAGCTACGAGGAAATTTGCAACAAGATCTCTTGTGCCGAGGGGACCCGCTGAGTGTGGAAGCCCAAGTTTCTGTAGGGTTGTATTGGCTTGGTCATGGGGCAACTGACGTCAACATTTCTCATGTCTTCAACATTGGAAAAGAAACTGCGGACAAGGCATCTGGCCAATTTGTGATGGAAGTCCTACGAGTCCTCAGGAGGCGATACATTGGGTGAGTTAATATTGCTTGTCAGTTGTTGGCACATTGTGGGACATACTGACAAGCCAATACCCCTCAGGTGGCCGGCTCTGGATAACATCAACCAGTGGCAAATGATTTGTGACTCATTTGAATCAACTCACAGGATCCCTGACATAGTTGGGGCTATTGATGGCACTCACATCCCCCTGGCCTTCCCCCCGCATGACATCTGGAATGGATACATCAACCAAAAGGGCTGGGCATCCATTGTATTCCAGTGTGTTGTAGATGGTGATGGCAACTTCCACAATGTGAGTGCCATATCTTTATTATGCCTTGATAGATGGCTAAGTTTAAATCACATTCCAGGTTAGTGGTGGGGGGCCCGGATCAATGAACAATAAACAGGTCTTTAGATGATCCAGCTTGGGGCAAAGCCTCCTGTCATCCTGCAATGTTGTGCAAATGATTCCGCGGGGGTGCATGCTCATAGGTGATGCAGGCTATCCTGAAAACACAGAAATCCTACTTCCTTATCCATCCAAATTCACACCTCAGAACGCAAGGCTCAACTACATCCAATCCTCAACCCGCATTATTGTTGAACAAACGTTTGGCTGATTGAAAAATTGGTTCCGTATCTTCTTGTCTCCCCAGTTGGCAAGGCCTATTCGAGCATGCAACAACTACTTTGTATGTATGATACTTCACAATGTACTCAACCGCCACGGGGCCCTATACCTCCAAGCCTGGGACCAACAAAGCATTGAGGAGGCTCAGTACGGACAGATGTTGCCTTTGGACCCTGTCAGTGTTGGTCCATCCGAGGACATACAAGCTGTGCACACAAACTCAATGTCTACTTGTAGGGACATGATCTGGGACTCTCTGTGCCAAGGGTAATGGATTGATTCTTCATTGTGGCTTTCCCTTGGCTCATTCTCTATTTCTCTATATCAAACCTCTCCATGCTACTTGTATCTTGTTACCTCTCAGTGCAACATGACAGTGTTGATGTTTATTTATTTATTTATGTATGTATATTTCTAAGAAGCATCTACCATCTCAACTGCCCCAATCTAATCTACCAACCTTGTTAGATGATTCTCAGAGGATGACTAATCCTGCAAACTAAAAAAACAACCGTTTTTTTTATTACTATTTTTTTTTTTTTTGCGTTTGAGATTGCACAAGCTCAAGTTTCAGATAGAAGGGAAGATGGCTGTTATATTTCCTGGTAGATTATGTACAATCTACATGGGTAGAGCAAATCTTCACTTGATGATGATTGTACTCAACAAACTTCCAAAAGCTTTGACTGGGCTCAGATCGGTCTTGGGTACTCCAGACATAATCATAAAGGGATCAAATAATTACAAATTTGCATGCAAAGTGGTGCATGATAATTAGACATAGATAAAATAAATGAAAAAAGGGCATTAATAAAAAAACCCGGTTTTTCCGCGTTTACACCCGGTTTTACGCAGCGGCGACGTAAATTTTGCTGCGGAGTACACCCGGTTTTCCGCGTTTACACCCGGTTTTTTTTATTTATTTTTTTGCGGGCGGAATTTTAAGGTTTTTCAAAATTTTAAAATTGCTAAAAATACTTCTTGGCGTGTAGAATTTTATGGTATTTTTTATTTTCCAAAAAAACAACATCTTCTATTTTATTTTGCCCATACACCCGGTTTTTTCAAAGAAAATTCCCCACGGCTCAAGTTTCAAGATTTCTCAAAGGTTTAAATCTTTTTAAAGCATTTTAAGGGGTGTAGAATTCAATGCAGCAAACAGTTTATTTTTAAATTCACTGGTTTTTTTTTTATGATTTTTGGACAGAACTTATTTGTAAACACCTTCACGGCTGTCTTTTAAGATATTTGGGGAGTTTTTAAATGGATTCATACACTTTAGAGGGTGGGTAATTCATTGGAAACAAATACTCCTTATAAAATTAACTTGTTATCAGAATAAAATGGAATTTTTATCAGAATAAAATGGAAATATAGGAAAATAGACAAATAACTATTCAACATCAACAATCTTATTAATTCTGGCAGATCTTCTTATTGGAGGGAAAAGAACTTTTTCCCCAAGGTCCAAATTGGGCTGAATCCACTCTTTCCACAACAGAGCTTCCTCTTCAGCCCAATGTTGCCAATATGGATCAATCCTAGGGGAAGGCCATATTTCAGCCTTAAACGTGAAGCTGATGAGATGGAGAAGACTGGGAATGAGTATGAGACATATGGGAGAGTGGGTGGTGGGTGGAGAAGAGAGAGGGAGATAAATGGTGGGCATTAGACCAGAAAACAAGACCACAGGTCTTTTATAAGTGTCAGCCATCAAGTATCCATGAGCAGGGAAGGTCATCCAATACTTCAGTGGGGCCTGTCCTTTTCCATCCCAAGAGAGTGCATCAATTAGATCCTTGTGGTTGGCGCCCCATATGTTCTTTAGCATCTGAAGGTTTGAATATAAAGGGTTTGATTTGAGTTCTTCTTTCATTTCCTTGCAAATTTTCATCCATTCGTCTGAGGAACGTCCCATGCTGACTGCAGCGGCTCGAAATCCACAATTCCCATTGCCTTTGACATTGGTAATTGTAGAGAGATGTTGGATGGCTTCTTTGGGATGAATGTGGTCTTTGTACTTGTACTGAAGTATAATTTGAGAAAAGATTAATTGTATATAAAATGAACACTAAATAAAAGGAAATTACTAACCAAATCAACAGCCACATTATTGTAAGTACTCCAACTGAGTGCCTCAGACATATAGGTGTCAGGATTAGAGATTGAGCTGGCAGTCATTGAGGTCTATGAAAGAGGTAACCAATAAGAAGCTCAGAAGTAAAGATCTCTTCAAAAAAAATTAGTAAAACTCACATCAAAAGGCCTATAAGCATCATTTTCTGCCAAAGTGTATTCATATGTCTTGGTCCTTTTAACTGATTCAAATTTCACCTGTTTAAGTATTTTTCCAGACCTCTGATGTATCAAAAAATCATTTAACTTCAGTATAATGTACTCAAGATGGAAATAAAAACACTTACAGTCTTCAAATTTCCTCCGTCATGTTCTGAGCCCTGTTGAATGATATCATCCACCTCTGGAAGCTCTCCACTTGATTCAGACTCCTCCTGACTTTCCTCTTCTGTTGACACAGCCTAGAAAACACAAGGAGAAAGAATTAGATGTGATATTTGAGTGAAGAATGAAGATGAATCATTACCTCGGATTCCTCAGATTCATCCATCTTCTTAGGCCTACCACGTCCTTTTGTCTTGGCCAAAGGTTCCTACAAGTTCACAAGAAATCAATAACCAAAGACAAACAGACAAGAGATAAATGAATAAATACCTTGTGTTCTGTCACCTGCTTCCTGGGCCTTCCTCTTCCTTTCTTCTCCAATTCTGTGTATTCATAGCCTGAAGGATCGCTTTTTGTTGAAGTAGTTGATTTGTGTTTCCTTTTGGCGCCCTTTGGTCTTCCTCGTCCTTGGTGATCCTTGCTAAAGAGAGGTTCCTGGATGGCCACTGTGGTGTAGTTCCCTTGAAAGAGCTTCTTGATTTCACCAATGTAGAATTTTTGCTTGCCAGGTTGAAACATTTGGAATTCCTTAAAGAGATCTGTTAAGAAAATTTCCTCATTGTTTTCTTTGGTGGGAAGTAGACCGTCACTTGATCCATTGTTGTTGTCCTCTTCAATTAATGTCTGCTCATAAATGGGGGCTTTGATAAACGCACGCCAACGCCAACCCGCACGCCACTTTTTTTTGGCGTGCGGGGCCTACACGCCAAAAAAAATTGGTGTGTAGGGTCTACACGCCAATTTTATTTGGCGTGTGAGACCCACACGCCAAAAATGGCGTGTGGGCCCCGCACGCCAATTTTTTTGGCGTGCGGGTCCCCTCTTGCTCACGTAATCGAATGGGAGGGCCCATTTGATTACGTGAGCGGGCCGGCTGACGAGGTTATACAACCTCGTCAGCCGGGAGGACTTCCTCCCGGCACGAGGCTGTATAACCTCGTCGGCCAGGAGGAAGTCCTCCTGGCTGACGAGGCTGTATAACCTCGTCGGACAGGAGGACTTCCTCCCGGCCGACGAGGTTATACAACCTCGTCGGCCAGGAGGAAGTCCTCCTAGCCGACGAGGTTATACAGCCTCGTCGGCCAGGAGGACTTCCTCCTGGCTGACGAGGTTGTATAACCTCGTCAGCCGGGAGGAAGTCCTCCCGGCTGACGAGGTTATACAACCTGGTCAGCCAGGAGGACTTCCTCCTGGCCGACGAGGTTGTATAACCTCGTTGGCCGGGAGGAAGTCCTCCCGGCCGACAAGGCTATACAGCCTCGTCAGCCGGCCCGCTCACGTAATCAAATGGGACCTCCCATTCGATTACGTGAGCGGGATCCCCCCACACGCCAATTGTTTGGCGTGTGGGAGCGCACGCCAAACAATTGGCGTGTGGTTCCCACACGCTAATTTTATTTGGCGTGCGGGGCCCACACGCCAAATAAAATTGGCGTGTGGGAACCACACGCCATTTTTGGCGTGTGGGTCTCACACGCCAAATAAAATTGGCGTGTAGACCCTACACGCCACTTTTTTTGGCGTGTAGGCCCCGCACGCCAAAAAAAATTGGCGTGCGGGTTGGCGTTGGCGTGCGTTTATCAACGCCCATAAATGGAGGCAAAAAACAAATTAGAACTATAAAACTATGAAAGAGAAACAGAAACCAGGAAATTATATTAGCCAACTCACTTCAAGATCCTTTTTAACATGCCACTGAGAATGGAAATTGTGATGGGTGAATTTGCTGCCAAGTCCTTTTGCTTTGTGAACTTGATGAATGCAAGGGATTCCCATGTGAGAAGAGTAGTTTCCAGTGCAAGTGGTAGTTGGCGGTTTAGAGATGTGATGAGAATGGATGATCTTGAGGGCATAGTGGGAGATGGTGCCATTTAGATCACCAACACAAGGGGGGAGGGCCAGTGAGGAGTTTGTAGGAGTGCTGAGATGATTCGATGTACCGTTCGTGAAGTTGATTGGTCAAAGCTTGGTGGATTTGTTTGACAACAGCGGCAAAGGAGGCAGTGGAAGAGTTGATGAATCGTTTGATGTACGCGTGAAGACCTTTGACTCTAGAGGTGATAGTGTTACCGAAGTGGGGTTTCTTGTTGACAAAACAGGCTACAATTTTTTCTTTGCAAGGGAGGATGTTGGAGATGATGTAGTCGGCGGTTGGTGGATTCCAAGTCATAGACAGCTGAGTGAAGTTCTTGTGATAGTCTGAAACAGTTTTGGAATGGAGTAACTGATTCCAATGGTTTCAAAAGGTGGACCATTCTTCTTCAGGGTTGAAATGTTTGTAGCAGTTGGACTGGATATTCTTCATAATGTGCCAGGAGCAGAGGAGATGTGAGGCATTTGGGAGGACGTGTCCAATTGCTTTGATTAGGGCGGCCTCGTTGTCGGTGACTAGTACGGATGGAGATTGATTGTCCATTGAGATGCAAAGCTGATCCAAGGCCCAAGAGTAGTTGGCTATCTTCTCAGCAGAAAGGAAACAGAAAGCCAAGGAAAAAGATTTGTTTGACGAGTTAATACCAACAATGTGAAGAAGGGGCATTTTAAACTTGTTGGTTTTGTAGGTGCAGTCAAGGAGGAGAGTGGTGGGAAATTGTTTTGCCAAGTCAAGGGATTTCGGATGTGCAAAGAACAAAGAGGTCATGTGGCCGTCGGAGGTATCAATCGTGTGGTAGAATTCATGATGGCGGATTTCATGAACGAGAGCTTCAATCGGGGTACGTCCTTCAAGTTGGGTGGATCTCAAGAGGTTACGGTGATTGTAGATGGTATTGAGGGTGACAGAAGAGGGGAGATTGGTGTCTTGCAATAACGCAGTCTTAATAGTTAATGGTCGAACTCCAGAATGGGTTAATTGGGTGACAGTGGTTTTTTGTTCTTTGGTTAATCGGCGATGGACAGCATGGATGGAAGGATCTTCAGAAGCTGGGTGGTTGTGGCTAGGATCTTTGATCTTGATTTGGAAGTAGCCTTTCTTCTTATAGAAGTTTCCAGTAAGTTTGAAAGGACATGAAATCTTCTTGGTCTTCCCCAATTGAGTACCATCTTTGGTCTGAAAAACCCCAGATCTGTCACATTGATAAGTGCATCTGTTCTCCCCATTTTCAGTGGAGGAATGGGTGATGCAGAGGGCGTAGCCATTCTTCTTGGCCCAAGTTTGGACAGAGCTATGCATTTCCTCCTTTGTTTGATATGATAACTCAGGAGGAGGAGCAAGGTTGGGTACTTCGGGAGTGGTGGCGGGAGTGGCAGCATCTTTGGCGAGGAAGAGGGGGTTGATGTGAGACATGTTGGATTTTGGGGTTTTTTGGATTGGGGGAAAGGTTGAAAAAATTGGTGGGGTATGGAAGATTTTGAGGTGGCGTGGAGAGGGGAAAAAAAGAAGTTTTTCGGTGTTATTTTAGTGGGTTTGGGTGGAAAATGGATGAGGAGTAGTGGTGGGAGTGAAAATGGGTGGTGGGAGGAGTTGGGAAAATTTGGGGGAAAAAAAGTGAAATTGGTGACTGGGGTTGCGGAGAGGAGGAAAAATGGGGAATTTTGGTGTTTTTTTTATGTGGATTGGTTGAGTGGTTGATGAGTTACGGGGGGTTGATGATTTAGGGGGGGGTGGTGTTGGTTGTTGATTGTGGTGAGTGGATTTCGATGTGGTTGATGTTGGAAGTTGGATGAGCATACCTGGGGAGCCTGTGCGGATCATATGTCACCCTCATTTTGCATATTGAATAAAAACTCAAAATTAAATAAAACCGGGTGTGCGCGCGGAAAACCGGGTTTGCTGCGCAGCCGCATCTGCGCAGAAAACCGGGTGTAAACGCGGAAAACCCGGGTTTTTTTATTAATGCCCTAAAAAAATCACAATATGAATCAATTGGAGTTACCTTGACCTCCAAGGTTAGCCATGAGGGCTAGCATTGCGGTTTCATAAGTTTGGCGAGATTTTTCTAGCCACTCTTGATTGGCCTTGTATTTGCGGGCTTCATCCAATTGCATCTGCAAGGCCTCCACCCGTTCCGCCTTGTAGTCTTCCTCCCATTGCCGCTCCCTGCTCTCGGCCATGTCACGGTCCAGGCAGAGCTGTTTGCAAGCCACTTCGCGATCGTGTTTAGCCTCTGCCAGGGAATCAATTTGCAGCAGCTCCTTATGAGCAGCACAATACTCGGCCTCCCAATGGTCCTTGCGTTGTGCCTCCTCCATCTGCCGATGCTCCACCATGGCCTTGCGCCGCTCCTCCATCCGTGCCCCTTCTAAATGGACCCTTCCCTCGTGCATCCATCTAGCCGATGTATCTTGGGCCTTTTCCATCATCTCATTGATGGCAATAGCATCATTGTTGTCCTTCTTTGGTGCCTCCTCATGGCGGCCCCAACGACAAGGAATACTAGAAGTTGTAGGTGGGGGCCGACCATTCCAGGTTTTTTGCGCCGAGGTCAGGGTCCTTGTGAGAACCTTTTGAGCAATAATGGCCTTATTGTGTGTCATCACAGGAGGCTTTTCAGGATAATCATTGTCTGAAGATGAGTCCAAGGCCCTCTTGGCTGCGGTCAAATCATCAAGGAGTGCCGCCCGCAACCTATGTTGAGTTGGGTGTGGAACAGATTCCAGGGGATTGGTCCGCAAACGGGTTGATCCTAGACTGCGGCTGCCCTCGTCCTGATCAGAAATGGCACCCCTGTTTCCGTCATCTGGCCCGGGCGCAAGCTCATCGGACAGGTCATCCAATTCAACATGTCTCATTGCATCAGTGGCTTGATTGCCCACATGCATCCCAGATAGAAACTCCCACAGTTGGGAGTAGTTTTTAGGTATTAGAATCCCCATGTCATGCGACCAACCCAACGTACTAAGGGGATTTAGCTGGTCAAAGCGCAAAGGAGAAATGAGGCTAGAGTCGTCGAAGATAAGTTCGAGGATAAGTTCAAAGATAAGTTCAAGGATAAAGGCTTGAGGAAGTCTATGAGCACAACTCAAGGTAATGGGTCAAGTTGGACTCAAAGGGTTTGATGCGTAAAATCTTTTATAATAATTAACTGAGGAAAGAGAGTGAAGAGAAAAAGTACAATAGTATTTATATTCGAAAAAACTACTTGTTGAATCTGAGTGATGAATGAGTGTCAAGGTAAATACAAGTATGGAGTAAATACACGGATATGACAGAGGTACCAATGAGGTTGAAACAACAATGCTATGACTATAACTATGATTGATTCAAACATGTGATAGAAGTGAACTTTGAACAGGGGAGTGATGAGTGAATCCTAGGTGATAAGGTAAGGTTAAGTGCAAGGCTTGATAAAAGAGGGTAAGTGCCAGGCTGAGAGTTCAGATCTTGAGTGCTAATCGAAGAAGGGTTATTGATTAGATCGAAGATACTGAGGATCACCGGATTAAGCAATTCCTAGTTTTTAGAAATGCTAGTTCAAAGGAGGTTGACTAAATGTCAAAGATGTTTGTTGAGTTAAGTGTCACGCTATTACATTTGAATTGAAATGAATGTCGAGGATGCATTTGTTGAAGCATTTCGAAACTGAATATGCATTCGAGTCTGATGCATTTGAAAGGTTTTTTTTTTTTTTTTAAGTGTAATTTGACCTATGGTATTGCACACTATGAATCTAAGTAACATCTTTATATGCTAACATAACATGAAAAAATCAAACAAAAATACGAGGGCCGCTAATGTAATGAGAAAATCAAGGGAATACAATCATTTTGGAAATTATAATGAGAAAGAAAGGAAATTGACGCAAAAAATAAGACAAAAAAGAAAGAGGAATAACAGGGATCTTTGAAATATTTGGAGCAAGTCTTCATCCTGAGATCTGATCGGAGAATCGAGAGGTTGTAACCAAAAACTGAGACAAAGATGTTTCAGCCTTTTGATTATGGAGAAGTAAATCAAGGCGATCCGATTTGAATCGAATCTTGAGTCGACGAAGATCTCTTCGAAGGACAACCCTGGGTTCTTTTGCCTTGGGGCAAACATTCATGAAATGGCCGACTGTTTCCCTTGTGCCGCATGCGCAGAGAGGGTCCAATTTCCTACGTATTTTAAAAAGAAAGTCATTCAGCACGCAATGACCTGAAGCTAATTGATTGATCAAAGAGCTGAGTGCTATGGGGAGACTCGAGGGTGTTAATCTCCTGGGTAGTAAATCAGCCGTTGCCATCCTTTTGATTTTGCAAAAGTTCCCGTTGACCTGTAGTAGAGGTGTGTCTGTGGATTTGACTGCTTCTTTAGCTAATTGGTCTGCCATTTCATTTCCTAAGATGTCCCTGTGTCCAGGGCACCAAATAAATGATACTTCTGCTTCCGTCGGAAGATCTAAAAGTTTGGCTTCAATTGCACCAAAGATTGCCTGCCCCGGTTTGGGTTCCCTGGGTTTTTTGGTCCTCTGGATGACTCCTTGATTGTCCACGAAAATTAGGATCTTCCAATACGAGCACGTCTTGCCTAGTATCTTGGCCAAGCCTAGCGCTGCCAGAATCCCTACTGCCTCGCATTCATGGTTTGAGATAAGTGCAGAACTACCTAATGAGAAGGCGCAGAACCTAGCCAAAGCTAGGTCTACAGCTGCCCCTGCTCCACCTTTCTCTGGATGATATGACCCGTCACTGAAAATCGCTAACACCCCCAAGTCCGATGAAAATGAGGATAATAAACACTTAACAGCGGTGATTGCCTCTTCCTTTGACAATTTTTCATTGCGATACTCTAGCACACGACCAGATCCCTTTTGAAAGTCAAAATCAAGATGAATTCGTTCAGGGTCCATCCTCATTGCCTTGTCCACCTGTTCCGTAGCCAACCCAGTTTGAGCTGAATCCGGGAACCTTCCTGGTGACTCCGCCCTGCTCGATAAGATGAGATAGTGAACTAAATTGTTAGGCTTTATCACAACTAACTTTCAATAGAAAAATGAAAAGCTTGTCCGTAATATCTCCCGCTTGAATGACGGGGCCACCAAACGTCTGCGAATGAAACTTGAAGGGGTCTTCTTGTAGACGCCTAAGGAAAATATTGCTGACAACCTGTCAACCCTATCTGCCAAAGCATCTAGTTTTCCTTTGTTGGCCACCGTTGCCCAAACCGCCGCCCCGTATGTCAATCTAGGAAAGAGGACGGATTTGATCATTTTTAAGCGGTCAGTTTCTTTGGTTCCCCACCTCGAGTTACCAAAAATCTTCAGTTGATTGATTGTTTTGGTCGCTTTCTCTTCGAGTTGTCTGAAGTTCCTGTTGAAGAGAAGTTTCCGATCTAGCCAAATGCCTAACCATTTGACTTCCGTTAGTGAAGGCAAGTTTTGAGTACCAAACAAAAGCCCCCCTTCAGGGGGTTTACCCTTGGTAAGCCACAAAAACTGGGCTTTCACTTGATCAAAAATGGCCCCGTGGGACGTCCCCCAACGTAATGACCGTGTACCCTCCTTGCTGAGATTTTCCTTTGCCTCTGCTGCCGATGGGGCTGCCACGAGGTGTACTACATCATCGACGTACCCAATAGAGACTACATCTGTGAGGGTAGAGAACTTTTGATTCAGTAGCGAGTTGTTGTATAAGATATAAAGAATCACCGAGAGCGGGGAGCCCTGGGGTAGTCCCAAATCAATCTTGAACGCTTGAGAAGTGAAGTCGTCCAAACGTATTTTTGTCAACCGATCTTTGAGGAAATCATCAATGATTTTGGTCAGGTATGTGGGGCATTTCAGTAGAGTTAGGGTGTGAATCAATCTTGCCGGGTGCACCAAGGGGTAGGCCGACTTGACATCCAGGAAAAGCCCAGCTACCACTTTCCCCTCTTTCCATTTTGCTCGAACCCAGTGTTCCAGTGCAAAGATGGTGTCCTCCGTGCCAGATCCTTTGCGGCCTCCGAAGTGACCAGAAGCTAAAATGTTGTTCTGTTCGGCCCAATCGGTCAATCTGCGGGCAATGATCAGCTCAAAAAGTTTGCTCATTGTGCTGAGCAGCGCTATTGGTTGATATGCCGATGGGTTGGTATAGTCGGGTTTGCCTTGCTTGCGGATAATTGCTGTGACTGCTACCTTCCATGTTTTTGGAAACCTGCTCTGGGATAAGATATTGTTGTAAAGGGTAGCCAAGGTTGTGGACAACGGTTGAGAAAGGGACTTAATCAACTCATTTGCAATCCCATCAATCCCAGGGGCTTTCTTGGGGCGGATCCGTTCAATGGCCAATTGAATCTCGGTTGGCAGAACTTCGGGGTAGCTGGCAAATCTACAATGCGGATCAAAAGTTGCGTCAGAGAGATCTATGGGGACATTAGAAATTGAAGTGCCTTCGAAAAGGAGCTCAGCTTGGATCTCTTTGCTGTGAATGACGATGCCATCGCGACCTCTTAACGGCAAAACATCACCCCCAGCTGACTTGTTGGTGAACCGTAGAACCCGATAAAGGTCACCCTCCATAGGGTCTTCCAGTAATTGGCGCCAGTTCTGCGTCTTGAGTGTCTGAACCAAAGATAAGAAATATTGGTTCCATTGCTTATAACATTCAATAGATTCAACTGACTTAGCCAATATCATCCACTTTCGAGCTCGATTTCTCATCCTGAGAACTGGGTCCAGGGTTCTGGCGCACCACCATGGCTTGGCCCTCGCAGGGTTTGCCTTGACCCTTTTTCCGAGTTGGTCCTGGATAGATTTTAGAGAATCAACAAGTAGCTGGGCTTGAGTATCCGGATCAGATATGGTTCCAAACTCAGTAGGGGGGAACTCAGCTAAAAATGGAGAAAGCTCCTTGCTTCCCACTGCGGACCAGTCCGGAAGACGTTGGCGGTAAACTGGATCAGGGCAACGAGTATTGAGATGGAGGAGGAGGGCTTGATGATCGGAGCCAAAATTGTCGTTTGAAACTTGGGAGCTCCTGATGAGTTTTGATCCTAAAAAATTGGCCCAAATGAGATCAATCGTTGATCCCTTTCCTTTGGACGAATAGAACGTAGGGACGTGTTTGGGAGATGCCAGGCGAAAGCCATGTTGGGAAAGATAACTTAGCATGTCAATTGCCTCTGGCTCCTGCTTTCAACAGCCCGGCGGATTCCAATGTCAATGATGGAGATTGGAATCCATGAAGATGATTGTAGGCGTCTGTCTCGAATAAGTAGAGGTTAGCCACTCTTTCAATAGCTTAACAGATGAGAAGGATGGAGGATTGTAAATGTTGAGAATTATAAATGGTTGGCCCGGTGTCGTGGCTACTTCCAGACCAATGAAATTTTGAGAGCCGCCTTTGATGAGCTTGACCATTTGAGACGAGATAGATTTTTTGATGTAGATGATTGCTTTGTGGCGTTGATGCCATGTCGAGGGAATGTGTTCATAAGCAGCATAAACACGCCAGGTTGAATGTTGAGGAGGTTGAAGCGTTTTGGGATTGATCCAGGGTTCCTGTAAAATGAGGATATCATATTGAAGGTTAGCGTTGAGGAGACTGAGAGTCACCGCCTTGGAGACGTGACAATTCAGCTGGAAGGAGGATAGTGAATGTTGAGGTGGGCGGGGAGGAGATTCCGATGCCTTGAGGTCGTGTTGAATGAATGTGAAGAAGTGATCTGAAGAAGCTGGTATATGAGTTGAAGTGTTGATTACGGGTGTTGCTGATGGTGTATTTATCATTGAGGTGATAAACGGCACTTCTCCAGCCAGGCTTTCTTGAATGGACAAAGCTGATCAAAAGGCGTGTGGTCGACGGTGTTGATGCCGGCGATCTTATTTTTGATGCCTTCTTTGCAAAGGACACAAGATTTGACCCCTCCGATACCTTCAGGGCATTTGTTTGTCGGGTGGTTATTAGCACACTTTGCGCAAATGGCCTTCTCTCGACACCATTTGCCAAAGTGGCCCATCCTGAGGCACTTGAAGCATTGAGGTGGTTGGGGTTTGAATCTTGCTGTTTGATGAAAGTCATAATTCAGAAAGATGCCCGCTTTCTCAACTCGGAGCGCCAAATCTTTATTCACAAACGCCAGAATCAGTGATCCAGCTTTCTTTGGAGAGGATTCATTGGAGCCCATCCACCTAATGCGGCTGACGTCAGATGCCTGAAAATTATTCTCTGACGCGAGCATTGCAAGATCAGCTGATTTGGTAATGTCAAAAGTCTTCGGAATCCCGTGCACCATAACCGAGTACGTGCTGGGAGTGGCTTCGAGGTCCGGATGCACCTCCTTCGACCAGAGATGTTTGTTGTCCGACAACCATTTCTTGTGCGCGTTGTTCTTGATGTAAAACGAGACATCTCCGGATGGGAGCATGCTGGCTCCCCTGATTGCAACAACTTCTCCGTCAACGTTGGCGCCCATTTTGAGTAGAGCTTCGTTGGCTTTCTGGACAAGGGCTCCTCTGGGTACGTCTTTCAGTGTGGTGTTCAGGGGGTTGGAGTGGATGATCACACGTTTAGGTTTTAACGAGGCTATGGTGGAAGCTGGGGGAGGCCGGGTTGCAGGTTGGGTCGGGGCCGCTTTGGTCACGGCTGCTGCCGCTGCGAACGACTTCTTGTGCAAGCTCGGGAGTTGAGAACCCGGCGCGATCTGACGTTCCAAAGCTGTGAGTCTGTCCACCACCGCAGTGAGTTGGTCGTTGTTGGCCTCTATGCGGCGCATCATACGATCGGCGTTGGCTGATAAGTCGAGGATGATGTCGACAAACCGCGCGTCAATTTTGACCGCGCCTGACGCGTCCCGATTAGATTGGTCCGAGAGCAGCGTGACCAGGAGGGAGTGGAGGCTCGACGAGGGAGGATTAACCGCGGGTCGTTGAGGAAACACGGTTTGAGTGTCGCCTATGACAATAGGATCGTCTGCCATCAACGAGTTGGTGAGGGCAGCTGGATCGGGGGGGCGGGGAGGAGGGAGCATTATAGCTCAGGGAAGAAGGAGGGGTGAGAGGCTTTCTGTGGAGGGGGGGAAGAAAAAGTGTGATGAGTAAATGTTTGTGACGAGTAATTTTTAAGTGACTTTGTGGTAGAAGTCAGAAAGCTGAAGGTTGATGAGTAGTCGAAGCTGAGCCCATTGGTTGTAGCGTGACACCCCACGCTTATAATTGTCAGCGTGGGGTGATTTAATCCAAATCCGTCACTTCCTAATCCGTAATTTTTACACCTCATCACACCTCACCTGAACAAACCAATCATCACACCTCTTGGAGATATCTTCAGGTAATTAGAATCCAACCAACATTTTCCAGCCAACTTGATCCTACTCAGCTCATCCAAACCAGATGGACTAGCATACAAGGACTACATCAACTCATTCAACATGCTATACTCAATTGATCTCTCAATCCAACCCTCTACCAAAAACACTCACAACAACAACAACACCTTGACCAACTCCTATTTGGTTCATTGATCCTTAACGACCAAAAACGAGCAAACTATTACCTCAACCGAATCGATCCTACACTGCCAGCATAATTGCCTAGGATGAAGTCATCCCAGTTAAACTGGGATGCACTCAACCAATTTAAACTTGGTTGAAATCAACCGATGAAATATAAATCCAAGGGACCCCCCTTGGTTTTATATTTCATTGGTTGAGGTCAACCTACTTTAAATTGGCTTTTTTGCATCCTAGTTTAACTGGGATGAACTCAACCTAGGCAATTATGCTGGCAGTGCTACCCAATCAATAACTGATGATGAGTTTTACTCCAACCTATTCAGGATATGCGGTCTCATCAGACGTGGAATGGGTATGATGAGAAGCGTCATCAAACCACTACTTACCAACAAACGAACACTCAGACCAACTCAGATCAGGATCATTGAAGCTTATATCGAAAACTTAATCAGATGGTCTCAGATCGAATGCGCCTGGTCACTCCTATCCAACTCCGACTTTGGTCCAAACATCGATCTCACACTCAAAGTCAAACTGATAAGCACCACAAAGCCCATTACCACCGATTCACTCTAACCCGACCATCAACGTCTTCCGCTCGATCCTCACACAGATCGATACCACACAATGCAAAGAGAATGGCGAAAATGCGTTCTACGTCTGTGACCTAGCCTATGTCTATCGACAGTACCTACGCTGGCAGAACTCATTGGCGAATAGAGTCGAGCCGTTCTTTGCAGTTAAATGCAACCCGGATCAACTGGTACTCAAGCTACTTGCACAACTTGTCACTGGATTTGACTGTGCATCCCACACAGAAATTGAGATGGTCCTCAACCTCGGGGTCGACTCGAGCCGGATCATCTACGCCAATCCATGTAAAGCTGGCTCGTTCGTCCGCCATGCACATGCCAAGGGGGTTCAGATGATGACCTTTGACAACCAGGACGAGCTCGACAAGGTGGCCAAGTTTCATCCAAACACCCAAATGGTCCTCCGGATCTTAACCGATGACAGTGTTAGTCTCTGTTGACTTGGCGAGAAGTTTGGAGCCCCTCTGGAGAATGTCCGTAGCCTCTTAGAACGAGCCTGGGAGCTCAAGGTGACCGTCATTGGCGTGGCTTTCCATGTTGGCAGTACCGCTCTATACTGACACCGTTGGTCGGGCCAAGTGGACCTTTGACCTTGCCCATGAACTCGGCTTCAATTTCGATTTTCTGGACGTCGACGGTGGCTTTAGGGACAACAACTTTGATTTGCTCGCTGAAGGCCTCCTCGCTGGCCTTGACAAGTATTTCCCCGTAGGCTGTAGGGTTCGGGTTATTGCCCAACCCCAATAGTTTGTCAGAATGCACGAAAGTTTTCATAAACTGCAACACTGATTGTGTTTAAGTTGGTTATTTTGTAGACATTTCTGCCAAATCGAAGGCCTCGGTGCAAATTCCTAGTCTCAGACAGCCTGCTCTCAAGCTTGCTAGCGACCTCGATTGGCATCACGCGGTCAGACCCCCCTTTTTCCAACTATCGACTCATCATCCAGCCGCTCATCATCACCCCCACCGATTATAGGTGATGATGAGGATATCACTGATAAAGAATACCTTGCACGTCGAATGAAAAGAACACTCGCCGACGCTTTTGATCTTCAGCTTGATCTTGAGAAGACTTCATCCGAACCTGCGCAGTGGGATCAAAAAGATTTTGGTGAGAAAGACGACAAGAAAGAGCTTTCAGCTGACCGGCAGGCCAACATACATGGGGACGTTTCCAGTAAGCTGCCCGAACCCGCCGTGGCTGGCGACGACGCAACCATACTGGAAAGTAGCCGGTTATTCTTGCGCAACTTGGCCTTTTCTGTGACGGAAGAAGAGATCCGAGCAATATTTGAGCCCTTCGGTAGCGTTACACAAGTGAGTTGAGCTCGGTAGGGACACTTATCTTGTCCAGACCTCATCAAAAAACTCTCAAGTGATCGATGGCGTAGCAATACAATACCCCCCCCTAGTTCTTAATAGAACTTGCCGAACCTTGTATGCTAACTGACTCATGGCGGATCTTTGCTGTAGGTACACATTCTTCTTGGCCATGGGCGCAAACCCAAGGGCCTAGGCTACGTGAGCTTTAGACGATCATCAGATGCTATCCGAGCCTACCGGAAACTAGACCAGAGTGATTTTCAAGGCCGACTTCTGCACATTCTTCCGGCAGTCACAAGAAACTCGCGCGCTGAATCATTACACTCTGCTTCAAACACACACAATACCGTCAAGACGGAACAGAATGCCCAACGCAAATTAGAGAGCAGCAAACAGTTCAACTGGGCAACGTTGTACATGAACGTCAGTCTTGCTTTGATATCCACTCACATCAACTCTCACATTCACCACGTCGTGACTTTCCAATGCGTTTTCTTCTTTTTGGTGCTTAATAGTCGGATGCTGTAGTGTCTTCGGTGGCCGATCGACTAAAGATCACAAAGGCTGAGCTCTTCAATTCAGACGCCGAACACCCAGCAGTCAAACTAGCATTAGCAGAGACACATGTGATTAACGAGACGAAACAATTTCTTGAGGATAACGGTATCGATGTCGCAGCGTTCGAAAATTTAAAATCAGCTCGATCACCAACTACGATTTTGGTTAAGAACATTCCATATGACACTTTGACCAAAGTGATCAAAGCGCTCTTCTCAGGGCATGGATCTGTAGGTAGGGTTTTAATGCCTCCGTCTGGGACGATCGCAGTGGTGGAGATGGGCAATAAGGAAGGTACAAAAAGCGTGTTTCGATATTTGGCCTACAAGCGCATTGGGAACTCGGTCTTGTACCTCGAAAAAGCACCTCTAGAACTTTGGAAGATTGATCCAGCCAAACCAGACTCGGCAAATGACAGGACACCCACTCAGACAAAACCATCGTAGGAGGCGGGAGACATTGGAGAGCCAGGCTTGACCTTGTTTGTGAAGAATCTGTCGTTTGGCACTACTTCCAAGGTACTGGCTTCCCAATTCTCCAGCCTTCCCGGTTACTTGTTCTCAAGAATACAGACTAAACTGGATCCAAAGAACTCACATGGGCCTTGTTTGAGTATGGGATTTGGTTTTATCCGTTTCTGGACCCAACCGAACTCAAGACCCACCCCACATCCAATCCCCAATCCAATCTGATGTGCCAGTGACTGGTCAACAATCAAGTGAGAACTGTAACGTCCATTGGTGATGTGCTCTTCCTCTTGATCAAGAACAGTCACGGAACAAGAAATTCAAACACACCTATTCACCGTCCTTGCCTCCTTCAGACCTATTCTCACCAGTTTCTAAAGGTTCCAAGATTACTGACTGAGTCATCACGTATAAACAATATTTAATATATTAGCAATTATCAAGAAAGATGAAACAACTGATCAATCTTACAACTGGAGCCCTAGAGTTATTGGAATCCACAGATACATTATCTGAGTCATCTTTCTCAACATTTTTGTCCAAGTTGTTGTCCTTGGGAACAGAAGAGTCAGAGCTCTCATCAGCGTTTTGAGCATTGACTTTGTACAAGGGCGTCACAAACAGTTTCTTCCCCATCAGCTGATGCATAGCATGGAAATGTGGACACATTTTGTTGAGCTTCTTGTCAATGGTGATAATTCCTGCCGATTGGTCTTCACTGGTGAGTCCAAAGCCAGTGGAGAGGTATTGGGTATGTGTTTTCTTGTACTTGTCCTTGTAGCTGTTAAAACAATCTTTCATCTGCCTGGGGGTTAGATTGATTTGTGAAGGGGATTGATTTCTCAGATTGATTGCCATAAGCTCGAATCCGTTAATCTTCCCTTTGGCTGGCCTTCCAACCGCCAGTGCCTTACCAGTTCCAAAGCACAAATCATAATTCTTTTGGATTTTGAGCCAGTCGATGATTATGAGGAAGTCGTCCTTCTTTAGGTGAGAAGAAGTTTTTTGGGTTGTATCATCATCAGAGACATGTTGTGCTTGCTTCTTGATGGGTTTCTTCCTGCTTTCTGACTTCTTTGGTATCACTTTTCCTTTTCCGGTGATGAATTTATTCGTTTTTTTGATAGGCACTGTTCTGGGATCAGGGAATGATCGATTAATGTTTTTTCTGCAAGCAAGTTTATAATTGACTAAAGTTACCAAATTTTGAGGAAAACTGAAGAACAAGTTTGGGTTTGTGACTGGGTGGAGTTGTATTGGCAACAATTTATTGTTGGTTGGGGTTGAATCGTGGAGGATTATTGATTGTATTGGGGTTGTATATTGCAAGTTTGGATCCTGAGTTTTGATTGGTTGAAATGTGGAGAATCGTGGTTTTTGTAATTATATTGGGGTTTTTGTTGTTGATACTTGACACGTCTAGTGCAAATAATGGCATTATTTGGAATTTTTATCCACTGGTTTCATAATTGTGGATTTTGTGAAACCCATTGATTAGATAATCGTGGGTTTGGTCATATTTGATACCCCCTATTACATACAAATGTACATACTACACAAGGTTTACAAATCACACTTTCATATGTGGAAAGATCCCAAAAGTTGTTTTGGTTTTCAAAACACCTCCTCGAGGTGTTTTGGCAATTTTTGAAAAACCAAAACAACAAAATTCCAGCTATAAAAATTTTCAAAACATTTTCAAAAACTATTCAAAAAAAAACTCAATAACTGTTTATAATTGGGCCCTTAGCTTGAAAGCTGATACCAAATAAATATGACCGTCAACTGAGTGTTTTTAAATCTTCTTAACCCTAGGATAGTAGTTATAACTTGGGGACATAGGGGGGAAGATCAGTGAAAAGGAAACCTACTTGTTCTGGTAATTGATTTCTTTAATCCGAGCTTGGAGAGCTTTGAAAGCTGTAGATAGAGGACAGAAACCCTTGTTGTATTTGGGGCAGCCACAAAGACCGGTTGATGGGACAGGAGCATCATTCAATAGGAACCTAAAAGACATTTTCAGCTAGCGGATAACCTATATATTGAAGAGTATCCCATTACCTGATTTTCTTGCCACTTTCACATTCCACAACTTGAGCATGTAAGTTACCAGCAAATGGAGAAATGTGAGAAGACACAAAGGATTGCTTCTTTGGAATGAAGCGGGTCGGCAGGGGGCCCTCGGAGGCTAAGGGGGTCAGGTTCAACACAACAACAATACAAGAAATTACCCTTTTTGAAACAAGCCAAATGATTCATCGAATTCATCAAACATGAACATGTATTTATGTGTTGTAGTGCAAGGACTCACATGTCATGAGTTGTGTCAACATAGATCGGTTGGTCCAAGGGGAAGGTAATTGGGTTGGAATCCAAGGTTGAGTTCATCAAGCTGTTGTAATTTTTGATAGGTTCCTGAGTCAAGCGAGAAACCTTTGATGGAATAACTTGATCGTTAGTTGATTGGATTCTGGTCTACAGGAAAAGGAAACATTTCTGCGCACTAGTTCCTCAACCCATCCTTTGACAATAGCTGCCGCAGTTGTCAAACCAAACAAGTATGCATACCAGAACATGACTGGCAAGATGAGGAAGGTGTCAGCACCAAGACATACAGGTTACAAATATCTTTTGAGATACTGACAATCGGAGTAATACTGACAGACAATCATGTCAGCCTATTGAGGTTTGCCAATCAGATCCTAAACAACAGTTAGAAAGCTAAACTCAAAGCAAACCCTTTGAACTCTTCTGGAGTACATAGATGGAAGAAAGATGACCACCCCAGACTGACTGTTTTGTATGCACAAAGCTGTGTAAATGGTTTTCTAATCAATATCCAACTGACAAAAGACTCAAAAGGTTTTGTTGACCTTTTGCATTGACACAACCTGTAGATATACGGTCTAAATCAGATGCTGCACACCAAGTAATTCAAACAGCAATAAAAAAAAACCTGAATACTCATGTCCTCAAACGTTAAGTGGTAGCCGGTTAGGTTAGCTTGTAGGCGCGGGAGGGCATCAGCAAGGTAAATCTTGGACCTGTTGACAGGCAATATCAGTGTGACCAAAGTGCTAAAGCAAGTTGAATTTGAGTAAACATGCATTTACCAATTCAACATAATATTCTTGGCAAATGTTTTACTGGCATGTTTGCTGTTATTGCAAGTATAATAAGGAGCTAGTGTGTTGTTGAATCCTGGCGCTTTGATCACAATGGATTCTGGAATGCAGGTTCAAACCACAAGGTTTCAATCCCATAACAATCTTCAACCCTAAGAAGTGAGAAATTTTGTGAGATTACAGCTAGATCAGACCCGCAGCAGCCCCCGAGGAAGCTGATGAGGCTAAACCCAGATGCAAGGAAAGGTAAGCCCTCCTGCAGTCCAGATTAAACCCTAACCTAGAAGCTAGATGATGAGACTGATACAATGTATTGGTTAAATGTCTATAGATAAAAACAGGCAAGAAATAGGCCAAGATCAAACCCAGAAAGTCGCACTCGTCGATAGACTTAGCTCAAGACCCCTCTTAGATAGAATCTCAACTAGCACAACCAAAGGTAAGATAGTTAAGCTCTAAGATGGATAACCAAAGAACAAAGAACTAACACAGTTAAAAACTATGTAGACACAAACTCAATAGAGCCGTACAGACCCATAAAAAACAAGCTTATACGTTAGCCGGAGAACTCCAACGTAAGCCAAAGAAACCATAGACAAACAAGACAAGCACGACCAATGCTGACTCAGCGTTGATAAAATTATCAACTGATTTCAGGCTTTCCGAGAAGAAGCTCAGACAGAACTATCACCATCCTCCATCTCTTCCATTCGCCACATTCACATTCTGCAATTATCTTTCTCTATCTCTCTCTTCCACGCTCTCTCTCTCGACAACCTCGTTTCTTTCTTCCTCTCTCTCGATTATCATAATAACAAAATTAGAACCGGATCTTTTTCCTTATTCCTTTCATCCTCAGACAAGAACCTCAACCTGCTTCTAGGTAAGGAGAACAACTCCTTACTACCATGTTAATTTCTCTATAAACAAGTTGTCATTACAATATCTAACAAAGGAATAAATCTTCTAGTTATTTGCATCCTTACAAATTTGACTCACAATGATATTGCCTATGTGAAGTAGAGGGAACGGATTGTGAGTGGAGTTCAATCAAGTTGACCTGGGTTCTTACTCACAATTTGAAAGGTAAGCCAAAAAGGCCTGGAGCATAAATGTGTTCACAAGCCCGTGACCAATCATGACTGAAGATTGGAATAGCTGACCTGCTGCAAAGTTTAAAGTGCTGTGTACATTCTGTGTTGGCTAGTAGTTTGAAAAACCAATTTCTGTTTTGGATTGGTGATCTTGTCCAACAGATGCCCATACTTTTGGCTATCATTGGGCCAGTTCAGAAACAACCACATTGCAAGCTCAACAAGCACAAATACTTGACTGACCGGAAGCCTACACCCAAATTGAAGAGCTGACTGCGACCAAATGGAGTCAAGACTTCTTTGCCTAATCCGTAGTTCCACACGTTTACTGTTCATTCAATGAGATGTTAAGACGGCCACTCGGCTCAAAGGGGCTGCATGATCAATAAGTCTACTGAATGACCTACAAAATTCCAGTTTACCACTAGCTTTATAGTTCTACAAGTGCAATCACAATTGGGTTGCTTAGCTTAACAGACTGACAAATGGATTGTTAAAATGGGGAACTTACGCCAGCAGCTTTCAATTGCGCAGCAAATCCGGCGGGCTCCTTGGAACTGGTTGGGTAACGGGCTCCGTGTCTATGGAGAAGATGAACCTTAAAAAACCAGGAGATTACCAACTCAACCCTGGAACCCACGTTTGCTTAATTGAGTTAGACTATGGACCTGTGTGAGCTTGCATTGATCTGGAACTTTGCCAGAGCTCCCTTCAAGTCCAAAAGTGTTGGAGGGAAGAGAATGAAACAGTGAGAGATATCCCCACGATCTAGAAAGCAGAACCAGTTATGTAGTAAATTAACGGAGTGAGCGGGACTTTTCTGCACGGTTATGAGTTTACCTGACCGGGTCGAATGCCTGCGGCGGAAACATAGAAAGGGTGAGTAAGATGATCCAAGGAGGGTCAAATTCGGCACAAATTTCAGTCAATCGGACTCTGTGTTGACTCACATCATGGGTGGATTGTGCCGATGAAACCAGTGGAAAGTAGCTTTGCTGAGAGGGTGGTGCGTCTGCAGTTACAGCTAAGAAAGGTTTGATACCAGCTATTGGTAGAATACCAAGTAGACACCAAAGAAAAGAAAAAAAAACAATGAGCTGATATCTATAGAAAATTTGCAATAAGAACCCAGAAGATCTCTTACCTTTGGTGGGGCCCTGATAATTGAATCAAACACAAAATTCTATCCATACTTTGCAAATTGTTTGGGTGCACTGTTGATGGGGTCCATATCCCTGCACATGTCCCTGCTTCTCTAAACGCAGCTGCATACCGGAATTGCAAAGGTTTCTTGTCACAAAGTGTCCTTGGCGTATGCGACTTTAGTCTCCAATTCACATATCTGCAAGTGGGCTGGGAAGGATCTGCTCACGACGGGCAAGTCTTGGCTTCAGCTAGAAACAATGACTTCAAGATACCAGAAAACCATTTCTATCTTGCTGATGCTGGTTATGGCCTTTCCAAAGGCATTTTGGTACCTTATTGAGGAATTCAATACCATCTCCGCGAGCAGTATGGTGCTCTAAATAGGCCAGTTGTTTGTTTGTTGTTAGGTTTACAACTCTTCTTGATGTTCTGTGCTAATATTTGTTTGATTCTAGACCTGAAAATAAAGAAGAGTTGTATAACTTACGGCATGCAATGCTGAGAAATGCAGTCAAACGAGTCTTTGGGATCTACAAACAACTATTCCCAATTCTGAAAAACCCACTCAAATACTCTCTACACATTCAATCTTGCATTGTGATTGCTTTGGCCATTATACACAACATAATATCCAAATACTCGGGTCATCTTGAAAACGACTTCCCGGACAAATTCCCAGAAACTCCCTCCACTCAACATGATCAGATGCAAGCTACACACTTGGAAGAAACTGAGAATGTTGTGACCACATACCCCAAAGAGCTGTGCTCCTGGAGGGACTCAATAGCACAGTCCATGTGGGACAATTATGTGACTTATAAAAATTGTCGAGGGCAAGCGGTCATGCATCAACCCCTCCATTCTACTCCTGGCTCAAGGGGGCAAGGTAGAAGAGGAAGACGCGCAGCTAGAGAAAAATAGTATAAATTATAAATCAAGTATTGTGTTGTAGGATTTGTCTGGGCTTTGTTGGTATAGATTGTCCAAGCTTACAACCAGAAATGACATCAGCCTGCTTCAGTCAATCCTCATACAAAAGTGCTGAGTCTGCATAACTTTGGTTGGATTTAACGGGTTTGTTTCCGATAATCATGAGCTATGAACAAGGTTGGATTACTTGTTTCATACCAAATAGCAAACAAGTATGTAGACCAATTGCAAGTGATTTTTCTTCGATCGTGAGAATAATGTCAATCATGTGTGTACCATGAATATCAGGCAGTGTGACTAGTGCACAAAGCTCTAAAAACAGCTAAACAATTATGTACTTCGGATGCTTGAATCAACCCCAAGACTAATATGTAACAGAGAAAGGGCAGAGAGAGCAGTCCTATCAACTAATTGTGTCTCTGACACCTTGGACCGTTCTGCCCGTAATTCAACAGTACGGAGATCGGCTGACTGTTTCCTATTGTTGCATTGAGTGGCTGTACGGAAGTAGGCAGTTTTTTTTGTGCAAAGAATACATTCATTTTTGTATTCATTTTTATTTCTTTTGTAAAAAAATGAATGTATACAAAAGAAATACAATCTGAAAGAAATTTTTTTAGATGCTATTCATATTAGCTCCAATCATTGAGTTCAGCCATTGGAGTTGCAACTCGCGCCTCTCAATGTATATGTAGAGGGCAGCCTTGCGTGCAGAATAGAAAACGTTGATGATTTGCAACTGGTGGAAATCATAAAATTCAGCCGCATCATGCTTTTGAAAAAACATCATTGCTTGGGCTCCATGAGTCTGTTTGCTTCCCACTTGGTTCATCATAATTAATTCCTTCAACGCGCTGGCAATTTGTGATCCCGAAGAAACACATCCAGATGCACAATGGACTTGTGGGGCACTCGCCTTGGAATTGGTTTGCAAGGCAGAGACACTAGGTGATTCTGATTGCAGATCATCCTCGCCAGAATAGAGCTCCAATATCTTGCTAGGGGTATGTCAGTTGGTTGACAACATTTGATTTGATCCGGTCTCAACCACTTTGTCAAAGATCTCCAAAAGTAAAAGCCAATTGGGGAATGGTTTTCCTTTGAATTTTCTTGCATGTGGATGAGACTGGAGGAGAATCAATATCAGTATAATGAGAGTCAATTAGATTTTTTAAATGTAAAAAACATAAGATAGTTGTTCCAAACTTGCTCTGGGGCTGTGGCCTCCCAACTCTCATCATTCCACCCAAAGCCACTCGCGTTCTTCAACTCAAGGAAAGTATTGTAATCTTTCTTGAAACCCTGAGCAGCCAAAGTTTTTACTAACCAAATAAGTGGGTGAATCAATCAGAAACTCACTTGATTAAATTTAGATTTTACTTTCTTTTCATCCAATTCCACATTGGGGAATTTATCTCTCAATGCCATGGCAATCACTCGGTGAGTTTCAGGTTTGAATCCATTATCCGACCTCTTCCCGTTACAGACCGCTTGTACATATAAATTTAGTGCTGATCTTTCTAACTCGGCCGTCCAAAACAGTTTTGTTGATTTGCGGGTTGTTGGGGTGTTCTCAGCCATGCCAGAGGGTTGTGGCGCCTCCTCAATATCCATGAAAGTGAGCACAGGAGTATTTGGAATGTCCTGTGGTTGACTTTGACTCCAATTCGAAAATGGGGTGCCATTTGAGGCAGCTTTGGATGTGTTGAAAGATCCACTCATCGGAGTTGAAGGCGGAATCAAGGATGAAGGGGCCATTCTTGAAGCTGGATTGAAGGAAAAAATCCGAGGTTGAGGTGGGTGGAGCTTGCCAGTGTCCGATATCACCCCAAATATTACCCCAGACCTATATTTGGGATTTGGCGGGGGCTATATCGAGTGATGACCTCAAACATGATGTAGGTCATAATTTTGGCCTTTTGCCAAACATAAGAGTGATGTGATATGGGCCTCAGTGAGGCCCGGTTATACAAATGGGGTGGTTATTACATAACATAACCGCATCCAAACAGGGCCTTAGAGTTTGCCATCCCCCCCGGTGGTGCTCGGGACACGGCTGCTGTGCCCCCGGCTTCGCTCTCCGCGTGGCAGACCAGCGCTGATGCACCGCCACACCCCCCGACTTTCACCAACATCCATTTTCTCTCAGAACACACAAAAACTTATTCATCACATATCAACAGAGTCACCTTGACCACCCGAACATTCATCTAGAAATCTCTCAAGCCTTCTATCGAACGCATTCCACTGAATAGTTTCCCCCTCTCATCGATCGATCGACTCGAACGACGTGTTGCACTTTTTCTTATTTCGAAATCTGCAGGAACGATAAAGAGGAACCCATATGAAAATATAAAAGTTTTAGAGCTGAGAAAATAATAATTGAAATTCAAACCATAGAAAGACAAAGGAGAGAAAGTTGACGATTTCTCAAACGCATACATCCAACACTTGGATCAGCACAATATCTAATCAAACAAGTATACATCCCAGCTGAGGTCACGCTTTTTCGGGGCTCTCTAATGAATCACGAATCAGGCGGATCGGATTTAGACCAGTCAGTTCACAATGTTGAATCTATCAATGTTTTCTCTTCTTCTTTTCTTTAGGAGAGAGTGGACATGTGCGATCGAATGAACTTGACTCAGAACCTTACTGTCTTTCGTATGTCTACCAACAACAAAACCCCTCCGACATATTTCTCGACCGTCCTCAAAACTCTCAAATCCAACCATGCGTGCAATCAACCAAAAACAACTTAACGCCTTCGATCATGAATGATCGATCAGACAGATCGAAAAACTAAAGCGGTGTGAAATAATTAGTGAGGCACAAGTGAAGGAACTCTGTCTGAAAGCACGGGAGATCTTGGTAGAAGAATCGAACGTACAATGGATCGACTCACCCGTCACAGTGCGTCTGACTGCTTCCCCCCAATACACTCCACTGCTCCAGTCCCACCACGGCCGTCGATCGCTTTGACGGTTTAACACTGAAACTTATTCAGTCATTCAATACTCACCCTAGATATGTGGCGATATTCATGGCCAGTTCATGGATCTCAAAGAACTCTTTCGTGTCGGTGGCTGGTGTCCCGATACAAACTATCTCTTCATGGGTATGACCTTTTTTTGATTGGGAAGGCTACCACCGACATATGCTTATTGAACTCGCGACTTGCTGCAGGGGATTTTGTTGACCGGGGGTTTTATTCAGTCGAAACGTTTCTACTGTTACTGGCCTTCAAGGTGCGATATCCGGACCGGATCACATTGATCCGAGGAAACCATGAATCAAGGCAGATCACCCAAGTCTATGGGTTCTACGATGAATGTATGCGGAAATACGGCTCGACCTCTGTGTGGAGGTATTGCTGTGAGGTCTTCGATTATCTTAGCTTAGGCGCCTTGGTCGATGGAAGGGTGTTCTGCGTTCATGGTGGTTTGAGTCCGAACGTTCATCGGATTGATTCAGTTAGTTTCGTTCAAGTCTGTTGAGTGTATCATTTGTGTCAAATTTTCCCGGCTGAGATTTTCTTCTTTCTTCCAAAAACAGATTAAATTGATCGATCGAAAACAGGAAGTTCCCCACGACGGTGCCATGTGTGATCTTCTCTGGTCAGACCCAGATGACATCGAAGGATGGGGATTGAGTCCAAGAGGGGCGGGTTACCTATTCGGAGGAGATATTGCAAAAGCGTTTAGTCATGAAAATGATCTAGACCTGATCGCACGCGCCCATCAACTCGTAATGGAAGGATACAAATTGATGTTCGATGATTCGATTGTTACTGTTTGGAGTGCACCCAACTATTGTTATCGGTCAGCATCCATTCTTTTCAGTCGGAAACCAATGAATTTTTCTGACCCTTTCTCGATCAACCTTTGCCCCCAAGAACCACAGTTGTGGGAACGTAGCTTCGATCCTTCAACTGGACGAACATCTTCACTCGGTCTATCAAGTATTTGAAGCAGCTCCCCAAGACCCAAGAGGCGTCCCTGCCAAAACAGCCAGCCTGAGCTACTTTCTATAATGCCTACTTATATACACACGTAACTTAGGATCTTGCCTGGACGTAAAATGCAATCAAAAAAAATTAATAATATTAACATTTAAATCATCTGCAACAATACAAATAGTTGCGGCCTTTTTACCTACCCTATCCCAAAGTGGGCTGGGTTCTATGCGATGAGTATACACGCAGTACATCTATACACTCATGAGCCATAGTCAAAATGCACGTTATGTAGGAGTGGATTGTTGTTTACATGCCAAATACAAGAAACACTCGCCGCCATATTGATCTGAGGTTTGACACATGGGTCTTCTCGAGTCGTAACCTAGAAGAAAATCGAAATGATTTCTTTTCCTTGTTTCATTATCTGAGATCCTTGACAAGCGAATGAATGTGCCAATATGAATGTATAACTCACAACGAGGTCAACTACTAGCAAGTTTTTGCCCTGTTCGCCGATAAAGATGTTCATCAGCGGCCAGAAGATTGCCTGCCCGCTGGTCGAGGTAACATTTCCGCTCGAGAGGGTTGTCAACCTCAGTTTGCCGGGTTCAATCCTGCTTACAGACTAGGTCCACCTGCCGATGAGAAGGAATCCTCCTTGACGACAGTCTCAGAGCTTCAATTTTTGAGAACTCGGGCAAGTTTAGCAAAACTTTGCCCTACAAGCTGGTTTTGGGTTGCTGATAGCATCTCTCAAAGGGAAAAGGCCGATTCCCCGCTACATTTCCAGTTCATTACTGTTAATAATAAAACGTAAGATTGCCCTGATAATGTCTATCCTGCTGCCAGTTTTTCCCACCGATTTTTATATTATTATTACCAAAACGGCTCCTATTCAGTGGTGAGAGCGCTTCCAGATCAGACTGGCTAGTCGCTTTGAGAGCTCCAGCTTGGGCTACTATGCATGTTTAACTGGTCTTGACTCTGCGTAACTCCCCTTTCTGACTGCTGAATCAAGTCCTTCAAGCAAAGGATTACCGCATCTGGTGGTGATGACAGAGGGCTTGAAGGAATCCTCAAAGGCAGAAGGACTGGCGCCTAGGCGCCCTTTCAGAGAATCGGCACGGATTCACAGGGTCCCTCCGTCCCAACAGTCACATCCATCAAATCCAGACCGAGGAGGGGGATGGAACAGCTCAGACCATTCTTTGAAGAGTTTTTTTGCTCCTTGTGCCAGACTAAAAATGGAATTCTTTGGACACGACTAACAGCTGTTTAGGCTCTCAATGGGAAAATGTCATCTAACGGACGATGTATTCTAACTCGGTTCAAGCTTCCGTACAACTGGTACAATGGATACAATAGACAGTCCCATAGCACTGGTCGCCGGGCCAGGTGTATTTTTTTTCCATTGCCCGTCAGTCTACTCTTATCAAATTATTCAAACGACCAGCTGGTTTCAACTGGCGAAGATTGTCATACATCAACAGGTTTCCAGTCGATCAAATCACCCAAAAACAATTCACACTCTAGCACGCCTGGCACACTTCCATTCCACTTGGACCCACTCTGACTGCAGACGCACTAGATAAACACACCTCCCTCTGCTTTTTAAGAAAGCTTCCACGCTTCCGTCACCTTTATCAACATTCTTTTGGAAAACTCGCCGCTATTAACCTCCCTGAACGCTGCGTGAGCTGCTATCATTATTGCTACCTTCTAGCTCAACGCTATCAACTGCTTCGCTAGAGAAACACTCCTTTTTCCTAACGGATCACTGGGCCTAACTGACACGATCAGTCTCAACAACCTTACCTGAGCCACTGTTCTTGTTGATCCGTTGCCGCTTCACATCCGCTGTACTTTTCGGGCTGCCTCGATTGTAACCAAGTGATAATCCATATCCCAGGAAACTATTCGGGCAACATTGATGGATAATACAACAGATCCGACTGCGATGGTGGATTCGCCAAACAACTCAAGGTCAGCATAGAGTCACAATAGCAACAAGTACAGCCCAAGTTAATCGAAGAATCAGATGCTGAAACAGAAAAACTCAATTTCCCTTTTTCCGTCATCGTCTGCTCCAGTGGCAAGTGGAACGGAGACATTTCCGATGCAAGCTCCCCAACTTCGACAACCCCTACCGCTGATGACATGAACAACTCTGGTACACCCATCAGCTCGCCAACAACCTCCTCCCTTTTTCCCGAATCCTCAGGCTGGCCTTCCAACACAACAACGACTTCAAGCTTTACGGCTGCACCCCTCACAGACACAGCATCACCGTCGATTATGACATCCTCTGAGCTCGCTTCCAGCCCTTTACCATCATCCTCGGCTATCCCCGAGCCGGTCAATCCAAGCGTCATGGGCCACGTGCAGCTCAGTGCCGGCATGTGGCAGCAGCCGGGTATCATCATCGGAGTGGCATGCTCAGCTCTCGGTTTTCTATGTATTGTAAGACTATCCCGATTTTGCAACTCTCACCCGTCACCCGCAGCACGATGCAATATCTGCATCAATTACTGAGACATCCATCAAAATTTTGCACAGGCCCTCGGTCTGGCATACCACCTCTATCAGCGGCGCAACACGCGCCGACCAATTCGCGGCTTACGAGTTGTATCTGGCTTTGACTTTAATGGCGGGGGCGAAGATGACTACGCGGCTTACAACGTGTGGGACAAGCCTGCTCCCGGCTCGCCGGCAGCTCACAAGACCGAGAAGGGTGACTTCGCGTACGACGGCCCGCTTACTCTCATGGGTAACCTCAGGCACTCAACGGCTACTGTTTACTCCAACGCTGATGACGACGAAGATAATCGCCGGTCTTCCGCCCTGCCTCCCACTATCGACGAGAAAGGTATTGCTCTGTGACATCCTACCCATTCAATCAACCGCAGTCGCCTCACTCTCAAATCTTGTACTCTTTTCTACCAAATATCCGCACCCATACAAACACAACCCAGAAACACCATTTCCCTCCTATTTATCTTATGCCTCACAGTTTATTTTGTCGCCTTTTCTCTAGTTATTTAATTTAGTGGTTGACACGTATGGCTGATGCTGACTTGTCAACCTGATAATGCTTCATTTCGAATTCGTTCTTTGTTTGGCTGAAAGTGATCAGCATTAATCACCATTATCAAAAACTCTCTCTTTAGCTTTGTTTTCGTGTTGTTGTTGATAGTTACTTGAACTTGTATATACCCAAGCTCCTATTGAAGGAAACTAAACGAAGCTATGCAAAGCTTACATAAATATCTCAATGTACCTTTGTATCTTTGTAAACCTATTCTTGTTTATATGTGCGCTGTATAGATGATCAGCACTCGACAAAAATTCTTACACCTCTTTTGTTTCTCTTTCATGCATGAGCAAGCCCCGCATCGATGCCTGATCTGTAAAACAATATTCTTAAAACATTTGTTTCGCCTGCAGAAACATATATTGCTACAAGCATGTGCTCTAACAGGAATTTTCAATGTAAAAGACTCATATAAGATAGATTCTGCTTCATTTTTTGCTACATGAGCAATCCAACTTGTCTGAGCAAAGTTTGATTGCTTATTTCAAAATAAGCAGGACATGAATTTTGTTGATACAGATATCTTGCCTTAAAACATCCACCACCAGGAAAAATTAATGATCACTTGATGGCAAGTGACATTTGGACAACTTCACTGATCTATCCTCCATCTATCTACTGCTACTCCTTGAATTACTTTGAAACAAAATTGGGTATTCATTCTTCTAACTTGCACAACCAGAGGCTGTGCCTGCTCATAAAAGCTCTTTCTGCCTTCTGTACATATAAGTGTTGGGTAGCTGCTCAGCTTTGATTAAAATAGGTACATAGCTCAGTGGAAACTTCATTCCCACCCTCATTGATGTGCCTTCCTTCTGCCCAACAGTCATGTCTGAGCTGCACCAGATTGAACACTGAACTGCACCAAACTGAACACTGAGCTAAACTAGGCTTAATACTGAGCTACCAGAGTGAAAACTGAGCTTTCCTAGGGGGAATATTGAGCTATGCTGGAGTGAACACTTATAAGCTGTGCCAGACTGAACACTCATCTGTGCCAGAGTTTGCACTTACTTATTCTTTAGTGACTCCTCAGCTCAGGCTCAGCCAGGGAAAACTGATGAGCAACAGAAAAAAATGAAACCAGTGAAAACTGAGCAGAATCAGTGGAACTGAGCAAAATCAGTGAAACTGAGCAGAATCAGTGAAAAATGAGCAGAATTAGTGAAACTGAGCAGAATCAGTGAAAAATGAGTGGAATCAGTAAAAAAAGGGCAGAATCAGTAAAAATGAGCAGAATCAGTTAAAACTGAGCAGGATGTGGAAAACGCAGAGAATCAGTCAAAACTGAGCAGAATCAGTGGAAACTGAGAAGAATCATTTGAAACTGATCAGAATCAGCAGAAACTGAGCAGAATCAGTGGAACCTAAGTAGAATCAGTGGGAACTGAGCAGAATCAGTTTAAACTGAGCAGAATCAGTGAAGTGTGATCTTAGCCAGTAGAATAGGAGCTGCTGAATTAAACCACCAGTGAGAATCAAATATACAGGAAGAGTAGGATTGGAGAAGCTTTGGAGCTGCAACCAAAGTTGCAGAATGTCACTTGTCATCAAGTGATCATTTTTTTTCCTGGTGCACCTCGTTTGATTAAGCTGCTCCACCAAGAAGGGGATTTTGTTGCTGTGTCTCGTACAAACCACAAGAAAAAAATGTTTGTATCCCTCCCTGGTGTCCCATCTGATTTAATTTCCAATGGCCCAACAAATATATTAGATAGAAAACTCTGACAGACATTATGTTGGAATGATCTGATTTATCAGGTTTTTTTTTCTCTGATGTCACTGATGTCATACCAGATGCAAAAATTTGTGGAATAATGCTGGCAGTGAAACATATTACTCAGTGTAGAACTATGTTGCTATTCAGACCCATATTTTTTCTACTACAGGGAGCCAGTGGTGTTGGATGTTGAAAGAGCTGAACATTCCCCTGACCATTGTGAGACAACAAATGTGTTTGCACCTCTTTTGAATAAATTTAGAGAGGTATGGGTGGGGAAATCCCTGCCTCTCTGAACCAGACTAGAAGAAGAAGAAATTAAGCATTGAGTTTTTTTTTTTTTTGAAAGACAAGAGAAGCAGTCAAGAGGTTGAAGTGATAACAAGGCCTCAAAAGAAAAACCTCTGGGGGCCAAGAACCAAAAATGAGCTCTCCATGATGACAGGGGTACTAGCTTGTGAGATGTAAAGTGTTACTCACTACAGGAGACTGGATGAGTGGTATCAGAGAGCAGGTGCAGAAGAACTGAAAAATCCCATTTCTTGCCTATCAATGATCTATAAGCTACTGTAACTGGGGGATAGGTCATGAGAAAGAAGGTGAAATGAATTTGCATCTAGGAGGGAATAACTGTTTGACAGGTGATGGAAGGTGTGAAAGGGAAGAGAAAATAAAATAAATCAGGAGATGATCAAATTCCAATGCTATTTGTTACATGGTGAAGAGTGGAAATCTGGTAATTTGTCTTTGATTGGGTGGGGGGAATGAGCTTATATGGTCTTCTTGGGAAGAAAGGGAGAACAAGCCTCCTCCTTGACTTTTGTGCTGGAATTCTGTGGGAAAAATCAGCCAAGTACAGCATTGAAGTGTAGCCATTAGTAGTTAGTGCTGGTGATCTAGTTCAAATTTCTCTTTAGTCTTCTCAACTGATCTTCAAAGACCTATATTTTTGTGTATGGTTAATATTGTATTTCCAAGAAATCTTGGACCATTTTTTCGAAAAAAATAAAACAGTTATGTATATGCCAAAAAGTGGCTGTGCATTTTGGAAACTGCATGTGAATATTGGAAGAATACAGAAAATACTCATCTCCTCTGGGAGATAGATTAAAAATGTATTACTTGGGTTTCATGCGCCTGATCTGTTCATACATGTGTTGTCCTCAGCTCCTAGTTGCAGCTATCGTTTTTTAGTGCATTCAGTGACAAAGCATTTAATTTTAAATCCAAATGTATGGTGGCAAAGTCAGGGGCTACATTGATAAGTTACAAGAGATTGATGCTAGCGAGATTGATGTTAGCAAGACTGATGTTAGCAAGACTGATGTTAGCAAGATCAATTTTAGCGAGATTGATGTTAGCAATACAATTGCAATTGAGCATACATGATAAGGGGTAAAAGAGGAAGGTAAATCAGCCACAAGAGAGATGTTGAGAGAGGAAAGAGGAACAGATTATCGTTGATTGTGGGCGATAGGTTTGAGGTTCTTGGCACGGAAGATCCTGCCGGATTTGGGGATAATGTGAGGAAGAAGTTGATGAGACTATCTGGTTTCCAAGGATCGATAACTCTGATTGAACTCAGTCTTGAACCGGTCTAGTCATCCCCAGTCAAGAATCCACAATATCCACAGCTCATTGCTCTTGTGATTGGATGACCTGGTTTGCCGCTGTCCATCGAACTCATCAAGTATTCACTGTTGCTTGAGGAAGCTTTTACCCTCTTCCAAAAACACCAGATGCACCTGGAGGCAATGAATGTGTTGGCCAAGCATCTTTTCAGTATTGATTGGTAATGAGCCATACCGAGTCGTTTGGGTCAAGCTCAAGCAGACAGAGTTAGGATCAAAGATGCGATCAACTCTTGTTACAATGATTGAATCATATTTCCTTCCCAATCTCCGGACTGATCATGTTGACAAAGGTACAACATCAAAAAACCCACTCAAGAGCAAAAAAAACGAGATAGGCCATCTAGCATGTTTCAAGGACGCAGATGCCCTACTGATGATATCACGCCCAATTCAATTCACCAGCAACCAGCTCCAAATAAAATTGAGCGCTAGTAAACCTTTGTTCAAGGCCTTACTGATCCGAACGAGCTTATTGATCAATTCAAAGTTTCATCACGCCAGACAGGAGGTGGTAAATCTTCAGATGAAAGGTTACCTCAAAAAATCCAAGAACGGTAATGCAGACGTTGGACCCGAAGTGATCAGACAGGTTTCAAATCCTATCTATCAATCTAACCAATAGACCTTTACAGATCTATACAAAAAGGAAGACGGACGACTCGGCGTGTTTGTCCCGATTGCCCGTAAATTCGAGATACTTGACAGAGCATTTACAATTACTGAGGATGTCTTTCTAATCCTGGGCCCCCAAGTTGGTGGGTGACTGAATTACATGTGCTAGCCACATGACACCACTAATCTATCAACAGTCTACTGTACATATGCAATAACGGATAAAGCTTTCTTGGATATGTAGCTTACTGAGTTTCTAGGTAGCTTTCATAAGTAACACCACCTCATATATAGAGAAATACATATTTACATACAGTCCATTTTGTGGAACTCTGTATATTGAAAGATAGTGACTTGTAACGTCTATGGAGTAAAGTCTCCATGATAATAAGTCAGCTCTTATATGAATCAAGTACCCAGGATAATTCCATTACAGATACTTATCCTCTATCTACTATGTATCCTTGGTGTGCATGGAGGTGAATTCTCTATATCCCAGACTTATCTTACCTCTATCTACTATGTATCCTTGGTGTGCACCAATGTTATCTCCATGCCCATATATTATGTATCACCAAAGTATAATGATACATCAGCAGAGTTTTCAAAAATATATCAAAATATCCAATTGATTTTATAGAAATTTCTGAGGCTTTTTCTTTTTTTTATTACAACAATTGTTCAATCAATGACAGCTCATAACAAAATTAAGTGAATTATAATTTGTGAAATGGAAACTATAGTTTGAGCTTGGATGAAAATTATATCCAATTACCTTGGTTTATCTATTACTACATTTCTTGGAAAACATGACCATAGAAGTTAGAACTCTGAAATAAGCCGGTTATATTTTGAAAGTGCATACACCACCCCAGGAGATCCACCACCACCACTGCCAACACCTTGGAAGCTGAATTTTTGATATGCACAAGCTTCAAAATCCAAAAAAAAATCAAGTAGCTTGACCAAGTGAAATTCAATGTTTCAATAATATTCTTTAGAACATGGCTAACATGACTTCCTTGTGTTGTTCAACTCTGGTACAATTATTGCACAGTCATTTAACAACAACAAATATTTTATTTTGTATAAATTTGATATTTTGGGATTAAACCTGGAAATAAAACCAATCTTCATAATCAAATTGAAGTAAACAAAATGATTCATTTAAAGAAATTTATTGCAAAATTTAAGTTTAAAAATTCAATGTTTCCTGTTGTAAAGGAACATAATTCTTATTCCATCCCCCTTGTCTATGTTAAAACCTTGCATTGGTAACAATGATTTTTTTGTACCCATCATCTATTGAATTTGAAGCCAATATGGCATTGGTTTCCCCAATTCTTTTACTTCCTACATATTCAAAAGTTTCAGAAAAACAGTGATATAATATTCTTTTTCCTTCATCAGATCATTTGTAATTATTGGAAGTGCAAGTTGAACTAAGAACACAAGCTTAAAAATCTCCTATCCACAAGCATCTATGGAATGTGGGCCTTGAATTCTGTGAAAAATAAACAAAAGATTAGTCCATTAAAATTGGTGCCACATTGCACATTCATAAATATGGTATAGAGATTTTCTTAAAATCAAATTGAATGCCCTAGTTGGAATCAGGAAACACTTTCCAGGTGCAGGATCATTTTTTTCCCTCAAATGTAAATATATCCATCTGGGAATCACAATTTTACCCTCCTATGAATTTTATATAGACTTTATCTCTCATTTCTGTCTCAATACACTTCAACCTAACACATAAGTTTAATTTAGAAACAACAAGATTTCAGGTGGGGATCAATTTCTTTTTCCATGCTCTCTGCAAATCTGCTTAAATGTATTCCTGTAAATTAAGTACCAAAAAGAATTGTAAAGAAAAGATTTTATTGATCCTACTGGAATTTGGCCATTCAATTACATGAGAATTTTTAAATATCCACAAAAACAGCGTAAGTCAATTACTTGGGAGCTTCCCGCATGGAAAAGCCCTCTTGGGTATCAAATCTCCTGTATAACTTCATGGTGTTGTTGAAATATATATACCATCCTTTTTCTGTGTTACTGCTCTGAGTCCTAGATCATCCTTAGATTAGACTTTAGATACTTTTCAAAAACCATGTCAAGTCCTCCAGTAAGTCATGCAAAATTACCGAGGAAGAGCAAGAAATTGAAATACATGATGATTGGCTTGACAATATATTTCTTACCATATCTCTTACCATTTAATTCTGGAATCCTTCTGATCTCACCTCCTATCATCACACTCATTGTTTCCAACTAAGACCCAAGATTACTTATCATCAAAGAATGGTTGACACTGGAACCTGGTTTGCATCAAAAAGACTCCAGTAAAATGCTGATGACATATGAAAGGACTTAAGGATCCTCATTTACTAAGAAGAGCACCTCAAAAGAACCTGTATCACAATATGTATCACTTTGGGCAAAGGTAAGGTGTCATCTTGTAATACCAAGTTACCATTTTTTAACATATATGTGATGTCTATTTTAGAACTGAATGAAAGAACCTGGAACAGTATATCTTCCCCTGTATCTATACCTACAAAGAAGGATAAATTGACAGGTGAAGAAAAAAACAAGGAAGCCATAGAAATTGTGAAGGCATCAAGAAGGTATACCCCTGATACCTTGAAAAATCCAATTTTTCCACATTCTGATAATCACTTCTGGTACCTTGAAGCAGACCCAAATATTAATTGACTATTAGCCAGTGACCATTTTTTTCCCCAGCTCTTGTATTTATGGATTACCTTTTCAGCGTCCATCTGTCATTTCATAATATCAACTTTGGTTAGGCATGATTCATGTGATTTGAAAAATCTCATTCTTTTTCCATGAATAATCAATAAATTTTGGATTCAAACCAAACCATTTTGCCATGTTCTATGATCTTATGTGGAACCCCAATCTTAATTACCCAATTACTCATAAGCCGGCCAGGCTTTTCTGTTGTAGATTAAGCCCGCCGGGCTTAAACAGAAACCTTGATTGTCCTTGTTTTCCTGCGCATAAAATATTGTTTTGGTTCAAGCATCCTTAAGCCCGCCAGGATTAATATCAATGAATTTTGGATTCAAACCAAAACTTTTGTTTTATTTGATGATTTTAAGTGGGACCCAATCATACTTACCTAGTGACTCACAAGCCCGCCAGGAATATATTTTTTAGATTAGGCCCACCGGTCTCAAAAACGCCCCTGTGCTACCTTTTTGCCCTACACTTGAATTGTTTTAGTCCAAGAATCCTTAAGCCCAAAGGGCTTAATATCAATCAATCTGGATCCAAAAAAAAAAAACAATTTGTCCAGATTCTATGATTTTATGTGGTTCCCAAAGCTTACTTAATTGGTGAGCCATAAAAGTGCCAGGCATTTATGATTTAGATTAAGCCCGCCAGGCTTAAAAACTAACTGAGCTTGTAATTTTTGGCCTGACCCTTGAATTTTTTTGGTCCAACCATCCTTAAGCCCGCCGGGATTAATGACTAAGATGAAGCCCCACCTTCAATCATGCTTTTATGCTACAGTACAAGTGACAATGTCAGATCTTCCAGGCCATTTTGAAGAGATATTTACCAAGGGAAAATGAAGAGGATGTGGACAGGAATTCTGGATACTAAAACCTGATTCAGGAGAAAACAACGAGGTCCAGTCTGCTAGATTGCATGGCAGAAAAGAACTCATCCAACAAGAAGTATTGACCTTGAGGAAATGCACATAGATGAACAGATATTTTGATTTCTATCTAAACATTAGGTTTGAAATCTACAACAAATTTGGGGTCAGATTTTACGACAGGAGATGGTGGATTACATGAAAATTCAATCTTTATGGGGAGAATTGAGTGACAGGAAGTGAAAGGAGTGATAGATACGGGAACAGAGAAAACAAGGAGATATGTGAATGATGAAATTCCAACACTTAGTGAAAATTAAACTCTACTGCAAGTTTTTTCATCTGGTTTTTACCTGAATGAAAGGATCTTGAATAACCACATGCAATCTGCATGCTTCTTGCATAAAGAATCAACCACAAAAATATTTATTTCTGGTTTGATGAAACTTCAATGATTGTTTGTATAAGGCAGCTCAAATATTGCATTAAAATAACTGATTGGACATTTTCAAGGAGAGATCTTCTCTTTTCACGTGGTATTTGAACTAGCCTTGGGGGAGGTGGGCTATGTCACACCCAAGACACTTAGTTGGTAGAGACCACATGAGAAAATGATGAATTCAACCCTGCAGTATGAAATGTTTCAAAACTGGATACATGTGAGTGGATTTAGATAGGCAGACATCAGGCACACAACATGTGTATCCCACTGCTATCCCTTGCATCAAGGGATTGATATATGTTGGATACAAAGTGGGGACAGTGCGGTGAAATACAAAGACCTTGTTTTCCCTGAAGCATATCCCTCTCAGGCTTCATACATTATGATCAACTCTGACAAGAAGTTTGTAAAACTTTTTGAAGGGCTATGTGGGTAATGCATTACAACTTTGGTTCACAGAAAACCACCTGAAAAACCTATCCATTCAATTCACTCAGCTTAGATGATAAATTACAAGATATAACTTACAGGATATTCCACTTGAGGTTTAATTTCCCCCAGCACCAACTCTAATATAGTACAAATCAAGATTCTGAACTCTTTTGAACTTTGAAGAACCGCTGAAAAAAGAGGCACACTCTGAGTGATTTCATGTATGATCCAGTATTTTTGAGCTCTTAATATATTCCAAGGAATGATGAAATCATATGATATTTACAGAAGATTTTACTTTTGGTGGGTTTTAGTTGGTAACTGAAACTCAACATCAAGAATTTAACCTTACAGGAAAAAACCCCAGGAAATTCAATCACAGAGGAATTAAAAATACCTCAAATCAATTATACATCTGATCAAAAGATTAATTGTGCTGGATGAAACATGTTGATTATGTGTATGCTCAGTTGCTTTGATTTTCATATGAAAAATTTAGAGTTGTTCATTTGGATCATAAACCTCTTATTTGATCCATTTGAAACCACAATTGCCGTGAAATTCAAGCACACTAGATCTTTGGGCCAAGAAATTTAGCTTATGTATTTCAAATTCTCTATCACAAGTCATCTCCTCTGCAGTACTCTTCAGAGGGTACTGTTCAAAAGAAATTTCCAGTTTCAGCCTTCTCTATCAACAGATACACAAACTTCAAAGATTGGATAATAAAACCACCTGAAGCGCCTTGCATAAATAATCCCATCATCCTCCAGGCAAATCACCAATTATCAACCCTAAATTACATCTTATTTAGGATACTAAAATGGATACCATATCCCATATATACCAAGCAAGATATTGGGTTCAATTTCTTAATGAAGCTGTGTTATCATTTGAAGCCATGGTTTATTTTATGAGCCAGATGAGCTTGGAGGCCATGATGTGACATAGAGGATATCTTTTATCAATTGTAACTATATCCACCAAATTGATGAATCATGGAATTTAATCTCTCAATTTTACATGGAACAGAGAAACCACTATTACACAGTCCCTGATTCCTTAGTAATTTGAAATATCCATAGAATGCACTTGGATAGAGGTACTTCAGTCATAAGTTGGAAAATTTGTAACATTTTACTGAAATTTCCAGCTTCAAATTCCATCAGAATCCATGATTAGAAAACCTAACACAGTTTCAGGTTGAAATTGACCAATTTTCACCATTGAAGAACTAAATATGCAGGTCCTGTGGACGATTAGTTGAATTCCACTCAAATTTAAGCTCTTTTTCATGGCATTTTCAGGAAAAATATAGAGTTACTCCAATTGGCTATGATCAATTCACAATAACCACATATTTAATTTATTATCCAGGATTTGGATTTTGTTGGAATAACTGTTACTAAAATCAAGCTGCATGAGTTTTGACCTGACAGTTGTGGATTGCTTCATTTTATCTTCATTCTTCCCCTCACCATCTTTACTACTTGTTTCTTGTTTCCATATAATTCTGTTTTATCCCTGAAATATTTCAAGCAGTGATCATTTGACATCAGATGAATGGTATATTTGGTCTTCATGCATACACATTTTTTTGGACTTTTTTCCACGTGAAGGAAATATTTAAATTTGGTTCAAGCGCCTGAAATTAGTGTCTTTGTACAGCTGAATTCACTTCATTCAATTTTTCTGTTGCCATTTGGCCTGTGAGTGATTCTTTTTTAAAAAAACTCTGGAATTCCTATCCCTGAATGTGATATTGATCAGAGTTAGTCAAATTTGAGGCTACAAGAAACCCCAAATTCTGGATTGAAATTTCTAGATCCACTTGCCTCATTTGAAGTATCTATTGTTCAAAATGTCTTTCATCATAAGATATTATCATGAAATAATGCTTACAAAAAGATTATCTTTTGAAATTTCTTGAATGAGAAATTATTATGAAATACCTTTACAGTATAATTAGGTTTGAATAAATCCAAATCAAATTGTTAGTACACCCTATAAAATTCATTAAAAAAATATTTCAAATTTAGGCTAACTTGTTAGCAAATCTCAACCCAGAATCACAAGTGATAATTTGACTAGAATTTATGATTTTCCATGTTTCCTCTTGGATTTTAAGTTCAAAATCAGCAGGTATGATACATTTTTCTCATATCTTTTGTAGTTCAAAATTTCACATTCTTATCAATCTATATTTGGAATAAAACCAATCAGTATTAGAAATTTAAAAGAAGAAATATAATAGGGGTTCAAATATTCCCCAATCCGCTTTTAAAACCAGGCAATTATCCAATTTTATTCTGTTATCCAGTGGGTTTTGATAGGGTGTAGTGAAATTACTAGCATGTTTTGTAAATGGTGGATTTTTTTGGAACAAGTCAATTACAGAATGGTGGATTTGGACATATTTGATACCCCCTATTCAACCATATTTCATATGCCTTGAATCCTGAGTCAGTTTAAGGTTCCTTCTGACAGCATCTTGAAATTAGAACATGTATTTAAATTTTGAATAAATATATTTTATCAATAGTCCTTTTGTATTGGGGATTCACAGACATGGTCAGGATACATTAGTATCTACTCTCTATTTTATTCTTCCTAGTAGCTGAATGAATACTGCTTTCCACCCCAAATTAATGTACATAATCAAATACTTATTTTTCACTCTTCAAAATATTTTTTTGGGTTGTGTTTCCTACATGGAATTTGTTTTCCTGGGTGAGACTGCCTGAATTTTATTATCATCAGTGAAATTAAAAGAAAAATCCCAGTTGAGAAGATCAGATATATCTTATTTACATGATACCCAAAGCATAATAAAAAGATAAAAAATATAACAAACCCATATTTACTCATCAATAAAGTCAAATTCCATGAGGACTGTTTTTATTGTTGAATAAAATTCATGCTCATGAAAGATCATAATAATTTCTGGAAGGTGTAAGTGATTGGTAATACCATCATTTCAAAATGACATGTTCAGGATTCTCCTAGATATACCAATTTGAATTCACTGATCCTCATCAAAAATAATTCAAACTCTATAAATGAGGACTGTTTTCATTGCTGACTGAAATTTACCCTCATGAATGATAATAATAATTTCTGGATGGTGTAAGTAATCTAATTATGTCAAAATGTTACATCATCAAGATTCTCCCAGATATATTAACTGATAATCATTGAGATAATTTAAAATCAATCCTAAAAAACATGCACATAGACCAAGGGTTTGAGAAAAGTGATGATAGAACAGCGCTCAAAAAGAAGAGCAGGGTATGGATCTTAATAAATTGGGGTTGAAATGTGAATACATTTTTAAATAAAAACAAATTGCTTGATAAAGGAGAAGATATAAGTATATTCTCATTAAAATTCTTACTTAGAAGTGTTACAAATAACCGGAATCAAATAGTATGTTATTAGGATGCATTTTGAATTAATTTATCTGTCAGAGACTTTCTGTGGTTAATTGTTTGATCCATTCATATAATGGATAAAGATGAAGAGTTTCATCTGAAATTGTTATTTCATGAAGTTAATTGGGAATTTACTTACCATTTGAAAAATTATTCATTAAATATATGGAAATACTTCAACTTTGGAGCAGTCATGTGAAAACAAGATACCTCATTGATACATTCTGTCAAAGTGGGGGATACAGTCTAGATACAGTGTTGATATGTTAAGGTTAAGTAAGAGATAAGCAAAGGCACCTCCATGGAGGTTCCATTTTTTTTCCTGGTGATCAACTATCCATTTAAAATTAGGTGGGGTAACTTTCTCAAACCACCACCAAATTCCCACTCCTTCAATTATTTTGTCATAACTCAAATGTGCTTAGTAGGAAAAAGATAAACATCTAATATATAGATTACAATTATTGTTGTAAAATCTGGGATAAACGTTTTCTAACTTCATAAATCCAATAATGATAAACTTCTGCTAATAGGAATGAAATTAACCAAGTGTGTGGTTATTTCCCAGTGTTATTACATTGAATGGATTGGCACATGATGTGATTGTTTATGCATAACTGTCATGAGGTCATGAGTACATAGAATATAATATGAATAAAACAAAATTACCAGTGCAGCATAGGGTGTTGATAAATGCACACCCACACCCTGCTTTGGGCGTCAGCACACCTACAGATGGATGTGAAGCTCACATTCCCATCTATAGGTGTGTGACACTCAACCAAAGGAGGGTGTGCAGCCCCATGACCCTGTAAAGGAAAAGACATGCCAACCACACACTGTGTCTATGTATATAGGTATGGGCTACCACCCTATACCTATATACATAGGATGGGTGTGCCAACTGCATGCCCCTTGACCGGCTGATTCCATCAAATCCCAATCCAGAATTCAATGACATCACCCCCCACAATCCCTCCAGTTGAGAGATACCCATCTCTTAACTGTAGGGCATCCCTCTAGTCAAGAGATGTGTATCTCTTGACCAGAGGCATCCCTGCAGCCTGCAAGCCCTTGTAAAAAAGGGTGTGTCAGCTGCACACCCTTTTAAAAAAGGGTGTGTCAGCTGCACACCCTTTTTTTAAGGGTGTACCCCTGGCGTGGGCATTCATTTATCAATGCCCTGCGGAATAATGTATTTTAATTTTAATACATTAGTGTAGCAATTATAATAAAATTCTAGAACCTTCTGCTAAGGAAACCTAGAAAAAAAATGAATGCCATTTCCTGGACTTGTGTTTTCTCCTCATAATGGTCTCCCAGTTCCAAATTAGTAAGTAATCTTAATATTCTCCTCCTAATTTCAAAGTAGTTTATTATATTTCTATCCAACCCACCTTTATTTAATGGAATAATTCTTGAGTATCCTTATATAGATCTCTCCTTATGGAGAAGTGTCTGCAATGCTACCATCTCTGAAAGTAGTAAATCAGCTCAATTTCTTTCCAGATGCCTACTAGAAATTTATATTTCTAGACTTACACAAAAGACAGCCAAACCTACAAGGTTAGCTGTTAGTCTTATCCAATTGACTGGTCTGTATATCAGACACACCAATTGTAAGGAGTTTTGGGCTTTGCTCTGTGCATAGTTTGGACACTATAGAGGAAGAAATATCTATTATTACCTTGATGACCTTTCATAACAGTGATATTACCTGGCTTTTTTTCAGAAATTATGTCAAATTAAAATATTATTAAATTATCCAAAAGACTGCAATAATCTTACAAATATTACAAAATACTGCATTATTACTGTATAGGATTAATTCTAATGATATTTTAACTACGGTAAGTCACTTACAGTACCCCTAAATTCCTACTCCTTCATCCCTTTCTTTTCAAGCATAGAAGAACAAACTCACAGTGGTACATAAGATTATGTGTAAAATCAAAAAAGTAAATATGAATGATATATGTACATAGAAAATGACAAATGTATAAATAAACTAAAAGAATGAAATAAGTGTTTGAAATTGAATTTGGGGCTTGATATCCTTGTTGTAGGAGTGAGCAAACTCCATATTTGGAGTATGAGGAGTACAAGAGGTGGGGCGGACAGAAGCAATGAACACCAGGCATTCTACCAACTACAACAGATTAAGACTCAAATAGACTCACCGCTTCGCTAGCCTTCTGGACCTTCCGACACATCAACTTCACTTCTTTGAAATTGTATGGTAAACACTTGTCGTGATAAACCAAAACTCCAGGGACCTTTACCACCTCCGACTCGTACAAAACAACCCTACCAAACAAAGGCTTATAAGGCATTACTTGCCCTACCTCCGTTACCACCGTCCCCTGTTGAACCTACCCAACCATTGTCACCTGAATCCCCAAACAATCATCTACAACCACCATCTCTTTTCTTATTGCCCATATCCTCTATCTTTTCACAATATCTCACTTGGCACGCTCCCTGGACGCTCACCGTTGATCACCAAGCCATCTCCTCTTCTGTCAACCCCAAGACCCATCCTACCTATCGACCCAAAGACAACCAATACCGAGAACGATCTTTGTCAGATTCTTCCCTTTCTTCGACATCTCCCTTGAATTTGTCATCCAACAATCCATCACAGGTCAACATCGATCAACCTGCCTCTACCATTGTATCTCACTTCAAATCCCTCTTAATGTCTCAAGTCGCTCCATCGGCCAATTTTACCCCTCGTGCAAAATTTTTGCAACAGCCTAGCATATACAAATCAGATGTTGAACCTCTTGCCGCCGACGGCTCGAATTTTGATAGATGGAAACGGGGCCTCACCCATGTCATTCTCCTTACCCTGGGACATCCCAATTTTTTTGACAAACCCAAAAATTATTTGAAACTTTTTAGTCAAGAAAACGTTTGCCTTCTCTTTCTCATTCAGATCACCATACATGATGAAATCTTGTCCCTTGTTGACCAATACACCAAAGGAACCAATGCTTATGATGCCGTCCAGACTAACTTTCAAGGAACAGTCCAATTCCAACAGATGGAACTCATCGACAAACTCTTGGAATTTCGTATTTCCGGTCCTTCAACCAAACCTTCCCAAATCCCCGGTTTATTCAACAAGGTTTTTGAAACTTTCAGCGGCCTACACAAAGTTGGCGCCGGACTATCACCCCTGGTTGAAAGTCTTATTCTTCAGGCAATCGTTCCATCCCCATCAACGATGTCATGCTCCCAACTGTTCCAGAACATCTTGCTTCAGCTTGGAAAGAAATCCAACGTTACACCGCGTGATATCCAAACCATTATTACATTGGCGTATGGTGAAGCTCTCCGTTTTGACTCTTCCCCAACCAATAACGTCTCCGTTTTCCGCACCTGGCCCAATCAAAATCAATGGGCGAATTCGACTCAAAACCCGATTTGTCCTCCCCAAAGTAATCCATTCCTACAAGCTCAACCTGGATCTCAATCCACGACCGCTAATCCCACTCCTAACCGGCAGCAGAACATTGGTTGACCCAGCCATCCAACTATCGACGACATTGCAGCCGCCATCAACAACATCAGAAAAGGCAACCGCAGTCCGAGCAATCCTAACCTTTTCAAAGGCAAACCCTGCTCCTACTGTGGGGCATTGGGCCACTGGAGGTCATTGTGTTCAACTCTCCGCAGAGATGCCAATCTGCCACCTCCCAATACCTCCACAACTGGTCGCCCCGCTTCTGGTTTCGCCCGCCAGGCAGCACCCCCAAACGACCCACCCATTGCTTTGACTTCTAATACGGCAGTTAGATCAAAAGTGGATGCGGATGCAACGGGTGCTGGTGGCGCTGGCACTGTTTTGGATTCTGGGGCAACCCACCACGTGAGCGGCTCTTTCCATCTTTTCTCCAATCTATCTAGCCTTTGTCCACCATTGAAACTGAATCTTGCATCATCCGATGGCTCCATGTTGGCGACCCACAGTGGTCACCTGAAAATAATCAATGGGGATGGTTCCCTAATGATCCCGCGGGTGCTGTACAGCCCGGAAATGACAGGAACTCTACTTAGTCTTGGTCAACTCATCGACTCCGGTTTCAAACCGTTTTTTCTGCCGAACAACGACATACTCCTTACTTCTTCCTTTGTTTCTATCATTGCAAAATATATCAATCAATCCTGGCTAATTTTTCCTTCTTCCTGGAAACGTACGACTCCTACCATCAAATCTATTTCCCATAATTCTTCGCTTCCTATATCTTCTCCTTCCCATGACTGGCATTGCCGTTGTGGTGATCCATTCCACTTCATTACCATACTTTTAATAAATTATTTATCACTTATAAACCTCAAATACTTACATATATATACATATAAAACCCAAACCTTACACATATTCATCATTATTATTTCATAATCAGATTCTACACCTCTTTTTAACCCTAGTCACTCACTACAACCACCTTCAAATTCCTCATGGTTCAAGAGTTACAGGCAAACACAGAATAACCCAGCAAGTTACAGTATTAAGCAAGTTATAGAATACAATAAGTACATATTATAAGTAGATATATTTCAGAACATTATACATAAATACATATTATATAAACTACATAGACACTACATAGACACTACATAACATACACTGCACATGACTAGGCTTTATTCAGTAACATCTTACATCATATCTACTGTACATAAACTCCACCTTCCCACTACTCATCTGTCACTGTCATGACTATTTCATATATGTCACTTTCTCTTCTACTGATCTATCATGTTCTTCCTTTTCCCACCAGCTACATGACATAGCCTTGTTGTTTCCTTCCTCTAGCCTGATGGCTCCTCTCTTGTCTCAGATATATAAGGACACCTGTTCCTCCCCCTTGTTCCCTTATGGACCCCTGACTTACTAAATATCCCCCCAACATATACCAGCATTACAGATCCCATAAACTAGTATACATACATAGTAGAAGTCACCATCAACCTATAAATATATCAATATAAATATCAGTTTAGATTCAATATAAGAAGATTGCCCCTCTCTCTTTCTTGACCCACCTTGACTCCAAAGCTACAAACCCTTGCCTATTATTATACTTATATTACATATACTTTATACATCTCATCCCCCCTTATCCATCCCTCTCACCTGGTGTGTGTGGTAAACAAGCACATTAGTATTAGTCTTCTAAGAGTAGATATAAATTAGCCACACCTTTTATTTTATTCTTAGTGTTACACTCATCCCCTTAGCATTAGTCAGGAAGGCAGCTCTTATATAAGCACCTTTGTCATAACGTACATTAGTACTAGTGTAGTTATACATATCCCTTCCAAGCTCTATTCTGCCCTTTGAGTAGTTCCACACCGTCTTGGACACATTTTGGATTTGGTTGTCAAAGACTTCCTCAAGCGCTTCGTCCCTGAATTTGACATCAAGAGCTGGACCCCTTTCATCTGTGAATCTTGAAAAATATCAAAAAGTGAGCGCCGCTGTCATGCCCTACCCGAAGTTATCCCAAAAGAAAATCGCCTCAATCTATTGGTAACCAACGTACTGGGACTGTTGGACCCAGACATTAAAGGCAACCAATTTCTTCTTACCGTCTGTGATCACGCTACCACCTACTCCTTTGTTTTCCCCATGAAATCCCATTCAGAAGTCCCCGGCATTCTCATTTCCCTCGTCAAACGTATAACTTCCCATTTCCAAGCCTCCCCAAAATTCATCTGTTGTGATAACGCAAAATAATACACCGTAAATCCCCTACATGATTATCTCGCCTTGGTTGGCTGTCAGATTATTTTTACCTCACCATACACACCCGAACAAAACGGCGAAGCCAAACTTCTCAATCAAACCCTGCATCGCTTGAACGACCCTAACCCATTCCCTTCTTCCATCTTCCCTCTGGTCTTATGCATACCAATGTGCATGCTTCCTTGCAAACCGGCTACCCAATACACGCTTCAAATCTATGCCACTTGAATTGTGGTCAAGCCGATCACCAAACATCTCATCCTTTTATCCCTTTGGGGCCGCGACTGTTCACATCCCTAAAGACTGCCGGCGCAAGCTTGACCAGCGCGGCTGGACAGGCTATCTTGTGGATTATCAAGACGACAAGCGTGGATGGTTCTTCTGGAATCCTGAAACCAAGAAGATCATCAACTCGGAGTGTGCTGACTTTCTCGATTTCCAAAACAAACCAATTATTCCCATTCCCAAGAATCTATCTGACAACCCTTGCATCCATAGAATTCTCCACCTTGGACAAGAACCGACCAAAGAAATCTGTGATGCTCAAGACACACAAATCAACAACCTTAAGGCAATCTCTGATGCCAACATCCCGACAAACCTTTGTAATGCTCTCATTTCTCCAAATGCAACAAACTGGAAATCAGCTTGTCTTGCTGAATGGAATCAGCTAGAAGAGATCGACACCTTCGACATTGAGGACAAGGCCTCCAAGCACTCTATCGGCACTCGATTTGTATTTGACATCAAACGGAAGGCAGATGGCTCCGTTGATAAACTCAAGGCAAGATTTGTAGTCAGAGGTTTCAAACAACGACTCGGCATTGACGTGCGTTCAACATTTGCTCCGACGGCTTCCCTCACCACACTCCGGATGCTTCTCACGCTATCTTTCAAGAACAAATGGATCATCAATTCTTTTGAAATCACGGGGGCTTTTGTCCACAGTCCTATTGATGAAACCATTTACGTTGATCCGCCGGTTGAACTTTTTCCTCATCTTTGTGAGAAGGTTCTGCGACTCAAGAAGGCCTTGTACGGCACTCAAAAAGCCAGCTGCTGCTGGTGGAAACACTTCAAAAACCTTCTCCACGGCTGGGAGTTCGACTGCGACGAGGTTGAGGAATGTCTCTATCGGTACCGGCGAGGGTCTTCAATCATCATTATCTGGATACACATCGATGACGGCATTGTTTTCAGCAACAACGTAGCCTCCTTAAATAAACTGCGGGAGAATCTTGAATCTAGCCTACGTGTTAAATGGGACACGAGACCTGAGAAACTGGTGGGACTCAAGCTCGATTACTCAGACGACGCCATTTACTTAAGCCAGCCATTACTCATTGACCAGATCATCAGCAAGTTTCGTGATCAAGTCCAAAACAACATTGTTCCAACTTACACGCTGCTGCTTGGCGCCAACCTGGTAACCAACTGGGGCAATCCAGTTTCACCAACCCTTTATCAATCCTTCATCGGCTCCCTCAATTATTTAGCACTGGGCACGAGGCCTGATCTCAGCTACGCAGTCAACTACCTAGCGCGTTTCAGTTCAAATCCCAATGAGACCCATTGGGAGGTGTTGTCACACCTCATTCAATATCTTGCGACAATACAGGAAAAACACCTGAAATTGTCCGCTACCAGTGACGAAATGATCACGTGGTCGGATGCCAATTGGGGCGGGGAGTTCCAATGATTGACATCCGGTTTCATCATTACTTTTCTGGGCAGTCCAATCGCGTGGGGCTCCAGGCAACAAAAAGTTGTGGCCACATCGACATGCGCAGAAGAGTTTATCTCCCTTGGTTCTTCAGTTGATTTTCTCTTATTCCTCATTCCTATCATCAAATCCCTTGACTTGAATCCTCCTCTGTTGCTCAAATGCAATAACCGGGCGGCTGTGTTGGTTTCGGACAATAACACATCAAAGGGGCGTATGAAGAGTCTTGAGCGCAATTTTTTCTTTGTCAATGACACCGTTCAGGAACATAACATCAAGCTTGACTGGGTCTCCACTTCTTCTAACATCGCCGATTTTTTCACCAAATCTCTCTGAGCTAATTTACATTCCATTTCCTTGAATAAAATTTTTACGAAAAAAAAGGCCTGTATTTTCCAATCAGTCCTATCAGTTCAATATCTCATTATGTTTTCCTATTATTTTTTTCATTTTTTTTTCTCTCTCTTTAAACTTCAAATTTATTTTCTCATTTTTTCTTTCTCAATTTTTTATTTTTTTTTTATTTTTTATTTATTTATTAATTTTTATTTTTTTCATTTTTATTATTTTTTCTCATACCTCTATTTTCCTATTTCTTCATTTTCTCCTACTTTTTCATTTTCTTATCTTCTTCATAGTTGTAGGTACTGGTGTGGAGTTTGAGGGGGGGTGTTGTAGGAGTGAGCAAACTCCATATTTGGAGTATGAGGAGTACAAGAGGTGGGGCGGACAGAAGCAATGAACACCAGGCATTCTACCAACTACAACAATCCTCAACAGAGTTGTGAAATGGCAATTTGGAATGATTCTTAGAAGTTTGGTTTGTGGGGACTTGACTACAATTAACATTGTAATTTTCCAAAATTACATTGAGATGGCACACCATTGAAGCACACCACAGGTTCAGTTCCAAACTTAGGAATTGGATGAAACAATTGGTCACTGGTTGGCCTGAGCCCAATTTGTGTAATCACACAAGAACAGCCAGACCAAATCTGGAAATTGGGTTGTAAAGTGAAGTCCAGTCACTGTGAAATCTGCACATTGACTAAAATTTAAACTTTGGCTGTGAAAAACGTGAGGAATTTCCAAGTAACACCACAAGCTTGCTCAGGGATTCCACATGTTGAATGGTGCAATTCAATTAGCCTTTTCTTTCAAAGTGGGACCACTTTTGAAAATCCAAGTTACACAATACATCAGAATTTATATTTCAAAATTATAAAATGTTCAATCATTCACCCACAAATTTATTTCCATAAAGGAATAAAATGGGGTGCCTTGCATAAGAAGCTTGCTTTATGAGCTCATGTGTATATGTTTCACAGCAGCATGGGTGTTTTTTGAGTACAAAACATCATACACATCAACCAAATCTCATCATTTGAATGGTAAAAATCTGTTCCTTTCCAAAGGAAAGTTGTGATATAGGCTTCCTGTACTGAAACTCCTCTCCTCCCCTTGTGGGTATTTCCTGGTAGATGTTTGGTTTTTTTGGCATTGTTTTGTTGATTTGATGGATCATAATGAAACATGAGGTTTTGTCAAAATCTAAAACCCATTGATAGAATTATGGTCTCAGACCCATTGATGGAATGATGGTCTAGGACCCATTGATGGAATGATGGTCTTGGACCCATTGATGGAATGATGTGAGGAGGCAGAGGAAATTTTGAACAAGGAGCTAAGGATTTATCATGAGTTGATAATGGTGTCAGTGCTCTTGTTTATTTTCAATCTTTCTAATACCCACTCTTCTAATTATAATTTCCATCATATAATTTGGTGATGTATACTCAAATATTCCATCAATTCTTGGGTGATGTTTATCCATCACAAATTTCTAGTGCTCTTTCTTATTGCATTATTGAGTTAAAATTTGAAATCCCAATAAATCTTCAAGTTACAATGTCTATTTTCACATTTTTAATTTCTTACAAGCATATCCTTAAATTATCTTTTGGCTCAACCACTCTTCCATCATCTTGTCCTAGAACACTTAATCTGTCTTTTTTTTTCAAAAGAAGTAAAAAATATCAATTCTGAGCTTTAAGTTTTTTTATAATTTGGCCCTTGGTCCAATCAGACCCCTCTCAAAGATTGCCCCTCACTGGAGCCAACATTTCTGAAGAATTGATTCTGACAGATGCTAATAAAAGATAATACTCTGACTTGATGATTCTTAATAATAATACTCAATTTGTATTGTGAAATTATCATACGGAAACAACTAGCTTAAAATGTTAATAGACCTCGAAGGTTTTGAGCTTCCATCTTTGTGAGAGGATGAATACACAATAGGTGAGCAGGGTTTGTTCTGGCTTATAATCTCGGATATGCATATTCCGGCTGTGACATACGCTGCTATGTGTTGTTTGTGACATCACGATGCAGGCTGCGGGCTGCGGTAAGGGCTCTCATCAAAGTGCAAGACAAGTCAAGACGGAAGCAGGCCCATTAGATAAATCCCTTCAGATGATGTATTCTCCTGCAACGAAGGTAAGTATCATCAATCATCATCTCGACAATGTATCATCTAGAAAAAGCAACCTTATTCACTGTGACTCTTTTTTCAGACTGGTATCGGGTTCGTTCGGCTATGGAGGCAAGTTGATGCCAAGGATCAAATCTTGGGTCGTTTGGCCTCACTGATAGCGCACAATTTGATGGGCAAGCACAAGCCGATTTTCGACCCTCGAAGTGCGTTTCTCTCTTGCATTACTATCTTTTTTTACTCGAGTCAGTTAGCCAAACATTCGACCTGATGGTTAAATGGATTTGCTTCTTCCAACTGAAATTCGACAGTCGATGTTGGCGATTATGTCGTAGTTACTAATGCAAGACATGTCCAAGTGACCGGCAAAAAAGAGGACCAGAAGATATATTATTCTCACAGTCAGTATCCGGGTGCCTTGAAACAGACCCCATACAAACAACTGATGGACCAAAACCCCACCATGGTCAGTCCAACATTCCTCGAATCGAGCCTTTTAATGAGCACGACTCACACACATATATCACTGGTGTCCAATTCAGATTCTGAGGAAGGCAGTGAGTGGAATGCTGCCTAAGAACAAATTACGTGATCGGCGATTAGAGAGACTTCATATCTTCCCGGACGAAGAACACCCATATCAGGCTAACCTCTACAAGGACTACACCCGCATCCCTGTCCCCCGAGATCAACCCGATCCACAACCTCCTACCGAATCCTCACAAACAAATCAGTCGTAATATGATCGTGAGGTTGATTTTCGGTTCCCTCTTGTCCAACATTCTTGTCGACTCGTTTCTTTTTCTCCCTCCAGTTTTGGACAATCTTTTGTAATCTTTGGCTTGAGATGCCACTGTCAATGCTGGATTCGCCATCCAACCAAAATTATGGAAAGGAGAAAGGGTAATCTTCAGGTTTCTTACAAAGCTCCGGCATGGATTATGCCGCTTACCGTGGTGGTGCCAAACGACTAGCCTTGTTAGTCTCGACCGAATAATCAAAAAAGTCGTCCAAGACGCCTTGAGTTCGAACAGTGCCATTTAACCTTTGAGTTTGTCTTTTGATCAAAGGCACTATGACCTCGTCGGTTTTGATAGAAGACCAGCTCAGATGATCGTACAAAAACCTAGATAGGCATTTTATTCAGAAGAAAGGACCGGTTATAATCCATCATCTTTTTTTCACCTCCCAACTGCCTGTTGAAAAATAAATAAATAATAATCTCCAGTCAAAAAGTGACAAACTCTCGAATTCCGTCTAGATCCGGTAATCCCCAAACGAACTTCTCAGTCGAATGATCAACGGTTGGATGGAGATAAGCTTCTGCCACCGCGGGGTTCGGCCAATTATCATCTATCCAGATTTTATCCTTTTTCTTACGCTATAGTGGATTTTCTCAGGGACATAGTTTAACCAATCAGACTAGAGTTGATTTGTTGACTGTGATTCATGGGATTACAATCGAGTACATATATACGCTTACTCACAAATTTCTTCCTGAAGGATGTCCCCGACTCGAGTTCAGTATCCTTACCCACCTGAACCTTCTCCCACCAATTTTTGAAGTTCAGCAGACCGGATAGATTGGGATTTTGTTGTATAGTCTTATTATTCGAAAAGGCAGGATCGAATTCCGACAAGATTTCCATGGCGGTAACTGGACCGACACCATTTAAGCCGTCCGTATAATCAGAACCTAGTAAGAAGGCTAGTTGGATGAGTTTCTGTTGATCGAGGCCCAACTCTTGATCCAAATCATTCATAAGATAACATTCAACAAACTTATTCTGATTGAATAAATTCTTGTAAACCCGGTGTCCACCAAACAGGAAGACATCAGAATCATCTGTGATGATCCCATCTACCAATCCCAATTTCAACAGTTCTGCACACTGGGCCTCTGCTTCCATAGGAGAAACGACATAGGGGATCCCGAATAATTTCAGTAAACTTTGGATATCTTGAGACATTTGGATGTTGACATCATCTGCATCTCGTCTATCTTTCGCTTTTTGTACTTTCAATCGTTGGACCTCGGAGTCGGCCTCTTGCCTAATTCCTTCCAATTTCTCCTGGTCCTCCAAGCCTGCCAAAAAGCTTTCCCATTGGGTCGACTCCAGGGCGAGATTGGTGTCGATCGCTTGCTCTTCAGCCTGGATCACTCTATTAAATTCTTCTTCATCCGATCCAATGGCATCAGCATCCTTCTCGATTGACAGGTCGGGTGTCGGTGTACGAGACCAGGGAATGCTAATTTCGGGTGACTCGGAGCGAGCGTCTTTGTTTGCTAAGTCTGAACTAGCTGCTCCAGCTGGTCGAGGAGGGTCGACGTCCTGCAATGGTAAATGATCTTCCTCGCTCTGGTCTGCTAAAGCCTTGACCACTTCGCCGGTATATGAGGTTGACTGCACGTCTTGGTCATGACCAGGCGTGTCTTTGAGATTGGAATCAATCGAGGTGAGTAACTGAATTGAATCTTTATCAGTGGTAGGAACCTTGGAAGGACTAATCGGAATACGATCAATAGATGGCAAGGGGGGCACGAATGTTTCTGGCGATGGCAATGATGGAATATAACGAAGATTTGATGGATTGATTGATTCATCAATTGTCGGGAGCCCTTTTGGTCGGGCATCGCCTTCATTTCCTGGAACAGTGCTAGCAGGGGATCTGGTTTGGTTGTTGCTTGAATCTAAGAAGAACATCTTGCTGTGAGTCACATTATTAGCTAGGTGCCCCGCTTCATGGGATGTTGGCTCTGGAGAAACCAAAAGAGTTTTCACTTGAGCCATCTTGTTATCAGGTACGGGCACAATTTCTTTTGATTGTAGATTGATTTCTTGGCTGATTGGCTTCTTGTGCTGACTATCATTTTTGGTATCAAAGACCAGCAGATCTTCTGCATTGGATTGAAGACCTTGAATTGAATTAACCTTTGAGACTGATTGGGTTTCTTGAACGGGTGTGGCAGTTGGCGGTATCAAGAATTCATCATCTAGGATTGGATCCTCAGCATATTCACCCTGTTTCATACACATAGCTGAAAGCAGGTGAGGTTATTTTCATTTACTGTGCATTGGTATGGTACAATAGCTCATTGCTGCTACAATATTCTAGTCCACCTGCTCTGATGCTAATAAAGCTGCAAACAATGTGCCCAACTCCACCTCCTGGGATAAATTTGATGATACTGGCCTGTTTGGGAGTTGCTGTTGGCATGACATACCCCTGAAGCTGAAAAGCATAGAGGGGTGTGAGCCTGGGTCTCTTTAGTGACTGCAGGACACAAGGATAATGGCTTTGTAGAAGTCAATGAAACAGAGTGTTATGTAACTCAAGCTCAACTTTATGATAAAAGGAGCTAAGTTTCCAGAAGACAACCTCCAACCTATAAGTAGGTGGGCTATAAAGCAATTTGAGGGTAAGTGGGTTTGTTTAACCAATAAATGAGGACAGATTCTCTTCCTTTGTTTAAGGGAATTGTTTGATGGTATTATAAGGGATGAGATGGTGCTGGATAAACAGAGTACTGGGTTATTTCAAAGGTTTTTTAAGGCAATAATAAGAATGTAATTCTAGTTGGTTGCTTGTAAATCTGGGTGAAACACCAAGAAGGCAGTCAAGGGGTATGTTTATGTATGTTTTCTTTCCTTCAGGGTAGAGTGCTTCTTTAAAGAGTACTTGGCTGGGTGCTTTTAGTGCCTGTATAATTACATGTATAATTCTCAACCTCCTTGTTGAATTACCATGTGGGATTAAGCTGTACGTAGACCATGTGTGCCTGTAATTAATCTGGCACATGGTGTTTGGGGCTTAGTGTAGAAACAAGTGGCTTGGCATTCTCAATCTGGAATTGCCACTAGTCTCAAAGTAGAAACCATTCAGTTGTACTGTTGTAATATGTGTTACAGTATCTTATATGGGTTATTTCTTCCCTTGAGATTATAATCCTTATCTTTCCATGGATAAGGTAACTATCCTATAAGTTACACATATTATAAGGTATGTGTTTTGTTTATTATGGATTATCCATTATTACATAAGCTACAAGGCTCTATTTCCCTTTTTCTAAGGGACATTTAGTTTATTTGAAGTCTTTAGGGCAATAATTATTGGCCTAACTGTGGGTTTAGGACATATTTATTGTCTCTAAGGCTGACAAGGGGACTGATGAAAAGTAAGTACAAAGCTGAGTAATATATCAGTAATACTTAATTTATGGCCCACGTACCCAGATTCTCACTCAAATGTTCATTACTAGGCTTTACTACCCAGTCAGAATCCTTGAAAATATCCTGCAAGCATTCCCCAACAAAAATAGGAGTGCTTTATGAAATTGGGTGCCTCTTGGAAGCCCATGTTAGAAAGGTGCCTCAGTGCTCTGAACAGCCTCTTTCACCCACCAAATATAAGATGATTTCTTGCCTGAAACCATAAAGTTATTCCCCTGAAGAACCAATCTATTAGGTGGACAAATTGAACAGGTTTCCTTGGCACATCTGTTTTCCATGCATACATCCACAATTGGGCATGCCAAATCAAATACAATCTTCGCTACAATTCAAACTGGGGTCTATTGGATGATGAGGATGGAAAGGCTGTGGTCCCAGCTATCAGACCTTGTTGGACCACTAAGAAGTGCAACCCAAACTCATCAACTGCAGGCCATTGCTTGCCAATGCAATTACTACACCACCAAACTGAAACATTGGGCCGGTAAGCAATCTTTTTATTATTTATGTTCCCCTCACCCCCTAAATTATCAACACCAACAGTACTAATAACCAATTTTAAGCTGATTGGATGCACTAGTATCTGCAGCAGGCAAGAGATGGCATTGACACTTTTCAACTTGGACTACAAGAAATCTATCAGAGTTTTTATAACTACTCTGATGAGAACTATACACCTCACTTCCTCAAAGAACAGTGGATTGCAGAAAGAGCATACTACATCAATAGAGACCATGCAAAAGAAGAACAGAAGATTGAGCTTGGAAGACTACTGGTGTTGGAACAAGATTTAGTAGAAGCCTGGTATCAGCACAGTGATAGTATCTGGATTTTTCATAGACATCAAGCCAGTGTTTCATACATATAGCTGTGGTGGTTGAAATACATCAACGATGTTGATCATAATAGGCATGTGCACCAGCAAAAATTGAGGGGAGTAGACGTCAGGTGACGTGAAGCAACTGCAGTGATTAATTCAGTTGCTTCATGTCACCTGAATGCTACTCCCCTGAAATTTTGTCTAGTGGTGGATGGTGAAGCACTTGTATCTCCTTTATCTTTGGTAATCTCAGGTTCCAAGCGGCAGTCTTCTTCAGAAAGCCAATCTAACACTAACAGTTAACCCTGGCCCAGGGGCTTTAATGGTGAGTTCGACTAGACTGCTCACCCTCTTCATCCGGATGGGCTGAACGTCAAAAATATTCAAGAAGGTAAATCTACCTCCGAACCATGAAAACTCATGATTGAAGAAGGAAAAAAATATTCACGTTAGCACAACTAAATGTGCCGTGAGGAATCTGCATTAGGAAAGTGTATGATAGGTACCAGATAATGAGGCTTTGGAGGAAACCTACACTGTCAACCAGTGTATATATTTTAAGTCTACATAGGCTACTGCAAGATCTACGGAGGCCTTACCTCATCCCAATATCCCTACTCTGTGGTTTCCTTTCTATAGTTTCTGTTGTGTTTTTAATTTCAACTTGGTGAGCTGAATTCTGGATATATTCAATATGTAGTGTGTGCATGAGTTGATTTGCTACATGTCCAAGTATTTCAACCTCAAGAGCTTGCAAGGGAGAAGCAAGCTCAAGAAGAAACCGACCCAAGAACCAACCTCAACTACAGCAATCAAGTCCCTTAATTCACCGTCAAGCACCCTATCTGCAAGGTCTCACCCAACTCACCTACTCAACTCAGAACTCTGAAGATTCAGGAGGAGTCGTGTTTTATTCCAAGTGGAGGTACTTGGTTGGATTTCTATTTTTTCTCTATTAAATGTCTGAATTAAATGTTGACTTTCTTATCTATAACTTTCTGATTCAGGCTTGTGAATAATTCTATCTCCTTTATTGTTTCTTCATTGATTCTCTTTGAGTACTAGCTAGGGTCTGACCGCAATAAGGTATAATCATTAGTTCTCTACTTATTAGTATCTTCTTACTTCATCATTTTCTGACTAGTTATTCTTTTTATTTTCTTTGTTAAGTTCTATTAACTACTATTGGTCTTTTATATTTGTGCTGCAATAAAGTGAACTCATAAAAGAATACAGTTTCATCAATATGGCTTGAGTGGGGAAGATTTGATGCTAGTCAATGTTCAAGTCCATGATGCAGGCGAGCATAGAAAAAAAGCGAGGGAAGTGAACTGACGGTCAATTCTTTCATTCAATCTCGTTCCAGAACGTTTCGTATGAGCCGATAACCACGATCGTCGGCGACCAACTTGCGACTGCTTTGTTTTCCCATCTTGACTTCCTCCTCAGTAACGTTTTCGACTTTCAGGAGTTCTTTGACGCTGAGGATGAGACCAGCAGCGTCGGGTGAATGACGATGATAAGAGACGTCCATCCGTCTACGCAGGCCGAGGGAGACCAACGAGTCATGTCTGCGCTTGGGCAGTCCGATAGGCGAACGAAACAGTGTCACCCGATAATGGGTCGTTCTCGGCCCTTCGTTTGTCTCGCAGTGTTCCGGAGCCACCTCAGTTGAGTAATCACAGCATCGTGCCGCCTGAAGCGTTCTTGTGGTTCCTCGGCTTCCATATCGTGCCAGGACGGAAAACATCGCTGATGACCGGGTGAGTGGTTCAAGGTGTGTGAGAGCATCTCCAGCCGAGCTTAACAAGCCCTCTCGAGAGCCCCCGTACGGGCCCCGCGGGGCGGGGGAGCCCCGTAGGGTCTCTGTCTCACAGAGAGGCCTACGGGCAAAACAGAAAGTTGAGCGTGAGGGCCCCATCTTCCAAGGGCTGTATTGCCCTTTTTTTTAGCTTCTCTTCTTTTACAAATCAGCCTTTGCCTGAAATTTCCCGCCGTCTTGGATATGAGTAGGCCTCATTGGTGCGCATCTCCGGATCCAATCTTGGAGCCATATGGTAAGGGATGAGCTCCATACGCTGCCCAGAAAACTTGCAAAGAAATGATTGCTGGGCGGAAGAAAATAAGTACTTGCAAGATAAGTCCATGCTGTGGCTTGTACAGATATGAGTGAAACTGTAGTTCATATGTTAGAAAACAGGTTTCAAATATCATCGGCCAACATGCCTTGTTACATACAAATCAAAATTGACTTTGAAAAATAATCCTCTCCTCAAAAATCACGATGGAAAGGTCTCAACAAGGTCATCAAGGCCTGCTAGTGCCAGAATATTACAAATTTGAATCAAGATAACTCCTATAATCATCTCATCAAACCCAACAGCAGTCCATGATTCAAACTCCCCAGAGATAACTGATGTCAGGATCCTGAAGAAGATGTCCGAGAAAACCAATGGGTAACTTGCCAAGGCTATTGAGAATCAAGCCCTCACAAGATATTCAGTTCCCACAAAAATGCTTCAAATAGAGACTGTTGTAAATCTAGCGCGTGGACGGAATGTGTTTCTCCTTGCCGGCACTGGTTTTGGTAAATCTAGAATACCCAAGCTATACTATGACCTGTTGAAAAAGGAAACAAAGCCATTGGTCTTAGTCTTGAACCCACTTGACGCGCTTGGTGACAATCAGGTATTGGAAAAGACCAAAGCGGGTTTCACGGCAATCAACTTGACCAAACTGACATTCAACACAGAGGAAGCCGAGAATGTTTGTAAAGGAGTGTACAGCTTTGTGTACCTCAGCCCAGAAATTTTCCTGAACAGTAAACTGTTCAGCAAGGTCTACTATAGTCCGGAATTTCAAAACCGTCTAGGGATGGTTGTTTTTGATGAAGCACATCTGATATACCACTGGGGAATGGTCAAGTCATCTCGCGGGAGGAAAAGGGCTTCTTCAGCTCTTGGGAAACATGAGGACCAAGGGATTTTTCGGCCCTCATATGGTAACCTTGTAACTCAGCTTCTTTCCCGAAACTCTGCCCCAATTCTGCTGATGTCGGCTACATAGGTTCCATTCTGGCAATCAAAAAAAAACCTGAAGATGGATGAGTCAAACCTGGTACTCTTAAGAGGGGAGCTAACTTGCCCTGAAATTTGGATTACATGTATACCAATGAGGGGCTCTTTGAAAAGTTGTACTGACTTTTTAGACCTTCACCCACCCGCCTCAGAAACCCCAGATAATTAAATACTACCAATGCTGATCTACTGTTCCACTCAAAAGAAGACTGCGCAAGTCCTTGAGGTACTTGCCACCTCACGTAGAACACCAGAAGCCGCTGTAAATCATGCACCGGAAAGGATGATAAATTGGAGGTTGTTCAGGATTTTGGGGATGGGGCCTTCCCGGTAATCACTTGTACCATGGCATTGGGCCTGGGTCAAAACTGGACCCGTGTGCGGTTGGTGGTAATCATGGGTCGGGGTGACCCTTTGCCAATCTGTCAAATGGTTGGCCAATGTGGGCAGGATGGGAAGCCCGGCTTAGCTCTGATATTTGTCAAAAAGAGTCGCTTAGGCAGGAAAAACTTCCTCAAGGAATTTAGTTCTGGTAAAGCACAATCTGACAATGATCGCATGGATGCTCTTGCTATCACACCGGTCTGTCTGCGCATTGCATTTGCCATAGATAACAAGTATTGATAGTTCTTTCCTTTCTGAAAAACTTTGATTCTAACAACTAATTTGAAAAAATCTACTTTATATTAACAGGATTGGATATAACCCACTTTTGTTTGATGACCCATCCTACCTAGCTGAAATGGAACAAGAAAAATCACAAAAAATGGCCATTTGTCGCTGTTCCAACTGTAATGCCCCCCAATCCAAGCTTTTAATGGAACAAATAAAACAGATGAATGTCAATAATATTTATCAAGTGATCCTCGAAGACCTGATAATGGAAGAGTCAGATTCAACAGCCAAGCAGAAGCCTCTAGTCAACCGGTCACACGGGACTGATCACCCAATGGGAAAAATCGATGCAAACATCTTTGAAAATCATCTTTTAAATAACACATCTGCATGGATAGATGGTAAACTCAATTTGCGAAGCCTGATAGAGTCAGCTGATATCTTTGGCCCATCTGAAGCAAAATTGATAACCGAGGCACTGATGGACATCTCCAACAAAGACAATGTCCAAAGACTGATAGGTGGCCACTACATGGATGGACTTGTGGAAAAGGTGTATGAAAGAATTACTTCTTTCAAGTCTAGTGCAATATATTCAACTCACATCAAAGCGGTAGAAGTTTTGGAGCAGGATAAGTACATAATGAAGACAGCAATGAAGAATTTGAACAAAAATGAAAGAAAGAGGAAATCCAATCTTAAGGCAATGAAAGCGTCTGAAAATGAAAAGAAGATCATGCTATCTACTCAATTTCACCCATCATAGTTGCCACTATAAAAAAAACTATAGCATTTTTTTATAGTTCTGGTTCAGATGTTTCTTCTTTGCCATTCCCCTGCGATGAATTGATGTTTGATTTTGGGAAATACATTCTTAAGCGCCCCAAGGATGGGTCCTTTGTCCTTATTTCATTAGCAAATCTCTGTAGACCCCCTTTGTAAGAATCTTTGATTTTCTCACTTTAAATAACCTGTTCGTGTCATATACATCAAGTATATCCTTGCTATCTGCCATTCAACAGAACATCTGAAGGGATTGCAGGGTCAACTTTTTCTTGTAAGACTGATAGATCTTATTCTTTCCACTATCAACATCCATTGAATGGAGCATTGCACGTAGCTACATCATCATAAAAATTTCAGCTTGCATACTAGAGTTGTCAGCCTCAGTGATGCCAGACTGGAATCTTTCTAGCTACACTGGGTGCAAGTCAGGTGGTAACACAAGGGTATGTGTCAAGGGGAAATGGGTAATGGTTGATTTAAAGAAAAGGTCTTAATAAAAACAATAAAGTTTTGATTAAGGGAGGGGCCTGAGTTACAGGGGTGGTTTATTGTGCCCTCCAAGGTTCTGGTCTTTTTGGTAAAAGAGTATGCCCAGACAGTAGTATACTACTGAAGTGGAAATAACACTCACTAGTTTATTTCCAAGAAAGATAACTTCAGGAGGAGTATGACTGGTCTTGAGGCGCTCAAATAACTGGGTAACAGGTTGGTGATGAGTGCTGATATAGGTGAAAGGTTGTTGGATGAACTTCAAGTATAAAACAAGCAAAAACTGGACTATATAACAGGCTATAAGACTGGTTGATATGGTGGGTAAAAGCTGGTAAATGTAAGTGAAGATGGGGATATCATTTCGTGGGAATGAAGGGCTGTTTATATATCCATTCTGGGCTCTTGGGGGCGAAGCAGAAGCTCTGTTTTGCCTGGTCTAGTCTTCTACTAAGCCCTAGTTACCTGTATAACTGGTTTGGTTACGGTAGGGCTTAGTTACATGTTTCAAAAGGCCAAAAGTGGTTTAATGTTCCCAGTAAGGTGAGTACTTTTGTGTCTTCCTTCCTTTTGGACCAGTAGTCTATTAAAAACCAACCAACTGGGCTATCTTGGCCTTAGTAGGAAAAGTATTGCCGCGGCGTTGGTTGTGGCTTCTATTACAGGTGCAAGGTACATGTAACTATGGAAATGATGATGTAAACCTTATTTATGCATCATACCCGAACTCTATTAACCTTAATTACATAGTCTACTAGCATATATTTAAGGTTATGTAGATCTTTAAGTCATATGAAAATTTGACGGCCTTGTAAAGGGATATGAAGGAGTGATAATTACGGGGTACTTTTGCTGAGCTACCCTAGGTTGATTTACATTTAGATTCAGAATCTGAAATAATATTCCAAGTTTTCTTTATACTTTAGAAGTTATATCTAGATTCTGTGTTATATGTTTTGTTTTAATAATTTCTTTTGAAACAAAAGACGTAAGGTGTGCATTCTTTTGAGACTAAGAATATAAGTTGTATACTGTTATAATTTGCTATGGTCAGGTTGTCTATGAATTAGTAGCAGGCTGACAAGAGTTTTAACCAGAAAGTTTTCTTAACACACCAATATTATGTTCATTGAGAATAGTTTTTTGAGCCGCACAACCTCTGTCCCAATACCCCCACAATTGAAGAAATACTTCAACCAGTAGTTTTGATTTTCCAAGAAAAAGTCCTTGGCCACAAAGTGGCCTGGTTGGCCACTTGGCGAGAAGAGGAAATTATGGCGCAGAAGCTTTCCAAGCGAGGGTGGTAGGATTTTATTCAACAACATAACCATCCTTGGAAGATATGATGAGTAGTGTGACAGCCCCTTGAGTGCTTGGGACATCACCAACCATAACTTTTAAACAACAATCAGGCAACCAATATCCCCGGCTTTCATTGAGTTATTAGCCTCAATGACTGTTGAGAACTCTTGAAGGCAAACAAGAATGTTATGTAACTTCGGAGATGTGAGCCTTGATGCATCATTTCTTGCCTTTGGGGAGCAGAACCTTTCATAGCATTCAAGTATGATTGAATTACACTGAGCGGTTGGAATTGATTGAGGCTCCATTTTAACAGGCTGCTTGTCTGTTTTCATAACAACACTTTGATAGAATTCATGATAGTCAGCACTTTGCAATATGCAGAGAATTTGAATTTCAAACATGCTCACTGTAGGCAGTGATATAGGGTAGCTTTCTGCACTTGTTCCATTTGCTGAATCATCAATGTAAAATCTTTCTTTTGTATCACTCTCTCATGTGAGATGCCGAGTTCCTCAAGAAAGCGCCACACCCCAAAATCATTCTTGTTGGATGGGTCACCCATATGTGTTGTTAGTATTGTCTGGGCGATGTTCCATAGAGTATGTGCTGCCCCAAGCTGAATGACAATGTTATCCATCACATTTTTAGCATAAGAACTAGGGTATCACAGGTCGCAAAGGCTATTGAAGTTCTTGATAGTAGCTAGATCTCCATCTGTGGGCTGTAATCGTTTGGAAAACTCTTCAGGTTTCAGGCCTGACTGCCTTTGGATGGCTTCAATCACTTGGCCAATTCCCTCAGCAGAGTCATCTGACTCGTCCATCAACTTTAGCATGTAAATAGCAGGGATCTTGCAGCTAATTTGTTCAACCTCAGGGGGTTCAGTACTTGTTGGAGTTAGTGACAACTGCACCACAGAAGATTTCTATACTGGGGCACTTCCTGAGCGCACAAGGAGTTGGAATTAGTATCTAGAGTGTGAATACTTCATTTTTGAAGACTGAAGTTTGAACTTGTCCTCACATTGAGAATTCATCCAAAAAAGAAGAAAGAACAAAAAACCATCAATATCAGCAACTTCAAGATACACCACACTACAACAAACCTTCTCCAATAAACCTCAAGTCCTGGTCAACATATTCCACTGATTTCATCAAGATTCTCATCAAGTGAAATTTCCAGAATTTAATTATATTATTGAAGAAAAACTGTAGTGTTATTATTAAGGTATTCATTCTACTTTTATCAATAACTCTACTATGATCATTCAATTATTGACCTTGTTTATACTATTATATTATTATTAAGTTTTTTATTTTATTATTAAGTTTGCAATTCAATTCTTCATCAGATCTATCTAAATAGGGAGGACACAACGCCTAGAAATTCTTACAGTACTGATTTCATCTTCTTTGTGTGATGGAACCGCAATGAAGTCACTGAGAACTTGTGCAATTTGGCTCAACCAAACTGAGTAATAATGATCTTCTTTGGCTGGTGTTGGCATAAACATTTGTGGGTCTATTGAAATGGTACGGATATTTTCAATTGAGTCTTGGCATACTTCCAGATTCAGCTGTGCAGTATTGAGCGTATCTAGTAGCGACTTGGTGGGTACTTGGACATAACCCCATGTTCCATGAAAAATTGAGGTCTCATGGCCTATTGAGGCCATGTGTACCTTTTCTTGTATGTCTAATTTATCAAGGCATATAAAAGGCCCAAGAGCTGGTGATTGCTCTATAGAAATCACGCGAGTCAGCTCTTGCTTGCCGTATTCTGAGAGAGCTTTCAATGTGTCAAGTGCCACATCCCTTGAGCTAGTCAAACTCAGTTTGTGTAAGTAATTTTTGACACAATCGGAAACCCCACAAGCCAAAAATTGGACGGAATTTTGGAGCTGTAGGCCGTTGTGACGTCTATTCCTTTAGAACAAGACCATTGAGCACATTGTAGCCGCCAACTGTAAGATTGCACTTAAAATTACATAGTAAACCAAAATCATATGAAATCTGAAAAAAATGCAGAGCTCACATGATGTGCTTGTCGTTTATGTTGTTCTTTATCCATGCGGAGTGACACATAGGAAATTTCCTCTCTTTCCAGAAATTGCGCTTCAAGATTATTGCTTGGTACCAGTTGATGTGTGGACACTGAGGGTGCAGCAGCATCAGCTAGACTTTGACCGGGTTCTTTCTGGTTGCAGGTTGTCAGGAATCCCATGAGAATTTGGTAGAGAAAAAGAGCCTCCTTGGTGATCATATTATGTTATTGCTTTGCCTTTTCACCTTCTGAAAAATACACAGGTTTGACATCTTGAGAGCTTTGGAAGGTCCCCTCTGTGGCAGAAGCGTGATAGTTTGTGGTTTGCAGAAGAGCGTTGATGGTCTAAAGATAAAGATATATTTTGTGAGCGTGAAAAATGATTGATTGGAACAAATTCATCCATCAATAATTGAGCAGAACCCACTTCTTCTTGGATGAAAGTATTCCACAGCTGCTCTCCCTCAATGGTGGATAAAAAGCGGTTACGGATAAGTGAAAATGTAGACGGTGCACCAGTTTGGGTGGTCCAATATTTCCAACGCAAAGCCAAATCAGAGTTTTCTGAAGTCAAGAAGTTAACAATAAATTCCTTGGGCGTCATGTTGAGCCCCTGGAGGGCATGACAGATTTTGAGGGTCTTGGTGGTGTCTGCAGGTGGTACATTCATGGTGAGATTTCTGAAATTTTTCTAGAAGAAAATGCCGAGTTAGGAGGGTGAAAATTGAAACTTCAGTGGTTTTTTTGTCCTCTCATTAAATTTACTCATTCTACTGTGGCCATTATCAAACTCTAATAAGTCTCACATTGACTATATATAATCTCATAAGCATGCAGGAATATATTTTGTTACAGGCAACAGGTTCCTGGAGTAATTTGGAAGAAAAAAATGATACAAAAAATACAGATTACATGATCAAAAAATCATGTCAAAATTGGGCAACTTTGAATTGACTTCTTGGTCATGAAACATGTGCTATTGGGGCATGGGTTGGAGTGGATTGAAGGCAAGATGTAGGCCTTTCTTATGATGCCAAGGGCGGTAAAATAGGGTGGGGGAAGCTGGGGTTCTGGGAGGCAGAAATGTTTCACCTGCCAAATCTGAATCAAGCCACTCAGGCTCTCACCCTAAATATCACCTCTTCCCCCCAAGTCCCTCCCTTTGGTTGGTGTAGGCCACTCCGAGTCCATTCCAGGAGAGAAGGGAAAAGGGGCTTGTGTTAAGTTTGATCTCCAGCAGAGATGGGACCGCACCACTTTTTGCTAAATGTAGCAGGTTGCGCGGGAAAACAGGGGTCCAGCAGACCCGCTACAGGATTCCAATCAATCAAATCCAAGTCCCATCCCTCATCCCAGCTGGCTATTTATGCCAGCCTATAGTGGCTTTCAAAGGCCTCCCAAAAGAGTGAGTCCCGTCAATTTGAAGTCCGCCGTCCATCCTCTTGATGTCAACGCTGATTAAAAAAAATCTCCAAACAGAAAAACTCTTTATCACAGATATCTACATATATACATTGATATGGCCAACATTGATCTGAATCTCAACAACCTTGGGCCATCAGATATGATGGAAATTTGGGTTGGCAGTCGGTGAGACGTAGATGGTTGGTCTGGGTTGGATGGATGGCTATCCACACCCGGCCCTATCACCAGTCTGCTGTGGCACGGAGGGTGAAATATCTGAGACAGATCTGTGAAACACCCCTTGGCCCGCTAAAGCAACTTGGGTAGATCCCATCTCTGCTGGAGATGCTCTGAGGTTGGTGTTCAACTGAAACTGAATGAAGATTGGAGGACTTCATCTACACATACAGCCCCCACAGATTTTGATTTACGCAGTTCAACAAAGTCTAAAAATGTCCCTTTTATTTAATGTTGTGATATGCAGATAGAACTCAATTTCAACAACTGTCACGGGTATCTTGACATCCCAACACAATAAGCAAGTATAATTAGTTTGTTACACATAATAGATGTTTCAGAAAGGTTGGCTCAAGTGAATTGCCAACCATGGTCTTGTCAAAATTTAAAGGGAATTCAATTTTTCTTTGAATTTTTTGAAATTGCTTTTGATTGATTGTTGGATTAAAATTCAACAACATGTTCAAAGACAGCGGGTGTCAGTACTTGAAAGATTTTTTTGCAGTGAAACCTTTTTAATTGAATATTTGATTTGACTTTGTGCACTATGCACATAATGAATCTAAGGTTAAACTAACTCAGGAAAATTTTTTGGAGGTGAGTACATGAGATGGTCTGTGCTATACTAGTATGGCCAAGAGGAGAGAGAGAGAAAAGGGAAAGAAAAAGAAAAATAAGTAAGATAAAAAAGGATTCAACTCATGGGATTTGGAAACAATTGGATGGGTATGGTGGAGGGGGGTTGATAAATGCACGCCAAAGGCGCATGCCAACACCCACCCGCACGCCAATTTTTTTCTGGCATGCAGGGCCTACACGCCAAAAAAAATTGGTGTGTAGGGTCTACACGCCAACTTTTGGCTGTAGGCCCCGCACACCAAATATTGGTGGTGTGTGGGAAACCTTGTTGGCCGGGAGGGTTTCCTCCACGCCAACAAGGTTGTATGACCTCATTGGCCAGGAGGATTTCCTTCTGGCTGACAAGGTTGTATAACCTTGTCAGCCAGGAGGAGTTCCTCCCGGCCGACAAGGTTATACAGGAGGAACTCCTCCCGGCTGACAAGGTTGTATAACCTCCTTGGCCAGGAGGAGTTCCCTCCCGGACAGCAAGGTTGTATAACCTTGTTGGCCGGGAGGAACTTCTCCCAGATGACAAGGTTATACAACCTTGTCAGCCAGGAGGAAATCCTCCTGGCCAACAAGGTTGTATAACCTTGTCAGCCAGGAGGAAATCCTCCTGGCCAATGACTTGCTCACGTAATTGAACCGATCCACTGGTTCAATTACATGATACAATATCCCACCGCCAAAAAATTGGCATGTGGGACCCGCATGCCAAACATATTTGGCGCGGGGGCCTACACACCAATTTTGGCTAAAAATTGGTTTTTACACCCTACACACCAATTCATTTTGGCGTGTAGGCCCCGCACGCCAAAAGAGATTGGTGTGCGGGTGGGTGTTGGCACGCGTTTATCAACACCTCTGGTGGAGGCCAGGGAAAGATGACAGAAGGTAGCAGAAAATTCTAGATGTCAATTGAGGTACACAGAATTTCCAACCCCCCAGAACTGAGGGAGCTGTGCTGTGAGTCAAAGGAAAGTTTCTGTGACACTAGCTGATTCCCAAGGATTGTTGAGGAGAGTCTTGCTTGAAAGTGGTTTGATTTGTTCCTGTTGGAGGATTGAGCAGATCCAACACTATCCTTTTTTCCAACAATGTGTTAGAGTAGCATCCTATTTTTGGTGGGCTGACAGTGTGGCATTAGTGAAATTTTAGTGCATTTATGCTATGCTACACTCTAATACAGAAATGTTAGTGGCAACAAGGCCTAATTTGATATCCAAAGCAGTAAAAGGGTTGGTCCCCAGATAAAAAAATTGGTGTGGCCAGATACAGATACATGGAGCACTTGAAATGGCTTGGAGAGGGGTATACTGTCAGGTTTTTGTGTATAAAAACTCTGCCTTCATCTCTATAAACAAAGCCTGGTACTATCAATGTGCTGATATTTTACCAAGTTAATAATAAATGTCCCTTCCTCTGCAGTGTCCAAACTATGCACAGAGGTTAACCTAAAACTACTTATAATTTTTAGGTCTGATAAACAGACCATTTGATTGGAGAAGACTAACAGCTAACCCAAGAGGTTTGGCTGTCTTTTGTCTTTTTGGTGAAGTCTAGCAACATAAAGTGCTAGAAAGAATGTGGAAAGCACTTGAGATGATTGATTACTTTCAGAGGTGGTAGGGTTGCAGCAATAGGCATTGATAAATTTATGCCCCTGGCTGAAGGCCCATGCCAGGGGCACACCCTTTTTATATGTATGTGTAAGTGTATCCACATTATATAGTTGATTTCTGGTTTCTGGGCATATTCTCTTTGGATTATTAATGGCTGAAAAAATTTACAATATAAAAATAAATTGTTCAATTTGATGGTGGGTGTGAGCTGCTCAAATTTCTTGCGGTAATTCCTCAACCAGTACCAAGAATACCTAAATTACATTCCTCCAATACAGCCACACAGACACTAAAAAATGAAGAAATGCAAATATGAAAAAACATTACTCATGGTTTGCTTTCCTTTTGAGTTGAAAATTTCTATGCTTGAGAAAGGGAGACAATCTTGAGGAACCTGATTAGACCAAGGAGCAAGATGAAGCAGAGAAATATGGGGCTCAGACATGATGGTTTTATTTCTTCTGGTACACAAGCCAGATGAAGTATTGTAGTACAAGAGTGGCCAACAAGTGGTTGAGCTAAACAAGCAATAAAAGAATGTGCTGTAAATTATACAAGCATAAGCAGTGACAGAAATGTGAAACTAGCTGAATACTAGAGTGAAATAAAACTTCCACATAGCAGAGTGAAGGAAATAAAACTACCTGACTGATAGAGGGATATAAAACAACAAATGTTGAGTGATATCTTAATAAAACTACTTGATTGTAGAATGAATAAAAAATTTTGAATGGGGGGGACTGGTGAATAATGGAGATTGGATAGACAAACAAGTATGCAAGCAGAAGGAAAACCTGGAATTCTGACAGTCTTTATTCCCTCAAGTGACCATTTCTACATCAGGGTGAAATGGGATACAAGTTTTGAGCTGTTATTTTGCCATCTGTTTGGGTTGACCAAAGTTACTTCTTCCCAGCATGGCTCCATTGTGATGCTTCAAAGTTACAACTTGATTTATTTTAGTAATCTGTCTAATTCATAAACACCTGAAAACCCTTCACTTGAGTCTGTATTTGTTGTTACCAGTTTTCAAGACACTGTTACAGTAGTGTACAATTCCAAGTTGATCAATTGTTTGTCTAGTGCTGGCTCTGCCTCACAATATAACTTGGTTAGTTGTTAACACTTAACACCAGGAAAAATATGTACTCGCTTGTCTACAAGTGGCATCAGAAAGTCCAAAGGGGCCTTTGTACTTGCTATGTCACTTGTAGACAAGTGATCATGGATTTTTCCTGGTGTTTGTTTTTGAGGAGATTAATTTACAAAATTACACTGACTGTATACATTTAAAAAAATCTCCAGAGCTGCATTGTCATTGACAAGGAAGAGGGAACTGATCAGTCAGGAGAGAGGGCTTGTCTTGGGAAAGCAAAAACAAAAAACAAAAAAAGAACAAGAACAACAAGCAGAAGAAACTCAACAGATTGGGGGGCTTTGCAATCTTTGAAGACAACCCAAGCTTCACACGCCAACCAAAGCACGGGCAAGCTGCTGAGAGAAACGACAGAGATCCAAAAGAGATTCAAGTTTCTTGGCCAGTCCAGGAGGACTAACACTGACGGCAACAAGTAATGGAACGATAATAACTACATGTATGAAGAAGGAGGCCTCTTTAATAAAAAAAACGAAATGCAGAAAAAATGGGATTGGGAGACTCAACTTGGATTGAGTAGAAGAAGATCGGTGCCCTGCCGAAGAGTAACAAAGGATTGAAGTTTAGCAGGGTTTGTGGCAGTAACTCGAGCAAGGCGAGTAGAAGAAAGATCAATGTGCTGGAAAGAGAGACGTGTCCAAGATCGGGAGGATAGGCGGTCGTATAGAAGGCCATCTCCCACGATGTACTGAGCCATCGAAACATATGTCCCGTTACCGCTCGCGCTGGTCCCTCTTCAGATACATATGGAACCGCAAGGTTTCCTACGTCTAAGATTCGTGTCAGGCTAAAAATTGCAATTGATAATGTCACCAGTTTCTATGGATGAAATCGCTTTGAAGTCAACGTCCGCCCATAATTTTTCTTGTTCTTTCTGAAGACGTCAGTAATACGAACCAGATGTCGGTGAAAGGTTTGAATTCTATCCTGAGGTTGGCGGATCAAATTCCGACCGTAAAATGCTCCGAGTAACACGAAGGGGAGCCACCTGTGGGCATGAAAGAGTGTTTTAATAAGTTTTCTTTTTGGGTTATGAGAGGATTTATCGGAGGAATGGATGATCGAGATACTAACCCAATCGGAGCAAAGTTAGAAACCATTCCAAATCTCGGATAGGCCGACATTTCAGCAGCTTGATCGCGAGGTCAGACAGAGGATCAATTCAACTGCCCGAAAACAAAAAGAAAGAAACAAATTTCCCTAGAAAACAAGACAGACTAGGTGCGAAGAAGAACCAAAACCAATAGGAGCGAGTTTGTGAGGACTCAATCCACCAATCAGGATCCGGATCTTCCCGATCACCCGGTAACATGTAACCTATCAACAAAGGTACAAGAGCAGTAGCGATGAGGAGGAGGATGTCGATAGCCTTTCTGATCCGGTTCGCACAACGTCTCATCCACTCCGTTTCCTTCACATCCCTTTCCCCCGCTTCATCATTGCCCAAACTAGTGGTTTCCAATAAACACCCACTGGTCTTTGTGTACAGATAGTTTAGAATTGCTCGTTCAATTAGAAATAATCCAATCAAGATTGTCGTGATGAATATCATATTCCATCCTAGGGACCATATCGGTAATGTTGTCAAGATGACTGAAAAAAAAGTGTTTTTTGTTTTTGGCAATCGGCTTGGCTGGTCATGTCGAGTCATAGTGGATATTCGTGGTGGGTGTTACGTACCTTTGCCACGGGTTTGGAAGATTGTTTGAGACATCAATAGCTGATTCAACACCTTGAGGAAAATAGTTGAACAGATACGCATATTAAAAGTAAGCAACAGTACATACGATGCAAGGGGAAATAAATTTTTTTTCCCGCAATCCGTGATTTTTTTCACACGTATAAATGTAGACGGACCAACAAACTCAAGCCCAGCTTTAAGGATCTGAAGAAAATTTCATGAGATCTCCAGCCCAAACACTTCCTGGTATGAATGGCCATGACGGTGGAGCAACCCAATGCGAAATGCCAGGCTGGCGAGCAGATTAACTATGCAAGGTCCAAGAAAAAATCATTATTATTTCTCTTTAGAAGTCTTTGTGGGAGAAAAAAAAGTGAGAGAGATTACTCAACAGTTAAGAGGTGAATTTTGTACTGCGAAGGATGGCTTAATGGGAAGACTACATGCTTATGCCAGTAAGGGGTAAATGGTTGATTGGAATTCGAGAATGGCCCAATGAACTGATTCGCCATATATATGGTTTCTATTCTCGTATGGATGGTTGATAACAGGTCAGTTGGAAGAATTTTAACGACATGAAGATGAAAGTGGATGTATATTTACGTAGGCACAAAACGATAGCCTTAAAGATATCGAGAGTGACCAGGAATCTAGACTTCCTGAACGGTGGTTGAGAGGATGTCGATTCGGTTAGGTGTTGAGAAGAGCATTGGAGATCAAGGTCGAGTCCGACTGGGTCGACGGAGAGGTCGTTTTCGTTAAGGGCCACTGAAGAAAGCAATCCGACTGGGGAGTGGGAGTAGTTTAGGATGAAGTTGGTGATAGTCGAGTGGGGCTGGATGGGTGTGAAGAATCGGACTGATGGTGGTGTTTGGTTCTCCAAGTTGCTAATTAGTTCATCGTTGTCCTGCCCTCTTTGGAGTAGATGGCTCGATTCGTTTGGGGTTGAGAGCTCAGCTAAGTTTGCTGATTGGTTCATCGGGCTGATGAAGTGGTTCTGGTCGAACTCCCTCCCAACATGATGGTTTCAAGTTGTCTCAAAAAAACCAACCCAAGCGACAACGACTAATCCTTTACAACCTCAACTCTGATTCTGCTCAATTAACCAAGTAGAGCGCTGATAACTCTTCTACATCGACCAATCTCTTTTCCAGCTTTTGTCCATGTGAGAATTCTGGCTGTAGTTTGCTGCTCATACTCTCTTCATTACTGATCTTCATCAATCTCTACAACCCCACCTTTTCATCTCATCATTTCTATCAACTTTTTTTGATACTTTCACCCACTATCCTCCATCATTTCCTTCTCTTTTTTAAAAAGAGTGCAAGTTTTGCTTTCGGCATTGCACACTGTGAATGTCATGCTATCAATTATATGTTATATTTAAGTATTTGTTTCTATGGAGCCAAGTTGTGTAGAGGATGCGGTTGTTTTTCTTTAACAACTGAGGACAATTAGTTGTGATATGGGTGCAACCATTTTTCAGGTTGACAGGTATTGAAGATAAAGTCGTTGTACATACATCTCAAAGAACAACTCGTAAATGGTTTGAAAGTGTGAATGGAGTTGTTCAAGATCCATGTTGGGTCAACAATGAATGGCTTCCCCTCAAGATCTAAAGACCCTGAAGAGCCAGATTTGGCAGCCTCTGTGACCAATTTCCCCACAAAGTTTTAGGAATGCTAATTAAATATGTGCAGTGCCCGGAAATATATTTTCATTAATACAAAAAAAAATCTAACTCAAAAATTAAGAGGGTTAGATACACAGTTTTTGGGGAGCAGATAGAGATTGAGCTGGTGCAAATGATGATGGTGGCAGAAATAGAAAATAACATGACATGATTTTTATATTTATTTTTTTGATCATTGAGGGAAAAAAAAATCTACAGTTTTGGAAAAAAAAATTGGGAAACATAAGGGTGGTGTAGCTGATCCACCAGGACAAATCTATTGTCACTTGTCTACAAGTGATGTCAAAAAGTACAAAGGGACCTTTGTACTTCGATACATCACTTGTAGACAAGTGACAATAGTTTTTTCCTGGTGTGAGGAGTCAGAAAGAATGATTATGAAAGAAAAGATGCAAAAAAGTAAAAAATAAAAAACATAAAAAATAAAAGCTCATGTTTTTTAAGCCAGTGAATTTCACCATGGAGTTGGGCCTCCATGTGCATCAATAACAGCCTGCATTCTTTCAGGCATTGATTTGATGATGTTGACTAGTACTTGCTGTGGAAAATTGTCCCAGGCCTGCTTCAAGGCTTCATGCATCTTGTCGACCAATTTGGGATGGTAGAACTCCTGGATGTTGGTCTTGAGGACCTTCCAGACGTTTTCAATTGGGTTGAGGTTGGGTGATTGAGGTGGCCAGTTGGGCATTTTCTTTATTTTGGATTGGGCTAGAAAATTAGCGGAGATCTTTGCTTTGTGCACTGGAGCACCATCTTCCATCAACAAGAGATTATGGGGACGATCCGGGTCGTATTTCTGTAACAAGGGGATCAATCCACACTTGTATACTTGTTGAATGAAGCCAGCTGCTTTGCGGGACTTCGGAGGGATGAAAATCAGGTCGGCCTTGGTTGTAGCAAAGAATGCACCCCAAACCATTGTTGAGGTGCGACCACTCTTGAAGGTTGGTTCCAAACAATTGGAGTTTTATTTCTGCTGCTTGGTTTGCCAAACCCAAACAACCTGTGAGTTCTTTCCAATCTCAAAGGATGACTTGTCCGACCAAATAACTTGTCTCCAGTCGGCAATATTCCAGCCAAGGTGATCACAAGCAAACGTTAGTTGTTTTTCTTTCTGGATATCATTGACATAAGGCTTCTTGACAGCCACACAATTGTTGAATCCAAGTTCATGGCATTGCTTTCGGAGCGTCCAAGTTGAAACCTGAGTTTGAAGGATCTTGCTGATGTCGTTGAAATTCTTCTTGCGGTTGGTTTCCAGAGCAGCTTTAATCTCTTGCAGGTCACGGTTGGTTGTCTTGCAAGGCCGGCCGGATCTTTTGATGGTTTCAACTGTGCCTTTTTCTTTCTTTTTCTTTCTTTTTCTTCAATATTGAATTGACCATCAATTGAGGAACTTTTGAGATCCGAGAAACCTGAGATATTGACATACCAGTGGCAGCCATCCCAACCAGCTCGGCCCTCTTGTTGGTTGTCAAATGTTGTTTCCCTTTGTTTTGTCCCATTGTGAAATCTGGAGAAGGTATGTAAAAAAAGACTTCAGTCCAAGTAAGAATCAAAAATGAGTTGGACTTACCTTCTTGTGATCACCAACAGAGAGGAACTTGATTAGCTGCGCCGATATAATTGATTCACCGAGGTTTTTTTTTTTTTTTTATAGATTATAAAAAAAAAAAGATCTGTAACAAAAATATATTTCTGGGCACTGTACATCTTCAGGGGCTGTAGATTCAACAGCAAGTCCTCCATATAAGGAAAAATAAGTGAGTATGGTTCCGTGACTGAGATGTATGAGTGCCAAAAGAGATGAGGAACTCATACAGTCAGCCGCGGTTACAATATTTATAGACTGTAACTTATGGATTATGTAGTAAGTTTGTAGTATGTAAATATAGTTTAAGACATGAGAAAAAAAAGGATAAATAAGCATAAAGAAAGAAAGTTTGCAATGTTGTCAACCCTAAAACCTTACAGCCCCCCACAACATGAAGAACTTTTACTAGTAAAATAAAAATAAGAAAATTATAAGAAAATAGACATAAAAAATCACTTTGACAAAAAATAGTGAGAAAAAATAGATAAAGTGCATAAAAATGGGAAGAAAATGTAATAAGAAAGCTAATTGATGGCAGGATTGGAGCTGTTAAAGTCCTGTACATTCAGGGCATTGCAACTGGAAAGATGTTTTGAGGCACCAAGGCGTTTGGTGAAGATGTCAGCCAATTGTTGGGTATTGGAGATCCAGAACAGCTTAACAGCATATTTGTGGACGAAATCATTCACAAAATAGAACACATGGTGGAGGTATGCGGTTTTCTTGCGCAACAAGTTATATGTTGCTACCAATACAGCGGCTGGATTGTTGCACAAGATTTCATACTTGTCCATTGGGGAAATGTCATTGAGGATTAGCTTGATTTTAGCAAGGGTTTGGGTTGCAATAGACAACACAACATATTTGGCCGTGTATGTCAACATTTCCACTACCATTTGTTTCTTGGAGCCCCACGTGATGGTATTGCCATGATGCTGCAGCAGGTACCCAGAGGTGGAACGTTTGTGCTTGCCTCCCCATCCAGCGTTGACAAACAAGCAGACAGCATTCTCACCGGGGATGAATGACAATTCTTGGTGTGGGTGATTTTTGACATAGCCAACCAGGTGGTTGAGGGCGCTCCAGTGACTTACGGATGGTCTGCTACTGTAATGTGCCAGCATGTTGACCGCATAGGCGATGTCTGGTCTTTTCCCGCACACAAGGTACATCATTAGGGATCCGAGTACAGAGCTGAAGACTGTAGGATTGATGGGTGCTGAGTTAGACAAGATGAGTAACTTTTCAGGGAGGGTAGTGTTTTGGTGGATAGTCTTCCGTGGGTATGACAAGACAATTTGTTGTCCCAGGAGATGTTGTTCAAGCTGAACTTCCTGAGGTTGTGAAATAATATTTAAACCAACAATTTGATCCACCTGCTCATTCCATGTAACCTCAAGGTGTTTGGTGAGACTCTGACGGAGAAAGGTCAAAGCATCAATGGAGTTACTGGCCACCAATCCATTTTTGACATGCATCCAAATGAAGATTACAGTTTTTGCTTTGCGGTATACATAAAGGGACGACTCCACTTCAGACGCAACAAAACCAATCTTGCTGAGAATTCCTTTGAAGTGTAACCACCAACAGCAACTGGCCTGTTTGGTGCCATACAAAGCCTTTTTGAGTTGCAAAACTTTTTCTTTTAATGCTGGACGAAGTTATGTAGGCGGTTTCACAAAAACTTCCCCCTCAATTGGGCTGTAAAGGTAGGCCAAGCTGACATCAAAGGAATGGAGGGTCATACTATCCTGGAAAGTTATTGAAATGGGTAGGCAAAGGGTAGCAAGTGAGGCTGTAGGTGCAAACATGTTGCCACAATCAATACCAGGTCGTTGATTAAATCCTTGGGCAACATACCGAGCTTTGAATCTTGATATGTTACCAAAAGTGTCTTGTTTGAGCGCAAAGACCCAACAAGCCCCAATGACCTTGATGTTCTTTGATGGCTTGACTACTTCCCATACGCCAAGACGTTCTAGTTGTGATAATTCCTTCTCAGCAGCCGCCTTCCACTTTTCCAACTGAGGACTTGAGAGGGTGTGATAAATAGAGTTAGGGGTTGCAATGTCAGATTTCAAGACCAAGGAATCAACGGCCTCTTGTTGTATTGCGGCTTCCAAATCGGTTGGTTCTTGACCCAAGACAAGGTTGTTGAGTAGGAAAGAGATTTTGTGTTTCAATGTGGGTATTGGGGATACAGGAAGACGTTGATATTCAGGAAATACCACATTCGACAAATGGATGAAAGTTTTGAGATGCTTGTTGTAGAAAATCCATCCCTTTTTGGATGCAGGGTAACCAACAAGAAAGCATTCATCCACATGTGTGTCAAATTTATTATCACGTTTCTCAGATGGTTTGAAGACAAGCGCCCGGCCCGGGCCCCAAACGGGAAGATGTATTCAGGAACCGGTTCCTTTTTGTACAGTAACTCAATTGGCATTTTTGGAAATATCCTTGAATGTGGGAGTCAATTGTGTATATATACAGCAACTTTCTGAGCATAACTCCAAAAACATTGAGGGAGTGTACTATGTTGCATCATGACACAGGCCATCTCGTTTATGGTTTGGTTTACACACTTGGCCTCCCCATTTTCCTCCGGATGATAAGGGGATGAGTGGGCCAGTGTGATGCCACGTTCATTGAGTATCTGTTGGAGTTTCTTTGACATGAACTCTCTGCCATTTTCACATTGAAGAAAACGGGGAAAGCGACCCAGGCGTGTTTTGATGGTATCAAACCACGTCTTCAGTTGATTTGATACATCCAACTTGTTTTTGAGGGGCATAATCATTGTGTACATCAAGGCGTGGTGTCTTAAAGTAAGATCAAACTGGCAGCCGTGTATGTCAGTCTCAAAAGGACCCATCACATCAGATACCACCATGTCAAGGACGTCTTGCTTGGGTACAGATGAAGGTGGTAGGAACCTTTTGCCCGCAGACTTAGTTATCACACATTGTTCACCAAAGAATATCTGCCAATTCAAGGCATGTTCTCAACCAAGGAATTGTTCCATAAATTTTTTCACCATCTTGTCACTAGCATGTCCGAGTCTCTCATGCCAACGTATGGATTCCATTTTTGGTTTGTTTGACATAGAAGCAATTATGATTTCATTGCTATTTGGGGGAGGGGCAGGAGTTTTGGTGACAAGATTCCAGCAAAAGTTTGAAAAAAAAGTATGAAAAACATGATGTCCGTGTGCAAGCAACATCAAGCAGTCTTTAGCAAAGATTGGTTTAAAGCCATGTGTGACTAAGAAGCCAAGTGACAAGATTACATAGGGTATTGTTGGGCTGTGGTAGACGTTTTTGATCCAAATGGTGCTTTTAGGAGTTGGGATGGTCAGACTACCAATACCCATGAGAGTAAATGTGGATTTCTGGGAAGCCAGAAGTATAGGGATGGGATTTTTTAGTTGCCGTTCAAAAGAAAAATATGGGGAATTGTCTCTTACGCATGCAGATGCCCCAGAATTGACTAGCACTGTGCCATTGTGTGGAGCCGTCGTGTCAATGGCACATACTTTGACAGGTGTAGGACAGGGGAGTACCTGCGCGTGATTGTGGGTAGAAGGTGGTGTCGCCATCTTTGCAATGTTTAGTTTTCCCTCATGGAGGTCTCTTGCCAGGATTTAACAGTTCAACCCCCAGTGCCCAGAGCGGCCACAATAGTTGCATTCAGCACCCTTTTCCGCCATCTGGGTGGGAGTTGGTGCCGTGTTTTTAAAAGTGAGGGCTTTTGCAAGTGCCTTTGTGCCAAAAGTTCAAGCAGTAGATTGATTGTTTGCGTGAGGAGGGTTCTGGTACTGTCAACTGGGATGATTTTTTGTTTGTAAATGATTTACAAGAATGGTGTTGTCTGATGTACCCGTAATCAGTTTGCCTTCTACCTGGGTGATTTCCTGGCATACACAGTCCAGTGTGATAGGGATTGTTGAAGTGTTCATACGGTGATTAAGGTTATTTCAAAAAGAGTTCTCATCAACATTGACCAAGGGTCAAACAAATGATTGTAGGATTAGGCCAAAAATTTCTTCAGTCATAAGCTTCTTCTGTTGCACTTCAAGGAAGAATTCTTGAAATTGGGCAATGACCTTGTTGTTTGATGGTTGTTGTTTTTAAAGGTAAAAATCTCAAAGTTTTCCAAATAACGCTAATTTGATTTGGTGGTTGTTTTGTTTGCATCGCCCTTCCAGTTTTCTGAAGATGTCCTTAGGACGGCAGACTTGGGATATAGTGTTTATGAGTTTTTGCTCCACCAATGATCAGAGCAGGATGATCACCGCGGGTTCTTGTTGATCGTCAATGAGGACCCAATTGGTGGATTTGGATAGAAACTCTTCTTGTCTGAAAACAAAGTCAAGTGTGATGTTGATTTGGCACTCCCAAGCTGTGTAATTCTTGCCATTAAAATTGAGGTATTCAACTTTTGAGTGTATTGAACAATGGAGGGCCATTGGATCCTTCATAAAATGCTTTTGGTTGTAAGTGTAAGAAGTTTGGTTTGGTTTGATGGAGGGTTCATGTTTAGGTAGATGGGGGTTGGTCTTGTTGGTTGATGTGGGCTGTCAGTTGATTGACCGCCTTGATAACATCATCCATCTTTCCTTTGAGGATGGCGTGTTTATGGTCAAGACCTCCAAGCTGGCTCCGCGTCTTGTGGTTGTTCATTTGAAGTACTCAATATTTTGACTTGACATCTTTCAAGTGTTTGAGAATCACGTCCTCATTCAATGCCTTGGCGGTGACATTGCTAATTAATGGCAGTGTAGTCAGTGTGGAATTGGATCTCTTGTGGGGTAACTCAGCCGCTTTTCCTTTTGAAGATGAGGTGCGTTTTGACATTGTTGATGGGTAGCAATAGCGGTAGTGCTGGCTTTTAACCTATAAGGAAAAATAAGTGAGTACAGTTCCGTGACTGAGATGTATGAGTGCCAAAAGAGATATTTATTGCATATAAAAGAGAAATAATGATAAAAAATAGGAAATAAAGAAAACAGACCTATAAGCAAAAATAAGTTAGTACGGTTCCGTGACTGAGATGTATGAGTGCCAAAAGAGATGAGGAACTCATACAGTCAGCCGCGGTTACAATATTTATAGACTGTAACTTATGGATTATGTAGTAAGTTTGTAGTATGTAAATATAGTTTAAGACATGAGAAAAAAAAGGATAAATAAGCATAAAGAAAGAAAGTTTGCAATGTTGTCAACCCTAAAACCTTACACTCCAATAGTTATGTACATACCTTGTAAGCATATTTAGTTTTAATCCTCCTACCAACATATGGGTATAGTCACACATTTGTATGCAGCTAGTGCACAGTGGCTTGTAGATACTTCAAGTAAGTTCACATCATTTCTTGTGTTGGTTCTGTATAGAATCAATAGGCACAGAGAGTCTTTGAAAAGACCAACAAGTGTAAGAACTGTTCAATATTGTGATCAATAGTGTTCCAAATATCAGCATGTTGGATCTAGTTGGTAAAGGCAGCACTTCTAGTATAATGTCTTAGCTTCTGCTAAGGTTGCTGGTTCAAATCCTGCCCAAGTCAATCATTTTCTGCTAAATGTCTGAAAAATGCTTTGTTAATTCTAACAAGAACACTTCACAAGAGGACTGACCAGCACACCTAAGAGTGAGGGCCAAGATGAGACAGAAGTGAGAGACTGAATGGATTTCAAGAACATGAGAGAAATGAGAGAAGATAAAAAAAACTAGGAGAAAAGATGAGAACTTTTGAAAAGACCAATGAGTGTAGGAAAACTACACAAGAGGACTGACAAGACAAGAAGATGAGAACACCTAAGAGCAAGGGTTGAGTTGAGAAAGAAGTGTGAAAATGAATGAAGAAAAATAAATGAGAGCAGAAGTGAGAAACTGTATGAAGAAAAATAAAATAGAAACCAATACAAGCATATCTATTTAACTAACAAACACTTAGGTTTTGAGACTATGACTATCACTACACAACCTTAACCATCCCATCCTGCTTTACAGCAGCCTTTTCTCTTGTTGTTGTCAATCCTGCAAACTTTTACCACTGGAAAATCTCCTAAAAATTATAAGATCCCTTATATGCAGTATTTTTTTACCACATTTTCCATATAGATAACTGAAGTAAGAGACCTGCCTCTTGCAAGAAGCCAATGGAAATGAGCTCTTACCAGCCATTCAGTTACCTTCTGCTAATAATTCTATATTGTTAATGTCAAACCAAACAAATTTTCCACATTTTGAAACCCCTTTCACTCGGAAAAATCAATGAAAACCTTGTTTGCAAGTGACATAGCAAAGAAAGAACAAAGGGACCTTTTTTTACATCCTGATTTCACTTGGAAACAGATGATCATTGATTTATCCTTGTTGCCTTTCTCAAAGAAAGATCAAGAGTTCTATCTACCATGCTATTGTTTGATGACCCTATACAAATGTTAAGACAAAAAATAAATCACAAAAAAAGAAGTTTATACAATAACTAAAGCGAAACCGCTAAGCCTTCTTCTTCTTTGTGCGTTTTTTAACCATCTGAAAGTCATCTTCATTCTGATCAACTATTGAAAGGGAGGTAGAGTCGAAGCTCAGATCTGAATCCGAATCTTCATGACCTGAAGAACTGATTTTACCGGTTGCATTAGTCTTTGAAAGATTCGATTGAGTTCTCTTACTAGACCGTGTTTTGACAGCCGGAGTAGTTAGATCCTTCGATTTCAGAGCTGGAGTACTAGCAGATGGTTCACTGGTTGGCTGAAGTGGCGTGACCTTCTTCGGCTTGATTTTTCGTGCCTTTGGTGGTGGTTTTGTGGGCTTCGGATTGGCTCGTTTTCGTCCCTTGATACAACGCACGACGACCTCGTCTGATGACGAGCTTTGTTGTTGATGTTGATTTTCGGTTTCGTCTTGTCCAACATTCTTGTTGACTCGTTTCTTTTTCTCCCTCCAGTTTTGGACAATCTTTTGTAATCTTTGACTGGAGATGCCACTGTCAATGCTGGGTTCGCCATCGAACCAAAATTATAGAAAGGGAGAAGGGTAATCTTCAGTTTTCTTATAAAGCTCCGGCATGGATTATGCCGCTTACCGTGGTGGTGCCAAACGACTAGCCTTGTTAGTCTCGACCGAATAATCAAAAAAGTCGTCCAAGACGCCTTGAGTTCGAACAGTGCCATTTAACCTTTGAGTTTGTCTTTTGATCAAAGGCACTATGACCTCGTCGGTTTTGATAGAAGACCAGCTCAGATGATCGTACAAAAACCTAGATAGGCATTTTATTCAGAAGAAAGGGCCGGTTATAATCCATCATCTTTTTTTCACCTCCCAACTGCCTGTTGAAAAATAAATAAATAATAATCTCCAGTCAAAAAGTGACAAACTCTCGAATTCCGTCTAGATCCGGTAATCCCCAAACGAACTTCTCAGTCGAATGATCAACGGTTGGATGGAGATAAGCTTCTGCCACCGCGGGGTTCGGCCAATTATCATCTATCCAGATTTTATCCTTTTTCTTACGCTATAGTGGATTTTCTCAGGGACATAGTTTAACCAATCAGACTAGAGTTGATTTGTTGACTGTGATTCATGGGATTACAATCGAGTACATATATACGCTTACTCACAAATTTCTTCCTGAAGGATGTTCCCGACTCGAGTTCATTATCCTTACCCACCTGAACCTTCTCCCACCAATTTTTGAAGTTCAGCAGACCGGATAGATTGGGATTTTGTTGTATAGTCTTATTACTCGAAAAGGCAGGATCGAATTCCGACAAGATTTCCATGGCGGTAACTGGACCGACACCATTTAAGCCGTCCGTATAATCAGAACCTAGTAAGAAGGCTAGTTGGATGAGTTTCTGTTGATCGAGGCCCAACTCTTGATCCAAATCATTCATAAGATAACATTCAACAAACTTATTCTGATTGAATAAATTCTTGTAAACCCGGTGTCCACCAAACAGGAAGACATCAGAATCATCTGTGATGATCCCATCTACCAATCCTAATTTCAACAGTTCTGCGCACTGGGCCTCTGCTTCCATAGGAGAAACGACATAGGGGATCCCGAATAATTTCAGTAAACTTTGGATATCTTGAGACATTTGGATGTTGACATCATCTGCATCTCGTCTATCTTTCGCTTTTTGTACTTTCAATCGTTGGACCTCGGAGTCGGCCTCTTGCCTAATTCCTTCCAATTTTTCCTGGTCCTCCAAGCCTGCCAAAAAGCTTTCCCATTCGTTCGACTCCAGGGCGAGATTGGTGTCGATCGCTTGCTCTTCAGCCTGGATCACTCTATTAAATTCTTCTTCATCCGATCCAATGGCCTCAGCATCCTTCTCGATTGACAGGTCGGGTGTCGGTGTACGAGACCAGGGAATGCTAATTTCGGGTGACTCGGAGCGAGCGTCTTTGTTTGCTAAGTCTGAACTAGCTGCTCCAGCTGGTCGAGGTGGGTCGACGTCCTGCAATGGTAAATGATCTTCCTCGCTCTGGTCTGCAAAAGCCTTGACCACTTCGCCGGTATTTGAAGTTGACTGCACGTCTTGGTCATGACCAGGCGTGTCTTTGAGATTGGAATCAATCGAGGTGAGTAACTGAATTGAATCTTTATCAGTGGTAGGAACCTTGGAAGGACTAATCGGAATACGATCAATAGATGGCAAGGGGGGCACGAATGTTTCTGGCGATGGCAATGATGGAATATAACGAAGATTTGATGGATTGATTGATTCATCAATTGTCGGGAGCCCTTTTGGTCGGGCATCGCCTTCATTTCCTGGAACAGTGCTAGCAGGGGATCTGGTTTGGTTGTTGCTTGAATCTAAGAAGAACATCTTGCTGTGAGTCACATTATTAGCTAGGTGCCCCGCTTCATGGGATGTTGGCTCTGGAGAAACCAAAAGAGTTTTCACTTGAGCCATCTTGTTATCAGGTACGGGCACAATTTCTTTTGATTGTAGATTGATTTCTTGGCTGATTGGCTTCTTGTGCTGACTATCATTTTTGGTATCAAAGACCAGCAGATCTTCTGCATTGGATTGAAGACCTTGAATTGAATTAACCTTTGAGACTGATTGGGTTTCTTGAACGGGTGTGGCAGTTGGCGGTATCAAGAATTCGTCGTCTACTTCCAAATCAACTGATGCCAAGATGTCATTGATTATCTCCTTGGAAGCGATGTGGGGTTGTGAATTTTTAGAAGAAGTAGCCGTAGCAGATGTGCTGAAGAGTTGCTTTGGAGGCTCACTCAACTTGCTCTGTTGGGTCGTCATTTTCGCTCCCTTGCTTGACCCTTCACCTAAATCATGAGCCAGGCCAGATTGATTAGAAGCCTCGTGAGCTGCTAATTCGGATATGATGTCTCTCATCACGTCATCTTCTTCATCTGAATGTCGGAACAGGTCGGCACCGTCTTTGGACTTGGAGGTAGAGGTCTCCTCCACCTCAACTACTGAATCGGGGTCCCTCGTCCCATAGTGAAAGCGGATGGCATTTCTCCAGTCATCCTCTTGCTGTTGCCGGTTTGGCTTGGGCTTGCTAGGGGATACTGGGATTGGAACTTCCTCGAATTCAAGCTCATCGTCTGAGTCCGTCGGTAACTGCTTATCTCGTCTCACACGTTCCGCAGGCTTGTCGATTTCAACTTTCTCAAAATCTATGTCTTCTTCCTCAGATCCTACGTCGACTTTCACGGGATTCTTACTGCTTCCAATATCTTGCTGAGTTTCATTTTCGATTCCTAGGATCCAGCCCTCTGAGGCTTTTACGAGGACGTATTCCTTGTTTCGTTGAGCAGCGATTTTGATGGGAATAGTTAGATTGGCCTTCGCGACCATGTCGGTGACAGTCAGAAGCTTTTGGGTGAGATTGTTACGTTTCTTAAGGTTCAAGATCTGTGTTTGACTGAATTCATGATCATTCGTCTTGCGCATCGCTTCGACCCTCGTTCTATTAGGTTGACGAGATTTAATTCGAAGATCACCAATGATTTCATACTTCAGTTCAGTCGATAGGGACTGAAAATGAGGAGAGTTGATATCCAAATCTTCGGGAGTAAACTCGTGGATAAATTGTTTCAATTCAATCTCAGTAGCCAGTCGATGATCTGCATCGGTCTCGGTAAGCGAAGGAATCTTATCGATAGGTGGAAGTTGGTACTGATCCTTAGGGACGAATCTTGACTTCTTTGTGGGTGAAGGGATTGGGGTGATGGTTTGTTCTGTGGGATCTGACAGGCGTTTCCTCCGAACACTGTTCTTTTCCGAGAAGTCTTGGACAATGGGATGATCGAAGTATACGGTATCTTGTGTGATCAGCTCACCGGTTGCCTTTACTTGAGAGCGCCTATGACATCACGTTGACAAACCGCATCAAATCTGGAACATGCCATTTTTTTAAAGAAACCGAAAAAAAAGAAAGAAACAGCCCCAGTGAACTAACTGACTTTTGAGCCTCTATTACAGCTGCTTGTCTGAGTTGAGCTGCGAGTAGTTTCTCGGCCGTCTTTGCCAGATTATCTTGCACGCCTCGCTTCCGTTGCTTTCTTTCGTTCTGTTTTTTTTTTTAAAAAAAAATGCATAGATTATTACAGTCCAACCCCGAAAATGAGAGGAGAGCAAGACTGCTGTGTATTGGATAAAAGGATTCAACACTCACAATGGTTTGTTTTTTGAGTATAGGCACACCGCCATCGAATACGAACACGGGCTTGATACCGTAGTACAATAATTTTGAAATCCTGCGTAGGAAACCTAAGATGTGAGCATTGACGATACCTTTTCCTTCACGGTCCCTCATCGCTTTTTGAAACTGTAAGTTGATAAAAATCACGCTGGATGAGGCTGGATTCGCATGAGAGATTTAGAGATGAGATTTTGTGACGGAGAAGGCTGCTGGAAGGTTGGTTACCTGATAGAGCCAGATTGATGAATCTATGGCCAATTTCTTGTTGCCCATCGCCTCGAGATTCACTGGACGGGCGACGGGTGAGATGAGCGTCCATAATCCTGCGTTGGAAAGCAAGCGAGCAAAAGTTTTGGTGAGCTGTTATCTCCTGGAGCACGTCAACGAGGATCGTCTAACATACATACCCTGCACACCCATCCTGACCGAAGCTTGACGAGGAGAGACCGATGGAGAGTGCTTCTATGGCTATGTGGACCAGAGTGTGGAATTAGTGTCTCGGGAGGATGTTGGCTGGGACAACCGCGCGCTCAACCAAATTCAAGTTACTTGTGCATGTGCGGGTATTCCCTTGAAACCATCTTCATCCAACTTTCGGCGACACTACATCGGAACATCGACAGGTTGGTCACTTGGCGAGGCTAAGTATTTGGTAGGTCGTAAAGTTATCATCTTCATCATACGTTCGGAGCTCGAAACTCATAACGCTTGTGTCTCTTGGTCTCACGTAGCTCATCCAGGGTAACCCCACATCTCATTCAAGAACAAATATTCCAGCACCTGAGATGTCCGATGCCCATAACATCATCCCAACTGTGGGGTTAGATGGTGGAAAAGCCAATCGATTCATCGAACTGAACACGGCGAATATTCAGGAATTCGAACGAGCGTTGAAACGTGAATGGTCCCACTTGTTGTCATCTAGATTCATCCAACATTGACGCTTTCCCGAGCTTCCTCCGTTCCCCACCAACATACATCAAGACCTGGAAGCTGACATCAATCAATTCAAGTCGGATGATAATGTGGATTCCAAAGTTCTATCACAAGCATTGTTTTGTCGCAAGGTCGATCTAATGCATCAGTTCAACTTGCTTATCAATCAACAATCTCGAAATAACCATCATGACTCTCCATTTATCTCAAATTTTGATCAGCAAAGGTTATTAAATGTTGAGTGCTCCTATGTCTCATTTCTATACTAATCAAGCACTAACGTTATACTTTTATCGATTCCTTTTATTTTAAAAATGCTTTACTGTTTTATGGGGGGGGGATACAAAATTAGAAACTGAAAGACCTTGAAAGCAAAATTTTCAGATTACAGTCTCGGTGCTCGGCTGAAGAGGAAAGAGAAAATACTATGGAGTCCAAAGCCAAGAAGTTCAGTTTTAGGAAAACGCTACAACCTCAGGCCCCATCAATCACCACTTCAATCCCTTCAGAAGCTAAACCGTCGGTCCCAGCCGAATCACCAGCCGGAAATCGAAGAGAAAACCCGTTTGGTCTGAAGCTTCATTCCGAAAACCTCTTCATTCGACCATCCTCTCCCCTCGCTCCCCTCCACATCTTGGCCCTCTCCGATCTCTCAAATGTCGTACTCGATCTGCGCGCACTCACTCCTCATCTCTCGACCCTCCAACTCTCTCGGATCTACCATGGTGCTGTTCTTGCGCCTCCGCTTTCAGGAAGTGCATCCTTAGCCCAAGTGTCCCGCAGTATCCTTCTCTTAGTCTCTCAACAAGTGAGTACCCTTACATTGCCTTGCATCCTCTTTTCGATCCGTTACTGCCTTTTGTCAGTTACACTTCACTCACGCCTCCTTTGAAAAACCACTTTGTCTCGAGTAACCCAGGTTCGAACATACGAATCGGAAGATCTGACTCTGTTATTGCACACGAATACTGGGCCTGTGATCGAGAGGTCAGAAAGAATCACGATTGGGCCATATCCATTTGACATCTTCCCGCCATCAACCAACCCAATATCTTATCCTTCTCAACACCATTTATCAAATGACTTTGATTGTCCCGACTCTTCAACTACCCCATCTCCCAACCTCTCCATTGTCCCAGCTTCTCCCATACCCTCTCATGAGCTTTCCACTTTGTTCCAACCCTCTGATCAGCTAATTACACCCGACAATATTTCCCCGTCTTTGTCTTGCTTTGTCTTGCCTCAACCTACTCAAGCCATATTGATGAAACTATAGAAAGGAAACCACAGAGTAGGGATATTGGGTTGAAGTAAGGCCTCCGTACATCTTGCAGTAGCTATGTAGACTTAAAATATATACGCTGGTCAACAGTGTAGGTTTCCTCCAAAGCCTCATTATCTGGTACCTATCATACACTTTCCTAATGCAGATTCCTCACAGCACATTTAGTTGTGCTAACGTGAATATTTTTTTCCTTCTTCATTCATGAGTTTTCATGGTCGGAGGTAGATTTAACTTCTTGAATATTTTTGCCGTTCAGCCCATCCGGATGAAGAGGGTGATCAGTCTAGTCGAACTCACCATTAAAGCCCCTGGGCCAGGGTTAACTGTTGGTGTTAAATTGGCTTTCTGAAGAAGACTGCCGCTTGGAACCTGAGATTACCAAAGGTAAAGTAGATACAAGTGCTTCACCATGCACCACTAGACAAAATTTTAGGGGAGTAGCATTCAGGTGACATGAAGCAACTGAATTAATCACTGCAGTTGCTTCACGTCACCTGACGTCTACTCCCCTCAATTTTTGCTGGTGCACATGCCTATTATGATCAACATCATTGATGTATTTCAACCACCACAGCTACATGTATGAAACACTGGCTTGATGTCTATGAAAAATTCAGATACTATCACTGTGCTGATACCAGGCTTCTACTAAATCTTGTTCCAACACCAGTAGTCTTCCAAGCTCAATCTTCTGTTCTTCTTTTTCATGGTCTCTATTGCTGTAGTATGCTCTTTCTGCAATCCACTTTTCTTTGAGGAAGTGAGGTGTATAGTTCTCATCAGAGTAGTGATTAAAACGCTGATAGATTTCTTGTAGTCCAAGTTGAAAAATGTCAATGCTATCTCTTGCCTGCTGCAGATGCTAGTGCATCCAATCAGCTTAAAATTGGTTATTAGTACTGTTGGTGTTGATAATTTAAGGGGTGAGGGGAACATAAATAATAAAAAGATTTCTTACTGGCCCAATGTTTCAGTTTGGTAGTGTAGTAATTGCATTGGCAAGCAATGGCCTGCAGTTGATGAGTTTGGGTTGCACTTCTTAGTGGTCCAACAAGGTCTGATAGCTGGGACCACAGCCTTTTCATCCCCTCATCATCCAATAGACCCCAGTTTGAATTGTAGCAAAAAATGTATTTGATTTGGCATGCCCAATTGTGGATGTATGCATGGAAAACAGATGTTCCAAGGATACCTCGTCAATTTTTCCACCTAATAGATTGTGCTTCAGGGGGATAACGTTATGGTTTCAGGCTACAAATCATCTTGTATTTGGTGGGTGAAAGAGGCTGTTCAGAGCACCGAGGCACCTGTCTAACATGGGCTTCCAAGAGGCACCCAATGTCATAAAGCACTCCTATTTTTCTGCTGGGGAATGCTTGCAGTATATTCTCAAGGATTCTGACTGGGTAGTTAGTAAAGCCTAGTAATGAAAATTTGAGTGAGAATCTGGGTACATGGGCCATAAATTAAGTATTACTGACACCAGGAAAAAAAAGTTGGCACCTCTATGGAGGTGACTTTGCTTATCTCCTAAGCATCCTTAACATATCAAAACTGTATCTAGACTGTATCGCCCACTTCAACAGAATGTATCAATGAGTTATCTTGTTTTCACATGACTGCTCCAAAGTTGAAGTATTTCCATATATTTGCTTAATAATTTTTCAAATGGTAAGTAAATCCCTGATGAACTTCATGAAATAACAATTCTAGATGAAACACTTCATCTTTATCCATTATATGAATTGATCAAACAATTAAACACAAAACATCTCTTACAGATAAATGAATTCAAAATGCATCCTAAAAACATACTATGTGATTCAGGTTATTTGTAACACTTCCAAGTAAGAATTTCAATGATACTATACATATATATTCTCCTTTATCAAGCAATTTGTTTTTATTTAGAAATATACTCACATGTTAACCCTGATTTATGAAGATCCATACCCTGCTCTTCTTTTTGATTGCTGTTCTATTATCACTTTTCTATAACCCTTGGCATATGTGCACATTTTTTAGTATAGATTTTGAATTATCTCAATGATTATCAGTTAATATATCTGGGAGAATCTTGATGATGTGTAATTTTTACATAATTATATTACTTACACCATCCAGAATTTATTATTATCATTCATGAGGGTAGGTTTCAGTCAGCAATGAAAAGAGTCCTCATTTATAGAGTTTGAATTATTTTTGATGAGGATCAGTGAATTCAAATTGGTATATCTGGGAGAATCCTGAACATGTAATTTTGACATGATGGTATTACCAATCACTTATAACACCTTATTGTGATCTTTCATGAGCATGAATTTTATTCAACAATAAAAACAGTCCTCATGGAATTTGGCTTTATTGATGAGTAAATATGGACTTGTTATATTTATTATATTTTTATTATGCTTTGGGTATCATGTAAATCAGATATGATATCTGATCTTCTCAACCAGGAAATTTTTGTATATTCACTGATGATAAAAAAATTCAGGCAGTCTCACCCAGGAAAACAAATTCCATGTAGGAAACACAACCCACAAAAATATTTTGAAGAGTGAAAAAGTGTTTCATTATTTACATAAATTTGGGGTGAAGAGAAGTATTCATTCAGCTACTAGGAAAAATAAAATAGAGAGTAGATACTAACTTATTCTGACCATCTCTGTGAATCCCCAATATGAAATGACTATTGATAAAATATATTTATTCAAAACTTAACTACATGTTCTAATTTCAAGATGCTTTCAGAAGGAACCTTAAACTGACTCAGGATTCAAGGCATATGAAATATGGTTGAATAGGGGGTATCAAATATGTCCAAATCCACCATTCTGTAATTGACTTGTTCCAAAAAAATCCACCATTTACAAAAAATGCTAGTAATTTCACTACACCCTATCAAAACCCACTGAATAACAAAATAAAATTGGATAATTGCCTGGTTTTAAGATCAGATTGGGGAATATTTGAACCCCTATTATTCTTCTTTTAAATTTCTAATACTGATTGGTTGTAATCCAAATATATATTGATAAGAATGTGAAATTGTTAACTAAAAAAGATATGAGAAAAATGTATAATACCTGCTGATTCTAAACTTAAAATCCAAGAGGAAACATGGAAAATCATAATTTCTAGTCAAATTATCACTTGTGATTCTGGGTTGAGATTTGCTAACAACTTAGCCTAAATTTGAATTAAAAAAAAATTCTAATGAATTTCATAGGGTGTAATAACAATTTGATTTGGATTCATTCAAAACTAATTATACTATAAAGGTATCATAAGTTCTCATGAAATAAATTCCATGAGATGATTTTTTTGTAAGATATGTTTCATGATAATATCTTATGATCAAAGAAATATCAAACAATAGATACTTCAAATGAGGCAAGTGGATCTAGTAATTTCAATCCAGAATTTGGGGTTTCTTGTAGCCTCAAATTTGACTAACTCTGATCAATATAACATTCAGGGATAGGAATTCCAGAGTTTTTTAAAAAATAATCACTCACAGGCCAAATGACAATAGAAAAATTGAATGAAGTGAAATCAGCTGTAAAAAGACACTAACTTCAAGCACATGAACGAAGTGTGAATATTTCCTTCACACGGAAAAAGGTCTGAAAAAATGTCTATGCATGAAGACCAGATGTACTATTCATCTGATGTCAAATGATCACTGCTTGAAATATTTTGGGGATAAAACAGAATGATATGGAAACAAGAAACAAGGGGTGTAGATGGTGAGGGGATGAATGAAGATAAAATGAAGTAATTCACAACTGTGAGGTCAAAACTCATGCAGCTCGATTTTAGTGACAGTTAAACCAACAGACTCCAAATCCGTTGAATCCGGCTCTTCAGTGGATGATGCAAGAACCAGATCCACTCGAATCAAAGAGGATAATTTCTTAACCAAATCCAACAACAATCCCAAGATTACACATGGGAAAAGCAAGGACCAAAGGCGTTTGGAAGGCCAGAGGAAGCTCAATGCAGATTATTTTGCAGACCCCGCCGTCTACAGCAAGGAGGATTTCAAGAGACGGTTCCGGATCACCCATACCTTATTCATCAAGATCAAGAAAGCAATAGTTGAACATGACAGTTATTTCTTACAGAAGCCAGTATGTTATTTTTCTTATACAATTTTTATCATTCATCTAATTTTGATCATTCATCTCATTTAATTTTATATCATTTTAGGACTGCACAGGACGTTTAGGCCTCAGTATTGTATTTTGAACAAACCTTGGACTTGGGTTTGTGAAATTCAAAACTTTAGAGTTTGAATTTTGGGTTTAATCCGAGTTTCTGACATTGGTGTGATAACCAATGACATCATCAAATCTAGTCATCATGGGGTGCCGTAATATTAATGATACTAGGCACCCTTATCACCCTACCGTGTCGACCAAGATCAGTCTACAGCAGCGCATCAATGTCTTGCATCGGCTATGATCTCTTTGGACGGGATGAAGAATCATGACCACTCGGATATTTCACAGATTTGGAGAGCTTCCGCATCCATGGCATTGGCCCTGCACCAGCTGAAGTGCCTGTAAGTTTAGCTTCTTTCCTTCAACAAGGTTGATAGAAGAAACTTAAATTATGTTGTTTGGATCTGCATGCAGCCGCAGATGGTGCATCTCAGCACATCCTTCAAGCTTTATTACCTGAAACAAGGAAAATCCACGTGGTTCCCGGTTAAATCTACCAGGAACTTTGTTGTTTATTTTGCAGCACAATCAATCTGCCTTGCTGTAAGATGCTGCTTTCAGCTCCTCACTGGTACGTCGTGGACACTAGAAAACCAAGACCTTTTGTCTTGGGGAGACCAATTTTCTAGAACCTGATTATATTTGCTAGCTCAGTAGGAATTAATGTCAGAGGTCTCTCTATATACAAATAGGATAAAGAATGATAATAATGAAAAGAGAAAGATAAGAGAAATGATGTTACTCACCTAGCTCAGTAGGAATTAATGTCAGAGGTCTCTACTGAGCTAGGAGGGTGCGGGGAAGGATGAGTTTAAGTATTCTTGAGTTGATTATATAATCTGATGTTCCTTTGGTGAACCCCGCGCGAGGGGGGTTTACAGTCTCCCCCCCTAAAAAAACCGAATCCAAGTGTCGATGTTTTTTGAAAAGTCGAGAGGAATGAGAGATGAGGAAGTAAGAGAAAAAAAAAAAAGGAAAAGGAGAGAAGATTGAGAAGTAAGGAAAAAACCGAAGAAAATAAGAAGTGAAAATCTGAGAACTTGAGATGAGGGAAAAGGAAGGAGAAGGGAAGTGGTGGGAGGAAGGGAAGGATAAGAAAAGAAGAGGGAGCGGAAGGAATCGGGGAAGTTGGCCAGAGTCGAATTTCGCGAGATGTCCCGCATAACCTAGATCAACGAAGGAGGTGTGCTCACGGAGTGGCCGAGGTGATGTTGCGACTCATTTGGTAGTAGAACCCAACTGGAGGTGCATTAATGGGCGGAACTTACTTTTATGGTTCCCCCTTTCGCATTCAAGCCCTCCTCCTCATGGAACTTCTTGAGTTTTGAGACGTGAAATGTTGGATGGCGGCGGTCGCCTTCCGGAAGCGTTAAGCGCACGCTTTGGCCGTGATTGAAAACATCTTCAACCTTGAATGGTCCTTCGTACCGTTCTTTCAATTTGTCTACCCCCCCTTGGTGTCGGCCGCGCCAATCGGTGGAATTAAGGAGGACCCAGTCGCCAGATTGCAACGGCTGGGAGTCGTGACGGCGTTTATTGTGCTGAAGGGCCTGATGAATACGGCTCGTCCATAACTTGTCACGGGCCTCTGCCCAGGCTCCTTCCCGGGACTTAATCCAAGTGTCCAGGTTAGGAGGAGCTTTGAGGCAACCCGTTTTCGTAGGGAAAAGTCCGGGTTATCGTCCAAACACAAGCTCAAAGGGGGAGTAGCCAGTGGCAACATTGACAGCTGAATTGATCGCAAATTCTACTGCTGGGATGGCTTCTAGCCAGCGGTGTTGTCTTTTGGATGTGAAGGTTCGGAGAACTTGACCGACAGTCTTATTAGTGCGTTCGCTGCGGCCATCGGCTTGAGGATGGAAAGCCGACGTCATGTGGAAACTGATGTTGAGGCGTTCCATAAGGGCCTTCCAGAACTTTGAGGTCCATGTCTTGTCTTGATCGCTGAGGATCGAGATTGGTGCCCCGAAGGTCCCGATCCAACTGCTGAAGAAGCGCGCGGCTGTCTTCTCCGCGGTGTCTTTTTGAAGGACTGGAATAATTCGCACGAAACCCGAAAGACGGCAAGTGCACGTCAAGATCATATCATAGTTAGTTGAGGATTTCAACGGTCCGACAAAGTCGATTGCTAGATGTTGCAAGGGTACTCGGGGAACTGGAGGCGTAAGCATTTTTCCCATCGGCGCCGTCGTCTGTGCTTTGGTCTTTTGACAGGTTGTGCAGCACTTCACGAAACGCGCTGTGTCTTTGGCTATCTGTGGCCAGAAGAAATCGCGGCGGAGTTCAGCAATTGTCTTGAGATATCCCAGATGACCAACGCGGCGGTGGGTCTCTTCAATCAGTCCCGTACGGAGTTCGCTTAAGTTCGGTACAACCAGTCTATTGTCGACAAGTAACAAGCCGTCCTCTTCCCTGCAGTCTTCGCGGAGTGGGAGGACCTCTCGCAGGGAGACGCAGAAGGGGTCGTCGGAGTAACCTGCTAAGATTCGGGACTTGAGGGACTCTGACAGTGATGAGTGGAATTCTGTCAACGCCGCTACACAAGCTACATCGGCCGTCCCAATAAACGGCTCCTCTTCAGGACCGTGTTTGCGTGAAAGCGCATCCGCGACCGTGTTATCTTCCCCTTGGATATACTCAAAGCGTAGCTCGAAGTCCGCGAGAAGTTCAAGCCATCGCGCTTGTCGTTTACTCAACGTCCGTTGCTTCAAAAGATATGTCAGCGAGTGATGGTCGGTCATGACATTGACCTTCATTCCAAGAAGAAGCATTCTCCATTTCTGGAGGGCATGTACCACCGCTAACAGCTCCTGTTCGTGAACTGGGTAGTTCCGCTCTGCCGCCGTCATTTGATGCGATTCGTATGCGACAGGTGCAGTGGTCTTCCACTCTTTTCCTTGGAAAAGCGCCGCTCCAAGTCCGTATCCACTCACGTCCGTGAATAGCCAGAGGGGATTGGCCGAATTGTAATCAATGTTTTTCAAATAAGGAAGGGACGTCATGAGTTTCTTGATATTATTAAAGGCGTTGTCCTCTGCTTCGCCCCACTTAAACTCTTTGGGGTCCAGTTTCGAGCTTGTGAGAGGAGTCAACGTACCTACGTACTTCTGGAGACCCCAGATGAACTTTTTCATCCATTGGACGGTCCCCAAAAACTTCTTCACCCCTTTTGGGGAACGCGGCGCGGGCCAGTCGACAATATCCTTGATTTTTCCTTCGTCCGGCTCGACACCCCTGGCTGATATCCAATGACCCAGGAACTTGATTCAATGTTGGAAGAGGTGAGTTTTCTTTGGGCTGCAATAGAGGTTAGCTCCCTGCAGTCGGCGAAGAACTTGTCGGATATGGGTTTCGTGTTCTTTGAAGTTCTGGGAAAAAACGACGATGTCGTCAAGATACACAACACAGATATCGTTGAGGAGATCGCCTAGGGCTTCTTCTAATCGAGCCTGGTGGGTGGCGGGGGCATTTGACAGTCCCATAGGCATAACCACCCATTCCACGAGGCCCCACGGCGTCTTCACCGCCGTCAGTGGAATGTCGGCTTCTCTCATCCTAGTTTGAAAGAACGCATTCGTTTGGTCTAGTATCAAGAAAACCCGTCCTGACGCCACCAAACGAATCAATTCGTCAACATTTGGAAGCGGAGAGCGATCTCGAACTGTCAAACTATTCAAGGTGCGATAATCGCAAATCCACCTAGGTAAAGCCGCGGGATCCTTTTTTGGAATAATGAAGCTTGGGGAGGCATACTGACTCGTGGAACGGCGGATTCGCCCTGCAACCATGTGTTGATCGAAAAGAGTTCGCCACGCCTTCAGGTGTTTTTGGGGATAAGCATATTGCTTCTCGTTAAAAACAGCCGCCGGGTCCGTGAGGATGATTTTGTGGCGGACTGCAGACTTCTCGTCTTGCAGTTTCGTAGGAAAGGAAGTCGCCATGAGTAACCCTTCGTGTTCTGCTTCTTCGGAGACTGGAGGGATATCCAAGGGGAAAAGATCCTGGAACTCAAGCAGGACTGCCCTTTCAGATGACTCTCGCGGGTACTCGCTCATGGGAGGCAATGCCTGCGTTTGATCAGGATGGATTATTGCTGGGGTTACATTGCAGGTGTCATCAATCACTAGTTTATCAGGTGAGTCACAAAGAATCGATCGTTTCGGAATAGAAATAGATAAGGAAAATTTGGAAAGGAAAGGCATTCCAAGTATGAGATCGTGGTGCCCGGCAATTGGGCCCACTTGAAGCATGACGTCTTCGAATTTCATCTTTGAATGTACGTCGGTGAATGTGACCGTGCAGAAATGTTCGAGGACGAGAGTATTGTTGGGATCGGAAGTAAACGCTTGAGTGACTCGTGTCGGTCAAGTGAGGTCAGACTTGGTGATGCCCGCCTGGCAAATCGCTGATTCGGAAATCAGATTAAACTCTGATCCGGTGTCAATAAGGCCCCGTAAGTGTTTGCTGTTGCATACAAGATCAAGGATGAGCCGACGGGGCTGCGAATTCTCTACATACCTTTCCTCTGCGCTCAACTTGAGCTCTTCGTCCAATGCCGCAAGGGCCGCAATTGATGCTTGGTCCAACTCTGGGAAAAGGTTGGTATCGTCACCAGTAACTGCGGCGACCGACACCGCTCTTGTTGGCGGTCGACCCGCAGGGGGGTGAGTTGGTTTTCCCGCAGATGCCGAGGGCGTCGGACCTCTAGGCCGGGGAGACTTGTAGTCGTCGGATTTGGGGGGAGTCTTGAAGGAACTCGGGATGTCGATGAATCGGCGGTCGCACGGGTTAGAACATGAGCCAGGTGTGTTCCCACATGCTGTCTTACAGTGGTGGCACAACCCCTTCGAATCCAAGAAGGAGTGTAGGCGCCAGATCTTCTCTTCACGGCTCAGCGTTTGACTCGGCGCATTGGTCGGTTGGGTCGACGGTCTCGATTTTGCCGGTCCACGGCGGGGCATGTGTTCATCAAACCCCGCCATCCGCTGTTCGAAAGCCAAATACTGAAAGGGGTAGCTGAGCAAGAGTTGAAAGTCATGGGCTTTCATCTTCAGTTCCGGAAGAAGTCCGAATGTCACCGCTTCGGCCAAATCAAACTCGCTGACGGTGGACTGCTCGAAATTGATCAGGTTTCGTAACGTACGGCCTCTCGTGCTGTAAGTAAGGAAAGATTCGGAATCCGACATTTTAAGATGGTGTAGTTGCTCGCGGAGTTTGGTGCACCACAAGGCCGGCAGCGCAAAACCGATCAAGCTAGATTTGAAGGCCGTCCATGCGGTGGTGACATGTACCTCAGCGTCGTTCACGTAGAATGAAAGCGTATTGGTTTCGCGGATGAGGCCGCCTGCGATACGTATCTTTTCCTTGTCAAGCGTTACACCTCCGGTGTCGAGGAATATCTTGAGTGATCGAAGCCAGTTGAGTAGTGGTTCGACCGCTTGAAAGGGTCCGGAGAAGACGGGGCCGTCACCGATCCTAAATCGTTGGAGATCTATCCCACGAGGTTCAACCACGGGGTTGATGGCGTCCGATTCTGGTTTGATGGCCAGTCAAAGCATGGATTGCTCAAACAAGGCAAATCGTTCGGCTGTCGCCCGACGTTCTGCGGCCACTGCCTCCCGATCTGCCTGAGCCTGGAGGGTACTGGCATGTTGGGCTGCTAGTAGTAAACGTACAAGCTCCCGAGTAGATGAGGTGTCTCGCTTAGGGTCCGTCGGAAGCTCAGATACCGTAGTTGAATCCCCGAGGGGTCGGTTCTCCTCGGCGGGCGATTGAGTCGATGAGGGAAGCATCTCGGTGGGTTTCAAGAACGGTGAGGGGAGTTCGTTCAGCTCTGGAGTGTTGGCTTGGGGTGGGCTCGGAGGGATCGTGATCGAGCACGCTTGAGATACTGTAGCTGCTTCCTTAGCTTTAGCCGCTAGACGTCGTCGCTCAGCGTTACCGGCTCGTAGTATTGCTTCTGGATCTGTGATCGGGGTGAGGTCGTTCGCAGATGTATTTCTCCTGGTTGACATGAATTTGCCACGTCGACGAGGATGATAGGGGAAGGTGAGGTTCAAGAAAAAAAAAGTGTAAGATGCTGCTTTCAGCTCCTCACTGGTACGTCGTGGACACTAGAAAACCAAGACCTTTTGTCTTGGGGAGACCAATTTTCTAGAACCTGATTATATTTGCTAGCTCAGTAGGAATTAATGTCAGAGGTCTCTCTATATACAAATAGGATAAAGAATGATAATAATGAAAAGAGAAAGATAAGAGAAATGATGTTACTCACCTAGCTCAGTAGGAATTAATGTCAGAGGTCTCTACTGAGCTAGGAGGGTGCGGGGAAGGATGAGTTTAAGTATTCTTGAGTTGATTATATAATCTGATGTTCCTTTGGTGAACCCCGCGCGAGGGGGGTTTACACTTGCAGATCTTCGCAACCTTGTTGCTGACAAAGCGGAAAAGCACTTGGAGAGCAGCGGGTGTGAGCCTGTGTCTCTTGAGTGACAACAGAACACAAGGGATTGGGGAAAGTTAAGCAATAAATTGCTTAGTGGGAAAATAAACACACTTTATGAAATGTTAATGAAAAGATCTTAAATGATCTGGGGAGCAGCCAACTGAGGGTCTGCCTCTTCTTCCTCAAATGAAACTGGGAGAAGGAGCCTGGTCAAAGGAAACTGAACACCAGCCAATCTTTTTCTGGTCAAAAGAAACTGACACAAGGATCCTTAGATGGAAACCTGGTTGATTTTCCCTGATAAAATCAACAAAAATGCAGGGGGACAAGATCTAGGAGTGATCAATTAATCTGGTCTTATGAGAAGCTTTAAAAAGCAGGACTTTATCCTATAGAGTTATACCAATATTGGTGTGCCAGTGATTTAGTAGGAAGAGGGAAAGGGGGGAGGATAAGACAGAACAGACAGACTAGAGAAGAAGGACTTGGGAGGAGTTGATGATGTTGCAGAAGAAGGGACTCACTGGTTGATTAAATGACAGCTGGACTGGGAAGTAATCAGAGAAGTGAGGAGCCTTACTTAGTATTCCAAAATCTTGTTGAGGAAGCTGCTGGGTTCAACTGGTTGAAGTCCTTTTACTGAAGTGTGTGGTTGTTGTGTAGTATTCTGGAGTCTGTGTATCTTCTGGGGTGTAGAGTATACTCAGACTCAAAAATTTTCATGGTTTGATTACATAAGCAGTGCAGGCTTGTGGTCAGCTTGCATCTGAAACACGGCGTAACCATATATAGAATAAATTCACCAGTAACTCATTACTATGTGAAGGAGTAAGATATAGGGAAATTGCTCAGTTGTAACTAGGGCTAAAATATGATGAGGAAAAAGAATCGGAATTCAAAACAAGTGTAAGTTCAAAACTGTAAAAGATATGATTAAGTTTTCGTCTGAAAATGTGTGTAAGGAAGACTTGTAGGCTAATGGTATTAGCTCTAAGGCTGACAGCGGGGGCCTGATCCGGAACACCGTTACTACAGGATCGCCAAATATTAATTGGAAGCTGTCTATGGTTGGGAAATGGGCCGCGGAGTTTAAGAAATCAGAAAACTACACAATCAACAACAATCCGTCCTTGGCTCACTGGATTAAGTTTGTACTTGATCTGGGTAGAGATCATACAAATGCGAGCCTGGATGTTCAGATGCAAAATCCGACTGCAGTAGTTAAACAGGCCAAGACAGCTGTTGAGATCAAAAAACATGTTTTGACTCAGACAGCTGCCCAGAATGCCAGTGCGTCTTCAACTACAATGGATGGCTCCACGGAACCAACTGTGTCGGACTTTAATGGGCTGAATGTTGTGATGAATAAGCTTTACGCTATTCATTTGCCCAATATAAAATATGAGCACAGCCTGCCAGTATTCATTGACCCTACGGATACAAGCCGCTTCATACCACTCACAACAAACAAGGTCCAAGTGTGGGCCCAGGCCATTGTGAGTACACCAGGAAAAAAAAGTTGGCACCTCTATGGAGGTGCCTTCGCTTATCTCTTCCCCATCCTCAACATATCAACACTGTATCTTGACTGTATCCCCCACTTCAACAGAATGTATCAATGAGGTATCTTGTTTTCACATTGCTGCTCCAAAGTTGAAGTATTTCCATATATTTAATTAATAATTTTTCAAATTGCAAGTAAATCCCCAATAAACTTCATGAAATTTGACTAGTGATCATGAAAAACCACAAGGAGGGGAATTCACTGTATGTCTCCATTTGTCCCCCACATGTTACGTCTTGCTAACTCAACTTTGATCTTCAGCACTTGATACAACAACATGTCGCCACCCCGATAGGGTCAAAAAGCAAAACTCTACCTCATCATGATGAAGAGGAATTGCGCATGGATATTGATGATCAGGTGGAGGATCTCTTGAGTGATGCAGACTACCCGTATCCTCATGGTCCTGGTCATCCATCCGCTACCCCCGAAACATTGGCCATCATGCGCAGGATGATGACTGCCGCCGGAGTTCATTCCTTCTGCCCAAATTTCAACCAACCAATCAACAGTCCTGATAATGAGCATCTGCTTGATCTGGCCATGAAGAAATTTGTTGAGCTGGTCAAATGCAAAGAGTACACTGGAATTGTTCCCAAAGGTCTGAAAGAGGAAAGCATCCAAAATGCCATTCATCTCCATGTTACCCAGCGACTCAGAAGACGGTCAGTTTTTTCCTGATGCTTTGTTTACCTACCATATTGATTCACATCTCCTTACTAAACAAATTTCATCAGGTATTGACAAGAGAATAAGTGGTCTGACAGTCAACAAGACGCACAAGACAAGACTGCTTGGCGCACTTCTAGATTGGTTAATGTAAGCAACAATTGAATTGACCAGTTAAATATATTCCCGGACTAACAAAACCAAACTTTTCTTGCAGCTAAGACACACCCAAATTGCGACCTTAAGCAAGTATCAAAAGCTTTTGGGCCTTGTTCCAATTGTTGAAGGCGCATGCAGTGACAACAATACCAATGATTAAGTATCTCAAATGATCCAAATCGCTTATTCAAAAAGAAATCCCAAAAAATGCACCGTTTGATCAATCCCATGGCAACATCACAAAATTTCTCGCATGATGCGTAAAATTGATGATTTGAAGGCTGCTATGATAGCAGCAGCCCCAAAAGGCTCTTCTGGTGCTGCGGCCCGGGAGTGTTGGAATGTTTCTTTGCCAATTGAAAGCAAGCTCAAACCACCATCCAATTTTCCAAAGGCATGCTTTGATTGTGAATGGCTTGACTCCCTCACCGAGCATCAAAGATCTGCTTTGAATTTGCGCTCAAAATCTGATATTAGAGCCCTGGTTAAGGAACTTGAGGATATGGTCCCCGGAAATTAGTTCTCATTTATAATCACATTTTTCCTTGTACATAAATAATTTCTTTGTAAAAACTCGGAGATGGTCCCTGGAAATTAGTTCTCATTTATAATCACATTTTTCCTTGTACATAAACAATTTCTTTGTAAAAACTCCTGTACATACTTGATTGTAATTGTATCTAATTTAACCTATCAAAATTTATCAAATCTAACCAACGCTTGACTTTGAGAAATATAATTCAACAAAAACTGTGAATCAGAGAAATGGGAAATGAGTTGATAACAATTGAAACAATTGATTACACATGGAGTTCCTGATAAGGATGGTAGCGCTGCCGCATGAGGAAAAAAAAAAAAAAAAAAGGGGGAAAAATTGAAAAGTTGATCAATATACCTGATTTTTTGATCAATATACCCTGAGGAAAAATGAACAATCTTTGTAGTGAAAGATGGTGAGGGGAAGAATGAAGATAAAATGAAGCAATTCACAACTGTCAGGTCAAAACTGATGCAGCTTGATTTTATTAACAGTTATTCCAACAAACTCCAAATCCTGGATAATAAATTAAATATATGGTTATTGTGAATTGATCATAGTAATAGGCGTAATTCTATATTTATCCTGAAAATTCCATGAAAAAAGAGCTTAAATTTGAGTGGACTTCAACTAATCATCCACAGGACCTGCATATGTAGTTATGTAGTTCTTCAATGGTTAAAATTGGTCAATTTCGACCTGAAACTGTGTTTGGTTTTCTAATCATGGATTTTGATGGAATTTGAAGCTGGAAATTTCAGTAAAATGTCACAAATTTTCCAGAATATGACTGAAGTACCTCTATCCAAATGCATTCTATGGGTATTCCAAATTACTAAGGAATCAGGGACTGCTTAATAGCGGTTTCTCTGTTCCATGCAAAATTGAGAAATTAAATTCCATGATTCATCAATTTGGTGGAAATAGTTACCATGGACAAACAATATCCTCTATGTAAAATCATGGCCTCCAAGATCAGCTGGATTGTAATATCAACCATGACTTCAAATGATAAAACAGCTTCCTTAAGAAATTGAAACCAATGTCTTGCATGGTATATATGGGATATGGTATCCAATTTAGTATCCTAAATAAAATGTAATTCAAGTTTGACAATTGGTGGTTTTTCTGGAGGATGATGGGAGTATTTAAGCAAGGCGCTTATGGGGTGGTTTTATTATCCAATCTTTGAAGTTTGTGTATCTGTTGATAGAGAAGCCTGAAACTGGAAATTGCTTCTGACCAGTAAAATCCAAAGAGTACGGTAGAGCAGATGACTTTTGATAGAGGAAATGAAATACATGAGCTAAATTTCTTGGCCCAAAGAGCTAGTGTGCTTGAATTTCACAGCAATCATGGTTTCAAATGCATCAAATAAGAGGTTTATGATCCAAATGAACAGCTCTAAATTTTTCATATGAAAATCAAAGCAACTGAGCATATAATCAATCAAAATGTTTCATCCAGCACAATTTATCTGTTTATCAGATGTATAATTGATTCGAAGGATTTTTCATTCCTCTGTGATTGAATTTCCTGGGGATTTCACCTGTAAGGTTAAATTCTTGATGTTGAGTTTCAGTTACCAACTGAAACCCACAAACAGTGAAATCTTCTGTAAATATCATATGATATCATCAATCCTTGGAATATATTAAGAGCTCAAAAATACTGGATCATACATTAAATCAGTCAGAGTGTGCCTCTTTTTTTAGCGGTTCTTCAAAATTCAAAAGAGGTCAGAATCTTTATTTCTACTATAGTAGAGTTGGTGCTGGGGGAAATTAAAACTCAAGTGGAATACCCTGGAAGTTATATCTTGTAATTTATCATCTAAGCTGAGTGAATTGAATGGATAGGTTGTTCAGGCGGGTTTCTGTGAACCAAAGTTGTAATGTATTACCCACATAACCCTTCAAAATTTATTTAAAAACTTCTTGTCAGAGTTGATCATAATTGATGAAGCCTGAGAGGGATTTGCTTCAGGGAAAACAAGGTCTTTGTATTTCACCACACTGTCTCCACGTTGTATCCAACGTATATCAATCACTTGATTAAAGGGATAGCAGAGGGATACATATGTTTTATGCCTGATGTCTGGCTATCTGAATCCACTCATATGTATCCAGTTTTGAAATATATCATACTGCAGGGTTGAATTCATCATTTTCTCATGTGTTCTCTACCAAATAAGTGTCTTGGGTTTGATCTAACCCACCCCCCCCCCCAATTCTAGTGAAAATAACACGTGCAAAGAGAAGCACTCTCCTTGAAAATGTCCAATCAGTTATTTTAATGCAATATTTGAGCTGCCTTATACACAAAATCATTGAAGTTTCATCAAACCAAAAATAAATATTTTTGTGGGTGGTTCTTTATGCAAGAAGCGTGCAGCGTGCATGTGGTTATTCAAGATCCTTTCATTCAGGTAAAAACCAGATGAAAAAATTTGCAGTTGAGTTTAATTTTCACTAAGTGTTGGAATTTCATCATTCACATATCTCATTGTTTTCTCTGTTTCCGTATCTATCACGCCTTTCACTTCCTGTCACTCAATTCTCCCCATAAAGATTGAATTTGCATGTAATCCACCATCTTCTGTCCTACAATCTGACCCCAAAGTTGTTGTAAATTTCAAACCTAATGTTTATATAGAAATCAAAATATCTGTTCATCTAAGTGCATTTCCTCAAGGTCAATACTTCTTGTTGGATGAGTAATTTTCTGTAATGCAACTTAGCGGACTGTATTTCTTTGTTTTCTCCTGACTCAGGTCTTAGTATCCAGAATTCCTGTCCACATCCTCTTTATTTTCCCTTGATAAATATCTCTTCAAAAATTCCTGGAAGATCTGAAATTTCCACTCGTAATGTAGCATAAAATTATAATTATGAGCTGGGGCTTCATCTTAGTGATTAATCCCGGCGGGCTTAAGGATGGTTGGACCAAAAAAAATTGATGGTCAGGCCAAAAATGACAAGCTCAGTTAGGATTTAAGCCCGGTGGGCTTAATCTATATCAGAAAATCGTGGCAGTTTTATGTCTCACCAATTAAGTAAGTTTTGGGAAACACGTAAAATCATAGAATCTGGACAAATTTTTTTTTTGAATCCAGATTGATTTATATTAAGCCCGGCGGGCTTAAGAATGCTTGGACTAAAAGACTTTGAGTGTAGGGCAACAAGGAAGCACAGGGGTGTTTTTAAGCCCGGCGGGCTTAATCTAAAAAAGATATTCCTGGTGGGCTTGTGCGTCACTAGGTAAGTATGATTGGGTCCCGCATAAAATGATAGAATACATCAAAATTGTTTGGTTTTAATCCAAAATTCATTGATATTAAGCCCGGCGGGCTTAAGGATGCTTGAACTAAAAAAATATTGTATGTGCAGGAAAACAAGGAAAATCAAGGGTTCTGTTTAAGCCCGGCGGGCTTAATCTACAACAGAAAATCCTGGCCGGCTTATGAGTAATTGGGTAATTAAGATTGGGGTTCGACATCAGATCATAGGATATGGCAAAATTGTTTTGTTTGAATCCAAAATTTATTGATTATTCATGGAAAAAGAATGAGATGTTTCAAATCATGTGAATCATTTCTAACCAAAGTTGATATTATAAAATGACAGATGGAAGCTGAAAAGGTAATCTATAAATTCAAGACCAGTGTCAACCATTCTTTGATAATAAGTAATCTTGGGTCTTAGTTGGAAAAAAAGAGTGTGATGATAGGAGGTGAGATCAGAAGGCTTCCAGAATTAATTGGTAAGAGATATGGTAAGAAATACATCATCAAGCCAATCATCATGATTTTCAATTTCTTGCTCTTTCTCAGTAATTTTGCATAACTTACCGGAGGACTTGACATGGTTTTTGAAAATTATCTAAAGTATCATCTAAGGATAATCTAGGATTCAGAGCAGTAACACCAAAGCAGGATGGTATAAATATTTCAACAACACCAAAAAATTATACAGGAGATTTGATACCCAAGAGGGCTTTTCCATGCGGGAAGCTTCCAAGTAAATGACTTAAGCTGTTTTTGTGGATATTTAAAAATTCTCATGTAATTGAATGGCCAAATTTCATTAGGATCAATAACATCTTTTCTCTTAAAATTCTTTTTGGGACTACATTTAAGCAGATTTGAAGAGAGAATCAAAAAAGAAATTGATCCCCACCTGAAATCTTGTTGTGTCTAAATTAAAATATGTGTTAGGTTGAAATTTATTGAGACAGAAATGAGAGATATAGTCTATATCAAATTAATAGGAGGTTGAAATGGTGATTCTCAAATGGATATTAACATATGTGGGGGAAAAAATGATCCTACACCTGTTAAGCGTTTCCTGAATCCAACTAGGGCATTCAATTTGATTTTAGAAAAATCTATATACCATATTTATGAATGTGCAATGTGCCACCAAAATTAATGGAATAATCTTTTGTTGATTTTTTGCAGAATTCAAGGCCCACGTTCCATAGATGCTTTTTGATAGGAGGTTTTTACGCCTGTGTTCTTAGTTCAACTTGCACTTACCATAATTACAAAGAATCTGATGAAGGAAAAAGAATATGATATCACTGTTTTTCTGAAACTTGTGAACATGGAGGAAGTAAAAAAAATTGGGGAAACCAATGCCATATTGGCTTCAAATTGAATAGCTGATGGGTACAAAAGAATCATTCTTAACAATGCAAGGTTTCAACATAGACAAGGAATATGTAATAAGAATTTTCTTCCTTTTCAACAGGAAAAGTTGAATTTTTCAACTTAAATTTTGCAATAAATGGCTTATAATGAATCATTTTTTTTACTTCAAGTTGATTATCAAGATTGGTTTTATTTCCATGTTTAATCCCAAAATATCAAATTTATACAAAATAAAATATTAGTTGTGGTTGAATGACTGTGCAACAATCGTACCAGAGTTGAAAACCACAAGGAGTTCATGTTAGCCATGTTGTAAAGAATATTTTTGAAACCTTGAATTTCACTTGATCAAGCTACTTGATGTTTTTTTTTTGGATTTTGAAGCTTGTGCATATCAGAAATTCAGCTTCCAAGGTGTTGGCAGTGGGGGTGGTGGATCTCCTGGGGTGATGTATGCACTTTTCAAATATAACTGGCTTATTTCAGAGTTCTATGGTCATGTTTTCCAAGAACTTTAGTGATAGATAAACCATGTTTGGATATAATTTTCATCCAAGATCAAACTATAGTCTCCATTTCACAAAATATAATTTGTTTGATTTTATTATGAGCTGTCATTGATTAAACATTGATTGTAATAAAAAGAATTTCTTGCCTCAGAAATTTCTATAAAAACAATTGGATCTTTTGAATTTTTTTTAAAAACTCCTCTGATGTATCATTATACATTGGTGATACATAGTAGATAGGCATGGAGATAACATTGGTGCACACCAAGGATACATAGTAGATAGAGGTGGGATAAGTGGGGGATATAGAGAAGTCACCTCCATGGAGGTTCCAACGTTTTTTTTCCTGGTGGTAGTTTTCTTTTTTAATCATTTTAAAATGGACTGTTAAATTTTAAAAACATTCTTCTGTTTTGTCCAGATGAAACCTGTTGAAGTTGTCTCATTGTACTCGCCCCCCGCAGAGCTTAAGTTCCAAAAGCTGTCGTTGACCAAGAAGCGAAAGATATCAGCTGTTGAAGATCCGGCCTTGCCTTGGGAAGGCGCTTCATTGTCTGGGGTTGAATCTGACATATCCTCAGTTGTACAGCCCGACGAAAATCTCATGGTTGAATACATAGACTTCATCAAGATTAAGGAGAGCAAAAAGCAGGAAACTTTGAAGATCCTTGCTGACAATGATATCACCCATCCGAGTTTTTTTCAATCCGATACCATCACTAGAGAAGAGATGAGATGTTGGGGCTTATCTCCTGGAACCATTTTCCAGCTCAGGGACGATGTCAAGAAGTTCAGCAAATTATGCGCTGTTTTGTAGAGAATCAAAATTGTAATCCAAAAAATGTAACCAACATGTAACAAAACATCTAACCAAGTTGTATTTTTTTCAAGCCATCTCAGCCAATCTGATCCCCATCTGTCTTTTTTTTTTATCTCTCTTAAGGGTCACAGAGATTTAAAGTTGTTTCAGTTTAAATCAAACAATATCATTTATGTAGCTAGCTGTATTATAAAAAAAACTGTCTCAAAGACAGAAAAAAACATATTTCTAGCTACAAGCAACGATGAGGAGATAGAGAAAGAAGAGTGAATAAAACTACTTGGAAGCGGCTGAGACTGATGATGATGAACAGGCCCCAATTGATCAGTGCCCACAAACACAGTATCCACAGTGACGTAAGAGATTTGAGCACGTCTCAGCTGTCATTTCCTCACCAGCAACCCGGCGGATCTCCCATTTGGGATTGTTTGTTTGATTTAGTATTTGTGAGGCTTGTAAGTTTTGCTTGATTGATGCAAAAACGAGTTCAATTGGGTTCAATTCCAGGCAGTACAGAGGGAGGAAGAGGAGCCGGATGCCAGCTGAGTTGCACATTTGGTGAACTGTATCACCTCGGTGGAACGTAGCGTTGTTGCAAACAAGGACCGAGTTGGGTCCTGGGTACCAATTCATGCGGGGGAGCTACAGAAGAGATGGTCAGCCAGTGGACTCACAGGGGTAAAAAAGAAGTGCTCACCAAGTCGTACTGCAAGAAATGCTTGAATTTACGACCATTGAACGTCTTGAATGTGGTCGTTAGAGCCATTAGTCCATGAATCAAGATTGCTGGGAGTAAACTTAAGCACTCTGCGTTTTGGTTAACAACAAACCTTGCAGAAGGATCCCTTTCTTTGAACTTGAAAACGATTGGAGCAGATCCTTGTCCGTAAAGGAGCTCTCAACTGAAGAAGAAAGAAGAAAAAAAAACATAATGTTAGCCTGTTGTGCCCATTAGAAGCAGTATTTAAAAAGAGGGAAACTTACCAGTGAATACTAGAAAATTTGCAGGAAAGAATTCCATGCGCTCAACGTAAGAATACTTAGCGGTGAGCGACTTGCAAATATTCTTTGTCTTGGGTTTCTTCAACGTTATGGAGAGCCGTTCAACAAGGTTCCTATGAACACCGGATGTACTGAGAAGCACCCCAGAGGCATCATACAGCTGTTCGCGGATTTTGTTCAGAAAAAGGCCGGGCTCAGTCGGGACGAGCTCAATCATGAAGTTGACCTTGTCTTGGGTGAGACTAGCGGGTTGTCCACGGCCTTCATAAGTATCCGTATCCTTGATTACGCAGCGGGTCTCTTTGAATAATTGGATCCATCAACGAAATGATTGGGGAGAGAAGGAAACACCTAGTAAGTCCTTGATAAAAGTGGGGGAAAGACCTTGCTTGGACATCCAAACGACCGCAATTTTGGTTGCCGGAGGATGCAACCAATAAACCATGGGGACAACCGGTGTTGTTGTTGGCGGTGTTGTTGTTGGCGGCATTGTTGTTGGCGGCATTGTTGATGGCGGTGTTGTTGTTGGTTAATGTTGGATTCAAGTTGGTGGGAAGAAGGGGAGGGCGGTCGATATCAGTCAATTAGGGGCTGCACAGCAACCTTGTATTGTTACATGACGGTTGTGTCAGGCAGAAAACTTTGTATTAAGTTTTCATGCATGACAAAACCCATAACTATAAACTTTGGAAAATTGAAAAAAAGTCCAAGCTTTTGTCAAAATACAATACTTGTCAAAAGATAAGTTCGGCCCTGCGGATACTAGCATATGGAGTGGCATCTGATTCCACTGATGAATATACACGCCTTGCCAATACAACGGGCGTTGATAAACGCACGCCAACGCCAACCCGCACGCCACTTTTTTTTGGCGTGCGGGGCCTACACGCCAAAAAAAATTGGCGTGTAGGGTCTACACGCCAAAATAAATTGGCGTGTGAGACCCACACGCCAATTTTTTTTGGCGTGTGGGCCCCGCACGCCAATTTTTTTGGCGTGCGGGTCCCTCCTCGCTCACGTAATTGAATGGGAGGGCCCATTGGATTACGTGAGCGGGATCCCCCCACACGCCAAACAATTGGCGTGTGGGAGCCGCACGCCAATTGTTTGGCGTGCGCTCCCACACGCCAATTGTTTGGCGTGTGGGAGCGCACACCAAACAATTGGCGTGCGGGGCCCACACGCCAATTTTATTTGGCGTGCGGGGCCCACACGCCATTTTTGGCGTGTGGGTCTCACACGCCAAATAAAATTGGCGTGTAGACCCTACACACCCCTTTTTTTTGGCGTGTAGGCCCCGCACGCCAAAAAAAATTGGCGTGCGGGTTGGCGTTGGCGTGCGTTTATCAACGCCCAATACAACTAGTTGAATTACCCTCCAACAATTTACTCAAGCCATTTTTGAAATGTATTGAGGTCATTTTCTGAGAAAACCAAATGAGGATGACTTGAAGAAAATTCTACATGAAAATTCTAAGCGTGGATTTCCTGGATGCATTGGGAGTTTGGATTGCACCCACTGGAGCTGGAAGAATTGTCCTTTGGGGCTTTCTGGTCAATACAAGGGCAAGGAGAAGTACCCAACAGTTGTTCTTGAAGCTGTTGAAACTCAAGATACTCGCATTTGGCATGCCTTTTTTGGGTCGCCTGGATCTCTAAACAATCTCAATATAGTTGATCAGTCACCCCTCTTTGATGATTTTATACACAAGCTTGGTTGCCAAGTCTCCTTCAAGATACGCAACAACACATACCATTATGCTTATTATCTAGTTGATGGAATCTACAACTCCTGGGCGAATTTAATCCCTTCAAATAAAAATTTGTCCCGATCTGCAGCTAAGTACTTTACCAAAAGGCAGGAAGGTGATTGGAAAGATATCAAGAGGGCTTTTGGGATCCTCAAGGGATGATTTCAGATTTTGGACCGAGCGGGTTGATTCTTCTACAAGCATGCCATGGAGGATGTCATAATGTGTTGTATCATAATACATAACATGTTAATTGACAAGAAACATTTAGGCTCCTTCCCACCTCTGACCAATCTGCCCTACAACCTTTGAGTAATACCTCCAATGCCAAACCAGCCACTGCTGACAAGCAACAAGATCAACTTCCAACAAATGGATTTACAATCCTGACTCCAACATTCATACCTGATCAAAGACCTGAGCCATGTCCAATGGGTACACTGCGGTCTATCAAGAGAGCAGCAGGGTGATTCAAATGAAAACAAGGAGACTGACAGTGACAGGTCAGCCAGGGATGAGGAGAGTAGCCATGATGATGAGACCAAGCTGTGAATCTAAACCCACAGAGCTTCTCCATACTCCCTGACCTACTGGCTAGTCATTCCACCAACCAAGCCGCTATCAGTCTGCTCCGTCTTACTCTCCCCACCCTCCCTCCACCTGCTTCATCCGCCTTCGCTTCCAGACCCGTATTGGCCAATACAAGAGCTCTTCCCACAGAAATCATCCATCCCCTTGACTCGACTTGTAAAAAACATAAAATCCTTAGGAATTCTTCTACAATCGTCCCGTCCCAATCCACGGTCCTTCCTTGAACTCTTCAAGTCTCCCATCCTTGTCTTTCCTTTTATCATCTCTTGCTCTTTCATAATAATAGCTGCTGTTCTCTTTGTTGGCTCCTCTACTCCTCAAAAGCTCATATATACATATTTATCCACACATACATACATGTTGAGCAATGAATAATCTGTCTCTTGTATACATTATCAGATACACAATCTCTTTATGAGATATGGTATATGTTTAAATCAATATAACTTTTTATTGTTGTTGTGGTTTCATATGTGCATGCAAAGAAATCAAGAAAGATGATCAAACAGCTGCTATTCAATTCAACACACATACAATATGCCGTTTAGGATTATTACAGGTTCTGGACAGGTTTGATTGGATGAGACTTGTCAGTTACAAGCTGAGAACAGAAAAAGTATCTTGATTATCAAATCAGGATCATATTGGATATAGTATAGAATTGGAATTTAACAAGGAAAGCATACACAAGCGGCTGAGCGGGGCTTATATTAGAAGAATGGAAATAAATGGAAATAAGACCAAGAGCGGTCATAATAGCAAACTAATTTAAGCCCAAGAGCTGGGATCTACAGGCAAGAAAGAGGATGGAGAAGGTAATGGAGAAGGTAAACGCTGCTCATCTTCATGATCATCAGCTTGGTCTTCAATGTTGGTGAGGTTGGCAAGATCTTGTTTTTGCATGTTGTTGATGATCTCCTGTTTCTTCCTGAGGTAGTATTCTTGAGCGTATTCGTCAAGCTGGCTGAGGTCCTTGTCCATGATGGACATCTCAATTTGGAGATGGAGGCCATCTGCACGCTCTTATTGGATCCAATTAGTTTGTTCTTGTAGTTGGTTGGCCCAATCAAGCTGAGCGTTTTGTTTGGATCCCTTGGTTGAGTTTCTTTCAAGAAGCTTGACTTTTTTGTGGGCCAGTTCAATATTGATTTCCTTCCGTTTGGAGCTCTTAATGCCCATTGGTTGAACTTCTTGCAGATTTTTATCTTCATCAATATCTTGGGATTCTCGGTTTCCAGCAACGGAGGTTCCTTCAGGTGAGGTCTGTAAGCGATCGGGGGTGGGTGGAACACTCTCTAAGCCATTTGAGTTTGCCTGAGATTTAAGGCGACCAGTTGCATCCATCCACTTCGTGTGTGTGTATAGAATTGACCAAGTCAAGTCATGTGTAAACACCTTTTGTGTTTTTTCGTAGTAGGCCTTTTTAGATAACTTGACATGGTCGGCTGAGATCCAGAAGGGGGATGATCTTTGACTTTGTTAAAGTGAGCTGAAAATTTCATTGTAGATTTTCAAATCAAGTCCCACCTAAAAAAAGATAAAATATTTCAATTAAAAAAACAAATAAATATGATTAAATTAAAATTAAAACTCACCGGTTCAATGAAGTTTTCGTCTCCTTCTCCTTCCCTGAAATCTGTTTAAATTCAGCCTGAACGTGTTCCCAGAACGACCCCGTTGTTTGTGAATTGTTAATCAAAACGTCCTTGGACACTAGAAGCCAGCTGTGGGCCAGTTGTTTGTCTTCATCAGTGGTGAAGTTACTTGCACGAGACCAAGTTGCTTGAGACATGGTTGTTGGGGCGATAATCTTGTGGGTTGGCAAGATATTGGTGGCAGTTTTTTGATATGTAGAATATAAAATATTTATATCCCCGAAGTGGAATGGAGTTTAAGCCTGGTGTGAAATCAAACTTCTGGTTTGCTAACCTGTTTCTAGCCTGTCACCAATGCAGGTCCGCTATCAGGTTTGGCCGGGTTAACTCGCCTTAACCCGGCGATTTAACCCGACAAATGCAAATGCTCTAACAGAACAAGAGTCTGATAAATATTTTTGTATTTATTTTTTTCAAAGCAATAAAAGAGAAACAGCTGCAGTTCAACTGATAAGAAAATTCTTCTGCTAACTTGTAAAATGAATTATACATATATGGAGAGAGAACAAAGACAAGAAAAATTGAATGCAACATCAATTTATTTTAATCAAATAGATCAATGAATATAATTTAAACATATCTCATTCAAGGTTGTATTTCTCAAGGAGTTTTTTCTTCTTAAAATTGTAGTTCTTTTGTGCCTGCTCATCCATCTGAGAACAGTCCTTACTCATGAAAAAATCCTCAACCATTGATCTAGAGTCTTCAGCAAGTATCTGCATTGTCTTGGTTTGAGAGGCAAACAAATTTTTTTGCCTTTCTTGTTGTTCAACCATTGCAGCCTGAGATTTTGCCATTGACTGAGTTTCCAACTCCTTTTGATGTATCAGCTTGGCTTTCTTATGTCCAGTTGGACGGACAAGTTTGCTAGTCAAAGATTCATCCAAGTATGATTCTGGTTTGCTTTGTGGTGGTTTGGATGGAAGGGGTTGGATAGAATCTGCTGGCTTGCTTGATGTGCTATTGGCTTGTGGTTGCTTTGGAGTTTTTGGTTTTGTTTTCTGCTGCTCAAGTGAGACACAGTATTCATGCCACTTGGGTGCCTTGGTAAGGATGTTGAAGCAGCTAAGATGAGGAAAAGGTTTCTTGTAAATATCTCCGTGCAAGCAAAGAGCATAGGTCAACCGGTCTTTGTTTGTTGTACCACTTTGATTTGCACTTGTCACCTGCTTCATGCATCCAGCAAATTTGTTGATATTTGCTTGAAGCAGACTCCAGCAAGTCTTGATGCCTTTTGCTGTTTGCAAAACGTCAGGGTTGGTTTGATTATACTTGGCAACTACATGGTTCCAAAATCTGTCACCAGTTTGATTTGTGCCGATGATTTGATCTTGGGTTATTTCAAGCCAGATTTTACAAACGAGTTTGTCTTCTTGATTGCTGTAGTTCTTTTGACGTGAGGTGAGATTGTTGTTGGAGTTAACAATGGTGTCTGTATTTCAGCACGTGTTACTATATCTACGGTAAAAAATAAAAAAGAATATTGGAAGAGATGTGGGGGAATGGATGTGTTTGAGATGGGCCCATTGGGCCACTTTTGGGGGGGATTGTGCGTGTGTGGGGCTTATATGGGGCCCTTTGAGCTCCCTGGGGGGTTTGAATGGCCCCTTTGAATGTTTTATTGCCCCTTTGGAGCATCAAAGTGGGCCTGTGGGCCCACTGGAGGTGATGGGCAGAGGCAGGCCCCTTCTTATGGCCATTGGGCCCTGTCTTTTGGGCCAGTTGGGTCTTGGAGAGGGCCCTGGGCCTGTGGGCTTTTTTTCTCCCACAAATTTTTATGTTATAATTTTTTTTTTTTGGTGGACCGGTTCAATTACGTGTCCACACATTTGTGTATATGCACACGTATGCATATACACATATGTGTATCATGTATTTGGGGATGTCACATGTGATATCCCCACACCCAAACCCCCGCACACCAAACAATTGGTGTGTGGGAGCGCACACCAATTTTTTGGTGTGCACCCCCCACGCCAATTATTTTTGGCATGTAGGCCCCGCACACCAAAAATAATTGGCGTGTGGGACCCGCACACCAAAATAAATTGGTGTGCGCCTATCAACGACCCTGGCCTTGATAACATTGGTAGGAAGGTTGGAAGTGTTGGTGAGGAGAGGATCAAGAACAGCCATTGAACGGTGTCGCCAACAGAGGTGCAAAGAAGATATATGTATACTTTTGCAGTTCGGGGTGGAGCTATAGATGTTGTGAAAGTTTCACATTCATATACACAGGAATATCATCAAGGACAATGTCACGGGCGGGATAGGGTCTCTAGGGGCGGGGCGCTAAACCCGGGATAGCGACCCGGTTTAGCGCCCCCGCTGGAGTTGCGCCTCTCATGTCCCCATTTTCAGAAACCAATCACAACATACTTCCTCCGGGCTCAGCAACATCGGCCATCAACATCATCCATCGACCGTTGATTGGAGATAAACAAATACATCATTACACGAACCAAATGAACTTTGCTCCGTATGCTCCCCCACCAGACGAACGTCGGAAGACGAACTCGAGTAGTGATAGTTCGAGGCCCGAGATTGGACCCAGTTGGCAGACGAAGCCATACACGGACAATCCGTGGAGCTCATACCAACATGGTGGACCGGTTGTGGATCCAAGCGGGATCACCTCGCACTCGTCCCCGCGCGAACCGCAAGCCTCTGATGCCCACCAACCAACCCATCCTAGTTCGGGATCATATTCTCGGAGTCTCGGTCAAGACGCCCGGCTTGGTTCGGATCCTAGGCCGACTGACAACAGTCGGAACTACCTCAACGCTGAGGCCTACGAAACACGGCTGGGGTAAGTGAGCACACATGGTATTGATCTAGTACGATCGCGACTGATCTGTGCTGATAGTTAACAGTTTAATGATTTGCTGCTAGATGGAGGGTTGATTTCCTTGCTGCGCTGGCCTATTGCACTCCTCTCATGGGATTTGTCATGCTCGCTTTCGAGACTAGGAACGACTATATCCGAATACATGCCTACCAGTCACTCCTGACCGCCATCCCACTCGCAATCTCGCACTTCCTATTCCTCTGGAGTCACTTCCTACAGGTGCTTTTATTGATTTTCGACCTGGCCCTTTATGGATGGCTAGGGTAAGTAGTCCTTGAGTTCCAGCCAAATAAAGCAGTCCAAGTTTTCATGCTTCTTTTGCCTCAAAACAATTCTGATGATTTAATGCTAGATATCATGCATATCGCTCTGCTGAAATGCTTGAAAGAAACCTACTACCGATCGTTGGACCTATAGCCGAACAATGGACATCCGAGGAATAACTATCAGATCAAGCTTAGCAATTCCTAGTACTTCAATCCCAGCCATCTGAGCCTTCTTCGATCATAACCCAGTTGAATATCCACGTTTTCGAAGAAGGACCAGAAGATGTCTGAAAATTATTTTTCGCATATCTCTCGAGTCTAGCAATGGCCTCTTCGATCTAAATACTAATGTTGCTTTGAAATCCATTTTAATTGAATACAAGTATAAGGTAGATAAGGGTATCACCACCACCAGTACCAACTGCCTTTTCTTTACAATCGAATTGTTTAGCCAGGGAAAAGAAATAGACCGAGCAATTGTTTCCCCTTTTTTCATCCTGGAGTCTGCCGCTTTTCTACACCCTGGATCCTCAAAATGCATGGCGCCTTCAATCACCTTACTTTAAGACACTTCTTCACTTTCTGTATTAATGATGAGCACTGTTTATGATTTTCACAAATTATTAATTTCTAGATATCATACGCAGTCTGACATTATCAATAACTTTGCTTATACGTAATATGTATTAGCAGCTCATGTACTTCTGATATTTAAAACTTGCAGACAAACTTTCTTAGAATTGTTTTACTAGTTTGCTACAAGTGTTGGGGTTTGGTGGGCAGCTCCCCTTTAGAAACAATACCCCATGCATTAGCTTTGATTAAAGTGTTCATGAGTGTTCCAAGAGTGATCTCTAGGACAGGGAGTTTTGTGTTGTCAAGGTCTAGTCAGAATATCACAAACTGGGAAGAATAGTTTGAGAAAAGAGGGTCAATTGAGTAACAAAAGAGGATCAGGAAGTGTTGAGTTTTCATTCTTCTGTTCCTCTCAAAATCACCAAAAATCAATCCCTTAAATTCAACTTCTTAATCAACTTGATTCAGACTAGAATGCATCTTTTTATGCTAAGTTTTTTGTATTTACAACTCTTAGTTCTAATGATTGTTTATTCTTTTTTCTGATTCACTTTCTGATTATCAAAAAACTGATTACTAGAATTAACGCCTCTTAGTATTTGTGGTTTTTGTAATATATTTTTTCTTGATTAATATACTAGCTTGACTAAAAGAGACTGAGAAGGCCTGACTAGTTATTTCTTCCAAGTACTCATATTATACTCCTCTCAGTTTTTATTCAAATTACTCTTTATTCATTTTCATTTCTCAAACCACAAATTAACCACTTGTAACTAGTCTATAAAAACATAGCCTAGTCCAAGCAATAACAATCATCAGTTCTCCTCAAAAAACCCAAGTCCCCACCTTTTGAGTCTCCCAGAGTCTGTTCACTAATTCCCTTCCTTCTTTCTCTTCGCCAAAAATCCAACAGGAAGTATGAGAAAAATAGGCAATGATGGTGAAGATCCATGGGAAATAATATGCAAGGATTTATGTATTGATGAGTGCAAGCTATGCAAGGGGTCTGGAGTGATGTGAGTAAATTATGCAAACAATGAGAGTTGTGCCATGGATACTATAAGTTAAATTATCAATACTGGTGAAGCAATCTCTGGTAATCTGGGGGAATAGTAAACACTGATGAGGTAAGGATTGGTAAAGGTTATGCACTGAAGACATTAAGTGCTTGGAAAAGCTTGCCTGAGCAGTTGTCAGGCATATTTTGTCCAAAAGGTTTGGCAATCAATGAGTCTGGATTGCCAAACTTGTCAGACAAAATATGTTGAATCTTGCACTCTCACTGCTCTTAGATAGCATGCGCACCCTGATCCACAAGTTATTTGTGCCTTGCGCTCTCAAAATATCTCAGATCATAAAACTTGCTCCTCAAGTTCACTCTCACCTCACATCAATCTGACTTCATTCTCTTCCCCTCCTTTCTCACTATCTCTGGTACTTCGTTCTACTATTCTTAACATTCCCTATCTTCCTCAACACTTCTGATCCTTTCTTCCTCTTAACACTTGACCAAATACACTGAATCAATCAACTCAAATCACATCTTCAAAAGCTTTGAAATGGGACATCCTGCACTAGCTTCCAACTTGGTGAGAAATGCAACTCAAGCAATTCCTATTCTCAACCTCTTTCTCATCAACTGACCTCCTTCTTCTTATGTTTTCTATCACTATTATTTATTAGATAGTCTCAGTCCTTGTCATACATATTTTTATTCTTTAGGGCTAGCTTTTTATTTTTATTATCATTTTTTTACTTGAATCAATTTAGTTGACTTTATTTTTTCATCAGTTTCTGGTTTAATTCTTATGAAATAAAACAGGCTTTAGGTGTTTCAAAATACATCCAATGATTTCTTGGAAAATATTTTCCAAGCAGTTAGATTATGCAGCAATGTATCTTAAGTATTTCTTCTGATACTTCTCTGTTGCATGCATTGGGGTAGAAAACATAAGCCAAGAGCACTCATTTTTGTAGAAAAGATCTCTAGTATGGTACATGACTTTTTTTGGGGTGCAACCCTTAAGCAGGTAGGGAAAAACTTGAGGTAGCTTTGATATCTGACCTCTGGAAAATTAAGCTCAAATTTAAAAAAAAAAAAGAAAAAAAAAAAAAACTAATTGATCCGCCTGCAGTTTACATGCCAAGCCCTGAGGAAGATGTTGAAATTACTCCAACCTTTATTAAAGTTTGAATCAGAAAAGCTTAAATTCACAGTCCCTGGGAAAATTGTACAGTTACTGTGCATATGCAAACAGATAGAGATACAATGGTAGCTTGGTTGGAGCATGCTGCATGTCAACTGTAAGCAGTTGACATAGCGTTTCTTGCAGTGAGAGAGGGTAAAATTCTTAAGCAGATCTAAATTGGACCAAGGAGCTATGAAGATAAACTTTTAGGGCTCAGAATTGATACTGCATTTGTTCTGGTGATAAACCAGATCATTCTGGCTCACTGGTTTGTCCATTTTACTTTCAATTATTATCCCTTGGCTCCTTCTTTGCAATGAAAACCTCAACTCTGCTAAAATTAGCTCATCAAGTGCAGATTTTCATTGTTTTGAAACATCTCTTCCATCTTAGTATTGATATTATGATAATCAACAGATTAGCTTTGCTGAAATTATTATTGGATTGGTAACAGAGTGCAGGTGGACCTTCTTGCATCTGCCACTCCTTTTCATTTTCCTCATCAACCATCCCGGAGTTTTTTTAAGTACATCTGGCATTGTTATTTACATGCTATTTATACAAGGTTTAAGGGGAAAAAATCACAACCTGATAGCTATTTATGGATAGGCAAATAAAAGATTGACAAATTTTCAGATAATCTTGAGAAATGGTGGAAAGCTTTGGATTGTGTCTGCATCAAAATTTAAATCTTTGCAATAAAATAAATTTTTGAGACAGTGGGAAATAGGAAAGTGGGGAGAGAAGAAAAGTGAGATTTTTTCCTGAGTCAGCAGGAAATAGACAAGATGTCCAAGGAGTAGTAACACATTGTTTTAGAGTTGGTGGGAAATCAGAAGTGAACATGAGAGAAGCAGTGAGTTTTTTCTGAGTCAGTTTGACCAAGAAAGTGGAACCAATGAGCAGTGTAGTAAGTGTGAAAAGGCAGAAATTTTAAAGCAGTAAAGATACATATAGAAGACACAGGCAGACCCTGAGAATTGAATCCACAGACCACCACCATCCTTCCTCTGCATATACCATGGCCACAAGGAGTCAAGGCCCAACCCCAAATGTGCAATCATTCATTTTCACATCTCATTTGTTCTCTTCCCCATCATTGTTTGTTTTTCCTGCATCCTACTCCTTGTTGTCATCATTATTTTCATTTTCCACATCATTGTCATCCAAAAAAGAATCTCTGTCTTCAAAATACTTATCAGAAGACAAATCTGGTCTTGCATTTTCCAAGTTGTGTCCTTCATCATCATAGGAATCAAGAGTTGGTGAGCTTCTTGTTTGGTTTTTGATGCTTCTTTGGTTGAAAGGATTCATTTTGATAGAGAAGGAACACAATGGCTTTACCACATTGGGTAAACCTTTTGGAGCAGGGGTGAAGGTTGATATCACAGGTTTTTTAGGTAACTGGCGGACTCTTTGTTTTCAGAGGGATGATGGATCTTGTGCACAGAATTCTTCATGACTGTATCAGGAGACCAGATAAACTTGTGGGCATTATTGGACTGGTGTGGGATTTTATACTAGACAGGTGCTGCAAGGGGGCAATAGGCTGAGCAAAGAACTCAAAAAGCACATACATGCTTATGAGAGAGGAGTACTCAGACTACATACTCATGATTTTCTACCTGTATATGCATCAGTGGTAGTGTGGCCAGAAAAGGATATTCAAATGCACATGGGGAAAGCATGACAGGTGTTGCAGGGATGGACCTTCACATAGTGCATCCAAGGATTGCACGGACAGGGGCTGAGGTAGAGGCGCAGCGGGACTACCAGGTGGAGCCATGGCAGCAGGGGTCATCGCAGACGGAAATCTGTGGGGGTAATTGGAGGAAGCAGGGGCTATAAGGGACAGGAGTCTACATGGCAACCATTGATTCAGCAGAGCGGAGGTATATTGGTTAGGTCTGTGGAGTATTGATTAGGGTTGCGGAGTTTGGTATAAAAGATGTCTAGGGTCCATAGTTGTGTATATAGGTTATCAGATCATCATACTATCAGATTGCAGGTCATCTTAGGGAGCTAGGTAGTGTTGTTGGGTTATTACACACACAGTCTCAAGGCTTGCTAGTCTGCAAGCTCCCCACAAAGAAGAACCAAGAGGTTAAACAGAAAATTGGAAGACAAGCTTGACCAATTTTAACATTGGAGCATCTGTATTTCCACAAGGTTAGTCAAGGGTTTTGATCTTGTAGATGTTCTTTTTTCTGTCATGTTTGTCATTTCTGTGGGTAGCAATGTGGAAAAAGAAATCCATGTAGCGCTTAGGGAACTTATCAATAGTGTTTTGAGTCAGCAAGATCAAGACAAACCAACATACATAAGGTGGAAAAAATAAGAGGATAAAATGACTCAGCTGCCCTACCCAAGGCCTCTGATCAGCTGCCATGAGTTACATAGATGAAAGAGAAGTGATGATTAGTGTTGAGAGTAATATTCCAATCAACAGTGAACAGAGCCCAAGCTGTATCAATACTTAGATTTGCTTATGTCAAATAGGTAAATGTTGATTAACCCTGATTTATTATACATGGATTATTACATCCTGTTATTTTTATGGAAGTGTTGCATGCAGGTGACAGCTGTTGCATCAACTGGTGTTGAATCCAAATTAAAACTCATATATAGCATCATGATGTTGCTGCAGGCCATAGAAACAGCAAGATGGTTGCAGTGTGATGTGCTGCTAATGAGAACACTCTGAGTTAAAGAATTTCAACAGTTTTCCATAGGTTTAAACAAATTTATTGACTTGTTTTGTTGTAGCAATTTAATATCTTGCAAAGGGACTTTACACAATTTTGGACCAATCTAATCAGGTTGTTCTGATCATTGGTTGATGGATGTGATAGTGGATAATTAGACAGAAATTAATGTGATAGATGCTCACCAGATGACTGAGTATGGTTGCTTTGGGTAGGTGATAGGCAAAAAAAGGAAAATTTTGTTTCCTCGGTGAAGGCCAAGAATTTGTGGTACAAATTTGTTTTCAGGTGCTACATATGGTGCAGTTTTTCCTGCTGAGGACCTGATGTGAAAAAGCCAAACTTTAACTTCCTGATAGTCGATCAATCCCAATCATCCCAGTACATTCCATACATATTAGATTTTTAGCCATATTTTATCTCCTGGCCAAGTTTGCTGCCAGATTTGTTAATTGAATTGAAAAACAGTATTTTCTCAAATCCTTTATTGGACTGTAGAAAATGATGCATTGGAGCTGACCACAAGAGCAAGTGGGGTGAAACAGTGATTTATTATTGCAATCAGCTGAAATTTCAGAACACCATTTTTGACACCTTCACTGCAAACATTATTGTATCAGATTCTCAAATCTGGCATTACGTCAGTTGAAAAAATCTGTTATTATATCAGACAAAGCTGGTATTGTATCACCACAACTGATATTATATCTACCTATTATGATATTATGTCTATCATCAGGGATATTCTGTCATGATAGACATTAAATCATGCAAGGTAGATATAATATCAGTTTTGGTAGATACAATACCAGTCTTGTCTGATATAATATCAGATTTTTTGAACTGATGTAATGCCAGATTTGGGAATCTGATACAATCATGCTGGCAGTGCTTTTGTCGGTACAGTTGAAACAAATGATATTATTTTGATCATTGGCTTCATATAGCACATACAAAGTCACATGAAAAGATGAGGAAGAAAGAAAAACAGAGAAGAACAATTTAATTACAAGCAAGAAAAAAAATGAAGCCAGAATGTCATCACAAAAGACCAGAAAAGTAGTAATATCAACGCATAGAAAAGTTAAAAAAATGTAACAGGGAAGAAGAAGGATGCGGACCAAAACCAAGAGGATGCAAAAAAAGACAAGGAAAGAAGAAAAAATGACGAGTAAGAGTGGAGTTTTCAAGTATGGAGCAGGATGGATCCGGAAGTACAGAACAGAGGGATATATATATATTAATTATTATTATTATCATTTTTGGGGGGCTGTCTGCGGAGCAGTCTGCAGGGTGGAAAATAGAATTGGAGGGTGACGAAGAAGAAGAATAGGAAAATGAATTATTTAGATGGGTTCGAAGGATTCCGGGCCGATGTCTGACCAGTTCTCATCGAGGGAAGGAGAGTCTATGGTTGAATGAGCAGGGTCGTCAGCAATGGACCAATCATCGGAGTCGCTAGCAACGGTAGTCTCGGTGGGGTTCTGGGTGAGGGACAGGTCTGAAGAAGGTTGGGGCGAGGCCTGGCTGGGAAGGGGACAATCTTGGGGGAGGACCTGGCAGTCTTGGTGTGATTCTGTTTGGGAGCGCTGGGAATGCTCAAAATATTCGGTCTGTTCAAGCTCCTGAAGACTGGTTTCTTCGATGGCAGGGGAGCCTTGAGTATCGAGGTCGAGTAGTTGGCCCAAAGTAGGGCTCTCTTCCTGAGGCTTCCAGTCAATCAAAGGCGCCTGCTCGTCGGTAATGTCCATCGACTGATCTTGCTCCTGCCCCTCGATTGACACCTCATGAAGTCCCGCCGAGGCGCTTTCTTCTACCGCTACAGATTCGTTCAGGCTTGGAGAAATAAAAATCACGGGATCAGGGATGGGGATGTGAAGAATGGGGTTGAACATGCAGAGTCTGTTGAGGTCCAGTTTCGAGGAGCTCGATGACGCCAACGAGCTTTCAGATCGATGAGAGCAAGGTTTGGGTGGATATATTTGCTGCCCAAGATCGATAAGTGGGTAATCCTTGCAAAAGGTCAAGAGACAAACATTAGTACATCTTCCCTTAAAGGGGTACGAGGAAGCAAGAGAGATGAGAATTTCTCACGAGCTCTCCCTGGTTGGTTGAGCGATGCCTGAGGCTGGTATGGTGAATGTTTTTGGAGGTTGAGCTGGATTGCTGCTCCGAGTGAAGTTCAGGGTCCTTCAAGTTCTGAAGTCTACGATTCCGGGATTCCTTTTCGGCTCTGATGGTGGCGCAGTAGGTGTGGTAGGCCTCTTCCTCGTCTGACTTCCTATTTAGCTCGGTGTAAATCACGTATCCTGCTCCGATAGCGATGGCCATTCCTGCGGCAATGACAATGGGATGAGGCATGGTTCGATGATTGTGTTGAAGGGGTGTTTCTGATATGATGAAGGTGAGTTAGCGACTGAGATATTCTTGGAGATGGTTTGTAGGTATTTATGTAAATATCTAACCAATCAAATGAATCGAGTGACTTTTCCCGGGTTGAACTGACAAGACGGTGGGTGAGAAATCGGATCGAATATTGTTGACAGTGAGACTTTTTAAACAAGTAAACCCAAAGGGAAAAAAATAATAAAGTATTTATGTATGTTCAGGATAAAGTACAACTAGAACAAGCAAGCAAAAAAAGAAGGAAAAAAAGATACGCTGCTTTGACGATGAGGAGCTGACTGGGTTATGTTTACTTGGGAGGGGTGGTAGCTAATGCTCAGGAGCCGATGGCGCAAGGCTATATAACAGTGTTGCATAGGCTGGTTTCCATGGCCTGGCTCTAACATGATGGCGGTCAAGGGAGTAGTGGATCCTCGATAGAGACAGACCAGGATGGTTCCTCGGGTTGAGCGTGCCGAGCTGGTTACTAACACCGAGTGATTTAAGAGTGATCTTCTCAACTCTATCCCCCAAAGAGTCTTACAGAAACACACCAAGCTTGATAACAGCTACGTGCGATGCACAGTTTCACAAACCCAGAGCTAGCTAAACTCAATGTCATGACATTCACCTAGACATTCGGAAAGAAAAATGCAAAGTGCATGCCTCTCAATTGATGTTTGCCAATGTAATTGGTGTGTTTGCCAAACACGCCAATGTAACAGTGCACCAAGGATTTGAAAAGTTTGACACAGCTAAAATTTGATTGCTTAGTTAATTTGTATCTAGTATATTCTATTTACATGTTGTAGTCTTGTCTTGCTGATGATAATGAAAGATAAAGGAAACTTGATTTTTACCTAAAAGCGGTCCAGGATCCAGACTTTCAGTGAGAGATAAATTTAGAAGGGAATGAAGATTTTGAAGCAATTCTGTGTAAAGACGGTGAATTGTTTTTATTCCTTATGAGGAAACGAGATTCAATTGGTGAGTTTGTTTGTGCTGTTACTGTCTGTTTATTGACATTGATAGTCATCAGCTCAAACTCATCACAATCTACTCTAGTTATCGTACTTACTTCCTCTCAAGGGTGAAGTAGTCGATTCACTATGGTGAGGGCCTATGCGGTCTACGAGTGGAGTGCGGCTGCTGTTGCTGTTGGTTTACATTGCATACAGTTAGCTAACTTGCCTCCTTCTTGTCTACAAGCTAGCAGAACTTACCTTATGGGTTGCTTGCTTCACTCAGTTATTTGGGGCTCTTTGTTGTTTGCTGACGTGGCTGTATCTGCAGAGCGGATGGAGGTAAGCACTCACTTGAACCTTCCATCTGCATCATATGCATATTCATAATAAAACAGCTGACCCATTTCTTTGGGGTTCCTTGCTTTAAACCCCTTTTTCTTGTTGTCACGGGTGCAACATGAATCTTGATAGGATTGGCCATGGGCGGGACAAACCTTGGCGTGCCTGCAAAACACACCAATTTGCATTTTCATGTTTGGAAAACACACCAATGGGGGTTGGTAGGTGTGCGGTTATCAACACCCAAACTTGGTGGGTGGGAATTGGTAGGAGTCAGCCGGGTGGTTGGTTGGTGCAAAGTGGCTAAGTCCAGTTGTTGGGTAGGTGTGTCAGGGTGAGAGGATGTTGTGAGAATCCCTGGGGCTCAGTCAGAAGAGCTTTTTGTAGCACAGAGTAACCTTAGATATAAGATTACTCCATACTACCATATAATATACATAAATGAATATTACATAATCTAGACTATGCTATGACCTCACACAGTTGGATATATAAGCTCAGTAATAATCTACCATATTACAACTATGAATTACTATTATCACTTTCTCTTACCAACATCAGAGCTGAGTGGTGGGCTGAACTATTATGTAGTCATATTTACAGTCTGACCCAGGCTATGAATTGGTGGCATGTGTCTTGCCTCTGGTGCATTCTGTCAAGCTGTTTCTACCCTTTGTTTCAAATCCTTCTTGAAAGGAACTGAGTACATCTTCACTGCCGCTTGGAAAACAAAACCAAAGAAAGCCTTGGAATGCATTTGGACATTGAGATTGTTTCACTCTGTGTAGAGTTTTTGCATTCTCAATGATGTTCTGATTGCGTCAGTGTCCTTGACCAAGAAAGATTGAAAACAATATTGATATAGACATTCATCTGTGCCACACAGGAGATTACTGAAAACTTCTTCAAGTTTGACACGATTTCCAGAGTGGTGGATAACCATTGAACATTGGCAATGATTGAGTAGTCAATCCTGGCTAGAACCACCATGTGTGCAATCTTCCCAGCGTTGACTTTGTTATTGGAGCAAAAAAGAAGTTGCTGTCAGACATGTGTGGGGATCCAACTTCTTGCAGTTAATTCACCCAGTGGGCTAGTTTGTTCCCGTCTGCCGGTAGTTTCGATGAAGAGTTCCACCTTGCACTTATCACCATGGTGGTTTGGCTGACTAATTTTGCCTGCTCTAGTTTTAGTTTTGCATTGAGAAAATCCTGGTCATTTTCATTTGACGCTAGACTGTGGGTCGGAATGTTTGTCGCCAGTACCTGGCCTTGATTTAAAGGGGGAGCAGTTTGATCTGGGCTGGTATTTGACTGTAAATTTTGGGAAGTGAGACTAGGTGCACTAGCCCCAAAGGCATATCTCAGTAGTATAACCCGTTGATGTCAAGGGTGCTGCTCAAATTGTTTGATTGGCAAAAGCGGTCCTGTTGTTTGAGCTAATAACTGCAACAAAAAGCTCTCCCATTATTTCAAAAATCTTCATTTGCAAAATCCTCTGAGCCAACATAGAGATGAGGAAACTCTAACAACTGGTCGCTTTCTGGTACTCAGCTCTCACTCTGTCATATCCTCTTCTCAGTTGTGATCATGTTTTGAGCCCTTTTCTCAAAACTTTTGTAAGCTACCTTGCATATGCTTAGTGCGCAATGTTAAAACAAATCTGCACTTAAAAAAAAAAAAAAAAAAACACTGGTCACGGGCCCAGATTATATACAAAACTGATTATGTAATTTACAAATATTATGTATATAAGTTTTTTCTTCTTGTCACATGAGTATTTGATATTTAAAGTTCTTCCACATTGTCAATCCTTAAATCTAAGGGCATTCCCACTGGGGTTGCTATATGGGGTTGCTACGCTAAATATAGCAACCCAAACCCCATATAGCAACACCACCGGGGTGGCTATATCCCAAATTTACACAGCTCCTTTGCTATAGCAGTTCCACATCTGGAACTGCTATAGAAACTCAATAGCAACCCACTGGCCAGGTATCCCACAGCAAAAAAGTGTGATATCTGGCCCCTCCCCCCCGGTCACATTTGTTGAATTATTTTCAAGTCTCAACTCTTTCTCTTCAACTACAATGTTGGAACGGCAAATCAATCCTCAGTTGAGTGAAGAAAGTAAGTAATTTTCCTTTTATCTTTATTTTCTCCTTATTCTCAAGAAAAAGCTGATTGTTCAAAAGAAATCAAAATTGATATCGGTGAAGCAAACCAATAAACACCAGGAACACAAGGACGTTCAACTATGTCACTTGTGGATTGTGATAACCAAAGACCCATTGGTCGGAACAAACCAGGACACCACAACGTTTTGGTCTTGGGTCACCAAATCCTTTGAAGATGAACTCAAAGGTGGATCAACTCAATTGGCCTTTAGCTTTAAGTCACAATGGTGCGTCTTGCAGCAACTCATCAAAAAGTTCCAAGGCTGCGTTAATCAGGTTGATCAACATGCTCAAAGCGGAGCATCCGCCAAAGACCAGTTAAACCAAGCGCTTCACCTGACCAGGGTACTCACTTCAAGCACCTTTGATGTTACAACATCCTCATCAATGCTCCAAAATGGAACACATACATTGACAACCAGAACAAGAAACCCAATAACATCAACACAAAAAAGCAACCTAGAAGTGCTAGCATTGATTCCCCTCTGCCTAACAATCAGCTGTCCAACTACAAAACAATTGCTACTGAAACTTCAACTCCCACTTGACTGATTGGGAGGAAGAAGGCCAAGCTAATTGAGCAGCTTGGCACAACTGGCAACATATGGAGAGAGAAGATGGCGGCAAACCATGACAGGGTTGTCTCTGAATCCAAGCAACAAAACAACATCTTCAACATCAATTCCAAATCAGTCAAGTTGATTGCCAAGACGGGGGCCATCAATAGCCAAATTGCTATCATGAATCAAGACATCTCAGGTCTTGATGAAGATTCCAAGGAATTTTTTTTATTAAAAAATAAAGAAATCCTCAACTTGACTAGAGCCAATCATACAAACTCAAACTCTTCCTCCACTTGATTTTTTTTTGTTTTCTTTTTTTTCATACAATTGTTTATTTATTTTGAATTTTTAAAGAAATAAAAAACAAAACAAATTTTATCTTTTTTTTAAAAAAAATCCAACTAAATAAAAAAACAAAACAAATAAAAAAGTATTTTTTTCTTACCATGAGAAATTAATCTATAAATTTTTTTGTTTGAATAAATAAAAATCAATTAAAAAATTGTTTTTATTATTTATTTATTTCCACCCATTTTTTTTTTTTTTAAATTTTCAAAGAAATAAAAAACAAAACAAATAAAAAAAGATTTCTTTTCTCACCATGTTAAAGAAATGATTCTATAAACTTTTTTGTTTAAATAAATAAATATTAAATAAACAATTGATTAAATAAATAAATAAACCAATGAAATTTTGTTTCTTTCTTATCATTGTTTTGTTTTAAGAAATAAAAATGAAATAAAAGTTCTTGAAAATAAAGTTTCATTCCAATGAAACTTCTTCCTTAGAATTTAGGGCATTGATAAATGCACGCCCACGCCGAACGCACGCCGATAAAAAAAAAAGGCGTGCTGCCCGCACGCCTTCTTTTTATCGGCGTTTCTGGGCTGCACGCCCATCCTTGGGCGTGGGCACGCCTGTAGATGGGAGTGCAGTTTGCAAGCCCATCTACAGGCGTGCGACACTGCAGGCGTGCAGTCGCACGCCTCATCAGAAAAAGGTGTGTGGTCGCCCTCCCCTTCAGAAAAGGGCGTGTGGGTCGCACGCCCTTTTTATGTGTATAGGCAGGGGGCACGCCCCTGCCTATACACATAGATCGGCGGACCGCCGACCTATGTATATAGGAAGGGGCACGCCCTTCCTCCTTCCTATATTACATGCTGATGTCATGCGTACAAAAGAATGTACGCATGACATAAGCACCCCCCCGCCCCCCCCCCCTCCCCCCCTCCCCCCCAGCGGATTTCAACTGCAACCACCACCTCACTCGAAAAAAAAAAAATCGAACCGATCATTCCCCCCCCTCCTCACAGCCAAACCCTCCCTCCACACCAGCCCCCCAGCCGAGCCGAGCCGACCCACCCCGACCCGATCCGAGCGAGCCAGCCACCCGACCCGACACGGAACAACCGGACGAACCATGTGGGTTTTTTTTTCTCTTTTCATCATGAGTCCCCGTGAGACCCCCGTGCCCCCGTGAGCCCACCCGTGCCCCCTGTGCCCATAAGATCAAATAAAAAAATAGAAAAAAATAAATAAAATAAAATAAAATAAAAATAAAAATAAAAATAAAAATAAAATAAAATAAAAATAAAATAAATAAAAATAAAATAAAAATAAAAGATCAATAAAATAAGAATAAAATAAAAAATAAAATAAAATAAAATAAAAATAAAATAAAAATAAAATAAAAATTAAATAGGGCATTAATAATAAAAACCCGGTTTTTTTCGCGTTTACACCCGGTGTTACGCAGCAGCGACGTCCAAATTGCTGCGCAGTACACCCGGTTTTCCGCATTTACACCCGGTTTTTTATTTAATTTTTTGCGGGCGGCTTTTTTCATTATTTTTCGAGATTTTAAATTTATTTATTATACTTACAGGGGTGTAGAATTTATGGTAATTTTTTTTTGCAAAAAAACTATGGCTTCTATTTCTTTGGCCAATCCACCCGGTTTTTTTTTTAATTTAATTTTTTTTGCGGGGATTTTCATTATATTTCAAAGTTTTAAATTTATTGATCATACTTACAGGGGTGTGTTGTAGAATTTTGTTTTTGTAATTTTTATTTTGCAAAAAAACTATGGCTTCTATTTATTTGGCCAATCCACCCGGTTTTTCATAAAAAATCCTCACAGCTTGATTTCCAGGATTTCTCAACATTTTAAACTTTTTTAAAGCACTTTAAGGGGTGTAGAGTTTAATGTTACTAACAGTTTTTTGTTAAAATCACTGGTTGGATTTTTATGATTTTTGGACTCAATTTATTTCCAACCACCTTCACGTCTGTCTTTCAAGATATTCAGGGAGTTTTTAAATGGATTCATACACTTGAGAGGGTGAAGAATTCATTTGAAACAAATACTACTGATTATAAAATTAACTTCTTATCAGATTTCATGACAAAGAAATGGAATATTACATTTATTATTTATTCATAACTTATTAACTTTATTACATTTATTATTTATTCATTCATAAATTATTAACTTGGAATTATGTCTCTTGCTTTTAATTTATTATTTATTTTATTCATTTCATTTATTCCATTCATTTTGTTTAATTTAATCTAATTTTGTTGTTGTTTATTTTACTTGTTTTACCTATTTATTTTTTTTGTTTTAAATAAAATATTGAATGAGGATAATTGGGGAGGTTGCGTTATTCATAAATCATTAACTTGCAATTATGTCTCTTGCTTTTAATTAATTGATTAATTTTATTCATTTCATTCATTTCATTCATTCTTATTTGTTTAATTTTATATTATTTACTTTTGTTTATTTTACTTATTTAAAATGCTGCCCTCCATAATTTTATTTTGTTTTGTTTATTTTCCTTGTTTTAATTGTTTATTTTATTTGTTTTAAATAAAATATTTAATGAGGATGATTGGGGAGGTCACGCGCATCAAATGCCGCCCTCCACATGCTATTTGCTTAAAAATTAAAAATTAAAAAAAACCGGGTGTAAATGCAGAAAACCGGGTGCACTGCGCAGCTGCAGCTGCGCAGAAAACCGGGTGTAAACGCGGAAAAACCGGGTTTTTTTATTAATGCCCATAAAATAAAACAAGAAAAAAACCAAAAAAAAACCAAAAAAAAAGATAATCATAACAAACACTAAAAATTTGATCAGGTCCCATTAGGCCCTGTATTGACAGTAGGACAAGCCCCAAAGGGCCTTGTAAAGGGGCCAACAGGGCCCACTATGACTGGCCAAAAGGAGCCAACTGTGCCCTTCCCAGCCGCCCAAGTTCGACATGTTAGGCCAAAGGGCCCCTTTATATCTCTGCATAGGTATCCAAGGGCCCCATTCCCCTTGTCCAAGCCCCGGACAGGCACACAAGCACTTGATGTTCTTCCACTCAGATCCAAATTAATCTCTCCACATCTTCTTTATTATTATTTTCATGCCAGCTGATTATTTCTTCTTGTTCCTCTGAACGCACAGATATCAGCAAGTTTTCTTCGCATCAACTTTTATTACCCTCAAGCAGTGTAAGTGCATGTCTATCAAAGTAAATATCATCCAAAATTACTCAGTCTGGCCGTTATTTATAGCAGAAAATGTCTCACCCAGGCCAAAACTCCTCCTACTACCACGTATCTCCCAACCCATATGGGGTCCACAATCAGCCGCACCCCCAATACCCTAATGCAATACTGCATGCCAGTGGTCAGCCTAATGTCACCCAGTCTCACTTGGCACAGCATGTAAGCACACACAGCCCAATTCTTCTACTTAGATAAATTTTTCACACAGTCCTTCCTCCTGCCTCCATCAGCCGCAACCACCAGTTCCATTTGGGCAACCCCGTTGGTTCCAGGTCCCATCCAACCCCTCCATCCCCCCTCAACGTCTGATCAATTCCCCGGCTTCCCCAATTACCTACACAATGCTGTCCCAATCACAAAATAATCTCCCACAAAACCAACACCCCAGCTTCACCAACCATGGCCACCCCGCATACCCGTCAAGCTCAATGGCCTTTCCAATTCCAAATCACGGGCAACCTGCACCCCATATGGGCCACCAAATACCATCTTTTCACCCATACAACAACCTTCCCCCCCACCAATCATCCCAAACGGCCTCCTATAACAATAGTACAAGCCTTTCCTCACATTCCAGTCACCGGCCAACCCAATCCAAACTTTCCAAACTACACCAATCCAGCAATCACCCTGCAACAGACGTCAAACATTCCTCCCACCCACCAACCCAATCAACCACACTCCTATACATTACAGCAGGAAATGTACTCCAACAACTGGAATGCCCCCCAACCAATCCAAAACCCACCATCAATACCCAGCAACCCATCTGCATCAATACCCAGCAACTCGTCCGTCAACCAGCCCACATACTACTGGGACAACAACACCAACCAATCCGCTGTCGAAATCAATTCTCTGCTTGACTCTTTAAGTCCGCCTGCCCCATCCGCGCAACTACCTACATCAATTGATCCACTGGCTTCCTTGGTTTTCCCTCAAATGACTGACAATACTGCTCAAGGTAGGTCTAACTTTCTCTTGTAATGTATATTTATTGAGAGCTGACAAACTGTAAATCATCAGCTTTTCCCCCTGATTTCCTGCCTTCTGCAAATGACCTGCCTGCTCCCTCTTTTCCCACCCAAACCAATGAGGATCAAGCTCAAGGTGGGTCTTAGTTTCTCTGGAGCTGACTGTTTATTGATGAATCAGGTGGTTCCAACTCTACAACATCTGTGGTACCGTCTGCAGTCCTGGCTCCTGCAAGAACCGCCCAGGAAATGTCTGTTCCCTCCCCTCCCCAATCCCCCTGGAAATGTCTGTTCCCTCTCCAATGACTGAGGAAAATCCCCAAGGTGATGGTAGCTTTCACTCAGAAAAGTCCTTTGCGGTGTTCTTACCAATGTTTTATTGTACAGATCCCAGTGCATCTGCGCACCACATCAACGACTTGTTGTTGCCCCCAAATCTCCCGGATGGAAATGCTTTGCCCAAAGCCCTACTGACCAGTGAGGATGTCAGATTGTTTGACTATTCTGTGGGAGGTCAGTGCCTCATTGATTTATCATACTGTTTCCAATGGATGCTCATGGGAATTAATTTCGTAGAGCCAATGGACCCTCCACCTGAACACCTGTTCACCTGTGTTGACGATCTGAAGAAATTTGTGTCCACATGGGCCACCGAGCATGGTTATCGGCTGGCAGTCTCAAAATCCAAGGCGGGGAAGAACATTTACCTTGCCTGCTCACTGGCTGGAGAAGACACTACCACCGTGGACTCCTGTTGGGCTCGTGAATCACATAATAAGCGAGTTGGATGCGCCTTCAAGATTTCGGGCCACTGTTCATGTGCCAAGAACCGTGAAAACGACTGTTGGGATCTCCGCAGCAAGACTGTCCCTCACAACCACAATGCCATCCAGCACAACTACGAGGCCATCCACAAGACACTTGGGGCAGAGGGCCAAGCAGAGGTGGCTCGACTGGCCTCTCTTGGTTTGAAACCACAGGCAATTGCCCGGCAGCTGAGTACGACTGAGGGACGGTTTGTCACGAACCGGAAAATTTACAACACGAAAGCAGCGCAGAAGATAGAGCGGAGGGCTGGAGACACCGGCCATCAGCCATCTTCTACGATGCCTCAAAGGCTCCAACTGGGTTCACGATGAAGTTTACGATGATGACTGAAAGCTCCTCTACCTATGGTTTGCGCACCCTGGATCAATGTTACTCGCTTGCAAGTTCCATCATGTGGTTAATATTGACTGCACGTACAAGACCAACCTCTGCAAGTACCCCTTACTGCATGTTGTTGGCCAGACCTGCACAAACAACTCCTTCTCAATTGGATTTTGTCTCATGAGGAATGAGAAAAATGCGGCATACTCTTGGGCTCTGAATAAGTTGAAGTGAGTGTGGTGATTGTCTTTTTTAGTATGAGATTGATAATCTGATGGTAATTTTACATACACCTATCAATTCTTGCAGGTCAGTATGGGAACCAGAGAGCTCTCCAAAGGTCTTTGTGATGGACAAAGAGGTGGCTCTCCAAAATGCAATTGCGGAGCACTTCCCAAATGCAACCTCAAACCTATGCGCCTGGCACATTGATTGGAACATTGTCACCAACTGCAAACAGGCTTTTGCATCCGAGGCAGACAAATGGAAAAACTTCATGAAGCTATGGCACGAGGTTACATACACTCCAGACAAACCCTCATTTGACACAGCTTGGGGAAAGCTTCAGGTGGACCTCAGGGAACGAGCAAATGTTCTGGAATACCTTCAGAACCATGTTCTGCCCTTTTGCAAACAATTCATGTCTGCATGGGCTGGGAAAACCGCGCACTTGGGGAATCTGACGTCATCTAGAGGTGAATCAGCTCATAGCTGGCTCAAAACATATGTGACATCTGGAAAGATCAACTTTGCTACCCTTTTCCTAACCATTTCATCAGCTGTGGACCGGCAACTGGACGAAGCACAGGTCACGATTAGCCATGAAAGAATCAAAGGGCTATCCGGACTCCCAAATGTTTTCAAGCCGCTTCACACCAAGATCTCAACCCATGCCCTCAAATTGGCAATCAGAGAGTACAATAAGTACTTGAAAATGAAGAAGGCCAAATGTGATGATCCGGTCAGGCAGTGTACGGGGAACTTCAATGCGGGAATGGGGGTCCCATGTGCACACTTGATTGAAAAGTTGCTTGAAGAGAAGGGTGATGTGGAACCAGCGGACTTTCATCCCCAGTGGCAATTGTGTTACAACCCTGATGGACCAGTCAGTGTATAAATCTGCCCCCTCCTCCATAACCCATTGGCTAATCCTGTTTGACCTTGCTTAAATTACAGAACCTTGATGAGGAGCCGTATAACTTTGATGATGATTTTGAGGCGCTAAAGCAGGAGATCTTGGAATCTCACCCCTCCACAGCTTTGCCGGCACTGATGAAGAATTTGCGTCGAGTTGTTGCAAACACACATGTGGTCCCACTGATTGAGCCAGACCCCATCAGACAAAAAACCAAACCAAATCAACCTTGGAAGAAGAAGAATTGAAGCCGCCGTGTGCAAACCCGAGATCCTACTCAGGCAGAAATCGTGGAGTCTCAGATTGAAAAGGCACAGACAGCCAAAGGGAAACAGCGCGCAAGGACCAGTCAGAATCAAGCGGGCCAGAGAAGGACGGACAAGTTGCAACAAGATAGCTCTTCATCAATGGAAGACCCTGATGAGCTGCCCACCTTGGCCAGACTGACCGCCCCAAAACCCCGAGGCCGACCAACACAGGCTCCCGATCCCGCAACATCATCTGAAGATGACAATGAGAGCCCACCGTGTGTGGCCAAGCGCCGAGGCCAACCTCCAAAGTCTCAGCTACCATCTACGTATGCAGCCAACAAAGACTACCAACCAGGCCGCACATCACATAAGGGTAAGCAAGTCCCCCCACTTCTGACCGGCCCAAATCCCAACGCCGTATGGAAGAAAAGCCCTCAGTATCATCTGCATTGAGTCAGATGTCTTTGGCAAAAGGGAGCTCCGCAGAAGGCAGTCATTCTGGGTCATCTAGTGGAGTATCAGACTCATCCAATGATCAATCTGATGGCAGTGATGGAGATCCCTTTGGGTCTGAAGGAGATGCATGTGAATTTGCAGAGGACAATCCGATTGATCTTCCTCTTGCCGGGTCTTCAATGTCAACTTCCCTGGTAAGCCCCTTTAATCAAACCAACAAGATTCTCCTAATAGTGATTGGCCTAATTGTTCTGATGTATTTTTGCCAATCAGGATGCTATTCCTATGTCGCATACGGAAGGTGATTTTCAGGCCAATGACCCCCCCAGGCCACCCACTTTGGAGGTAAATTCAAGGGTTAGGATGAGCCCATTCAATGAGTCAACATTATAACTGATTGGCATTTCTGGTTGAATTCAGGGTGAAAATATGGTTGTCAAAAGTGGTCCCACCTTAGGGACACTGGCTCAAGCCTCCAAAGGGGTTCTGTCTGATAAATCAGTAAGTGAACATAGTGTGATTTCATAATGATTACTGATCAGAGCAAAGAAATTTACTCACTCTCTTGTGCTTATGCTGAATTTGCCCTCATCTCCCCCAGGTTGAGGAGTTACCTCCTTGGGTCATTAAGTATGTCAAATCATCTTATAACCCCAAAGGCGATGGCAACTGTGGGTATTCTTGTGTGGCACATGCATTGGCTGCTGAAAAACCCGAGGGCCCGTATGCTAGAGACAATGGGTGGTATCAAGTGCGATTGGACATGTTACACGAGCTGAAAACCAACAGGGCACTTTGGACAAGGAAGCTAGGTGGACCAGATATGTTTGAGAAGATCTACAACAGCATTCACGTGGAGGATCCCAAGGGACCAGTGCCCACTTCCAAGTGGTTGGGCAGGCTTGATGGTGGTCCTATTCTGGCTAATGCATACAATAGGCCAGTGGTGTTCCTCACAAACAACCGAGCAGCTGGCTGCATGACGTTTCTCCCTTCAACAGTTGCACCCAACCCCAAACCAGCCAGCCCAATCTACCTTGCACTAATTAACGGGAATCACTGGATACATGTTATAGTCAAGCGTGGCCTAGTACCTTTCCCTCCACCGTCCATACCTAGATCATTTCCAAAGAGCAAGCTGCTGGTTGGTTGAGCATCATTGAACCGGCCACACTTCTTTACTCCAAAACTTGCAAGCCAATGTAACACCCCTCCTCTGATTTGTAATTACTATATTAAATTGGTTCGCATAAATAAAAGTAGAGTAACGGCTGTCAACATACTCCTGAATATTTTCAGCCTCCTTGATGCCAAAGACAAGTCTTTCTAGCTACAAGTGGTGCAAGGATATAAGGAAAGAGTTATATGCTCTGGGTAAGGTTTTAAGGTTATAATTCCCAAATCAAACAGGGGAATTGTGACGTAAAATTCAGAGGAAAAAATAGGAAAAATAAGGTAATAATTATACTAAATAAATATAATATAATTAAAAACCAGAGGGGCCTGATAAATCAGGGGTAGTTTAGATCCCTCTAAGGTATCTTGCAAATACATTGCAGAGGATTTAGGTACCTGGAAAACTGGGGCCTGTTGACACAGGGGTGGCTTAATCCCAGGAAGGAAAGTGGGGAATATCTTCAAGAAAAGGGTTATTACTTACTGGTAATAAACCTTGAGGGATCTTGGGGGTATTCAGGGTGAAAATGGACAGTTGTGGGCGCTTTGATTGATGGATGTTGGAGCTGGATGGTCACTGTGAAGATGTTGGGGAAGACAGAGCTAAAGAATAACTACTAAGAAGCTTACCAGACTGTTTCATAAGGATGTATATCTAATAATACGTGGGTTGGGTATAAAAAAGCTTGAGGAGCCTTCTTTGGGCGGGTGAAGAGCTCCTTAAATAGTCTTGAGTTCCCTCTGGGGACCCTGTAGGTATTATTGGCCAACTTGTGGAATCTTTGGACCACATTTTGGCCATTTTTGGTTTCTTGGTGACACTTCAGCAGCCCCTGCTTTGAATACACGTCACCTATTGATTTTATTAGTTTATTTATTTCTTTATGTTGACTTACAGTCTGTAGTACATAGTACTGGTTGTTATAGATTAATACTAGTGGCTTATTTGTATTTATAATGAGAAAATAATAATAATATCTAATATAATTAATTATGTAGTCCCCAGTACTCTTCATTACATATGTAACATATGTAAAGAAGTTAATGGCACTTGATGCTTAGATGTATATGAGTATATAAGCATCAAGTAAGGTAATCATACTTTTAATTGATCATTAATACAATTTTCAGTTGTTAGTATCATATCATATGTATAATAAGTTTTAGTTGCACACCAAGACTGACACCTATAATGTAGGAAAAAGATAAACCAAAAGGAAAATAATGTATCATTTGGATGGAAGTGATCAATAGAACATGCACCATGTAGAGCTGGAGACACAGGATAAGAGTTAAATACCATACAAGTCAGAAGTGATAGTTGGACAAAGCTATTTCTATATCTTGAGAAAAAATGTGGAGTAGGTGGTGAGTAGCAAAGTAGTGGTGAATTCTTTGTAGGTTCTTTCCCAATCCACTTGGGGGAGTCCATTCTCACCAATCTTGTCAAAGCCCATAGCACACAAGAAGTCCAGAAAATATATACAAAGATTGTCTAAAGTTTGGTGGGGCATTGGGAGAGTAATACCACCATCCACCTTTTGTTTAAGGACTTTGGCCCCAAATTCTAGCAAGGCTGAAGCATTGGCATTGCTGGCAGTCTGTCTGTTGAATGTGAAGACCAATTTTGGACCAAAAACCAGCAGACCAGCTAGCATCTGAATCTGAGAGGGTGTATGCCTCGTGAAGCACTCATCCGTCCTTGTATGCTTTGGACGTGGCCGGGTAAAGTCGGATATGCTGCAGATATATGCCAGAGCTGACATTGCCCCCACAAGGTGCTGTGACACCAGCATGAGGCCGCCAAGGTTTGGTGAATTGGCATCGAATGTCCCCAGGTTCTTGTAGGTTCGCTTGAAGCCCCAGTGAGCAGAGTGGACCTTTGTTGTATCTAGTGGAAGGGGTTCCCATTGGGCGCCCTGCTGTTTGAGATGACGAAAAGCCCAGCATTGATGTAAAGCAGATTTGAGTCGGAGGTATGCCGTGTCAGGAGGAGAGATGAATGATGCCATGTTTGTAGCCAGTGTGTGTACCTGAGTTTGGTTGGTTATCGTCTTGCTTTTGTTGGCCCAGACAACTTCAATCTGATCCATGTTGATCATGTCATGAGTGATCAGAGACATTGAAGTAGCAGGGTGGAGGATTTTTTCTTAACCGCACCACAAAAATTAGTCAGTGTCATTTTCAATTAAATAGATAGTAACTAGGAGAATTACCTGATTTGCAAGCAGCCAGAGTTATTGTAACATCCTGCCACACTCTTTCCTTGAAATTGTGGTCCATTGGGCCATGACGAGAGAGCATATGGGGGAGGTGATTGAGGACATAGGCAATGTTCTTTATCATCTTCTCAGCTGATGTGAAGGACCATGCAATGCCACGCGCCAAATCATTGTTCAAGTTTTCTACCACTGATCTTGGAAGCAGTGGGCCTGGTAAAAATAGTTCCACAGCTGCAACAGACAGACAGACATGAGTTCAAGAAGTGTTTAAGGAGAGGGGGATGACTCACATGCATCCCGTGTGGACCTTGCAGGGCGAGGAGGGCCTGTTGACCTCTTGCTGGGGTTTGAACTAGAGCTGGGCATTGAACTGGAACTCTCCACTGCACTAGTGGTTGCGGTGCGGGGGATCTTCATGCCTTTCAAGTGTTTGGCCGTTATGACAGTTGGGTGAGGAGTGAATAGGTGGCTTGGGAAGTTTGGGCCGGTTTCCCTTGGGTCGATACGCACAATCTGTTGATGAGAGGTAGAGTGTTGATGAGAGGTAGAGGAGCCCTGTTGAGGGACTGGGCTTCCACCACATGAGGGAGGATTGTCTGGACTTGGGGTGTGATGCCGGGATTTTTTGGATGTAGGATCATTGGATGTAGGATCAACAAATATTGCAGTTGGATAGCGGTAGCGAGCCCAGCGTGGGTGACTTTCAACGATAGTGGAATGTGGGTGTGGGGCTGCACGATGGTTGTACGGCAAAGAGACTTGTGAGGCTGGAGGGTTGATTCCCAATTCTTCAGGGTCGGTTTCCCCCTCGCCATCCAGGTCGTTTATATTGTCATCACGGTTTTGAGATAAGTTATGCAAGGCTTGTTTGGCATTTTGGGATTCCATGGCGGTAGTTATAGCATCAAGGTAAGCCTCATTAGAGGTGGTGAGAAAGGTGCTTTTGCCTTTGCTGTTGCGCCTGGGTGATCTTATTGGGTGGATGGGGCTATATGCCGGGTTCATAACGTTGGGCAAGCCGTTGTCAAATGGAGCGGGTTCGTTGTCCCATTGAGCTGGTGTGTTGTTAATTTGAGTGGGTTCTGGTGTGCGATGAAGTGTTGGTGCCGCATTGTTTGCTGAGAGAAAATCTGACAGTTGTGGAGCGGTTGTTTGAGGTGGTGGGAGGTCTTTGGGAAGATCAGGAAACCAAGGAATGAATTGGTTGAGGTTAGGAGGTGGGTGGTTGACGTTAGGAGTGGAATGTAGGATGGTTTGGCTAGCTGGGGGGTCAAACGTGTTTGTTGGAGCTGGGCGAGTTGAGGACTCATGACCCTCATTGTCTGACTGCTCGTATTTGGCTTTTATTTTGTTGGTGAGAACTTCCAGATACTTGTATTCCTCGGGACTGCATGCGGGATGCTGAGCAAGCTCAGTGCATTTTTGCCAGAAGTCCAAACCTGATTTGCAGTGTTTTGGGGTGGAAAGTGGTAAGCAGGAGGTTTATTGTCATAAATCTTATGAGGAAACAGAACTTACATGATTGTTCATGACTACCAGACATTGTTGTTGCGTGGAAATACGTCTAAAGTTTGATGGAGGAGGAGAAAACGGTGTTGCTGTTGGTTGGATTGCAAAGTAAAACAGATGTCAGCTGCTGCTCCTGGGATTAAGTACCTTTTGCAGTGGGAATACAAGAAAGGGGAATATCAGCCCTTGTGGGGGGTTTGGGGGGGCACTTTGGGTGTGTAGGGGGCTTAGACGGGGGACTTGGGGCCTGATATGCATCTGTGGGCATTTCCCGGGGCCCTTTAGGCCAAGATGTGTCCCTTGCACATTTTTCCGGGGCCTTGGGTGCAATGGGGGGCTTGGGAGGGGGCCTAGTGGCACATTCACACCTTGAATGTGTCCATAGGGGCCACTGGTTCTAGTTGGCCCCTTTTGGCCAGGCCCAGGTGGCCCATCTGGCTCCTTTTGGCCAGGCCCGGCCCCTTTGGCCCAGGCCCATCTGGCCCATCTGGCCCCTCTGGGCCAGGCCCAGCTGGCCCATCTGGCCATCTGGCCCCTCTGGCCAGGCCCAGCTGGCCCATCTGGCCATCTGGCCCCTCTGGGCCAGGCCCAGCTGGCCCATCTGGCCATCTGGCCCTCTGGGCCAGGCCCAGCTGGCCCATCTGGCCCAGCTGGCCCATCTGGCCCAGCTGGCCCCTCTGGCCAGGCCCAGCTGGCCCAGGAGCGGGCGGGGTTTTGGGTGAGGGGCAGGGGGGACGGGGGGGGGCGCGGGGGATTGGGGGGAACGGGGGAAAAGGGGAGACGGGGGGACATCGACTTACTTGTCGATGTCCTGGCGGCTGGCTTGAGGTTGTCGGGCGGCTGGGTTGTTCCGGCGGCTTGGGTTGGTCAATCGGGAAGGGTGGGCTAGGCTGGGTCGTGCGGCGACCGGCTGGTACGTGGGTGGGGGCGGTCGGTCTGCTGGAGGGGTTGGTGAGATGGTGGTTGGGGAGGGATTTCCGGAGGGGGGGGGAGGGCCGATCGGCAAAGGATTGGGGGAGGGGGGCGGGTGGGGGCATGCTTATGTCATGTGTACATTGTTTTGTACGCATGACATCAGCATGTATATAGGAAGGGGTGTGCCCCTTCCTATATACATAGGTCGGCCGTCAGCTGATCTATGTGTATAGGCAGGGGCGTGCCCCCTGCCTATACACAATTGTTTTGTACGCATGACATCAGCATGTATATAGGAAGGGGCACGCCCCTTCCTATATACATAGGTCGGCGGTCCGCCGATCTATGTGTATAGGCAGGGGCGTGCCCCCTGCCTATACACATAAAAAGGGCGTGCGACCCACATGCCCTTTTCTGGCGGGGCGGGCGAACCACACACCTTTTTCTGATGAGGGTGTGCGACTGCACGCCTGCAGTGTCGCACACCTGTAGATGGGCGTGCGAACTGCACGCCCATCTACAGGCGTGCCCACGCCCAAGGATGGGCGTGCAGCCCGCACGCCAATAAAAAACAGGCGTGCGGGCAGCACACCTTTTTGTTTATTGGCGTGCGCTCAGCGTGGGCGTGCGCCAATGGGCGTGCGTTTATCAACGCCCTAGAATTTAATCTCATATTATCTGTCTTGCTCTTAGTTGCCACTGATGCTTGATAAGGTCCTGCCACAATTTATCATGAGCTTGAGAGTCTTTCATGGAGTGATAGTTGTCAATGAATTGTGAGAAAGATATCCGCCCATGGTGGACAACTTCAACTGGTGTGATAACAGCCAAAGGGTTTTGATAATAACAGTAATACAGGTATGAGTCTCTCTCATCATCCACAATCATGTTGTGGAGTATGATACAGGCCTTCATAATGTTCCTGAGGCTATGGTGTTTCCATCCTCTGACTGGACAAGATACAATAGCAAAACAAGCTTGAAGGACACCAAACGCTTGCTCTCAATCCTTCAAACAAGCCTCCTGTAATTTGACAAAATTCTTTTGATCAAGAACTTGAGGCTGAGACAAAGTCTTCACAATACTGACCAATCTGGGTAGATTCCATCTTCAAGGTAGTATCCATTTTCATAGTGAATCCCATTAATTGTGAAGTACAAAGATCCAGTGTTTCTCAAAAAATTACCTAATCCCTTTGGCTGAGATGCTGATTTGGGCCGCCCCTTGCCTAAGGCAAAATGGGTCCGGTCCCTGCGTGATGCTGAAGTTCAATGCTGGAGTCAAAAGGTAATCCTTGATGTAAGTACACCTACCCTTTGAAATCCGCTTCGTTGCTTGCAGTTATGTAACCACAACCACCTTATGCTGTTTAGCTGAACAATCTTGGGCATGCACATGAGAGTGAAGGTCTATTGATGATAGTCAAGCATGGTTGCAACGGCCCTAAACTCATTGTTGGGGGCAGTCCACTGGGAAACCAGTTCCTTGACATGTTCTCAAAGGAACTGGATCCATGTGCAAGCTTCCTGAATTTTGTCAGTGGGCAGCAAGTTATCCGGAAGGCGTCAGGGAAGATACCAGTGGTTATCACTCAAAGGAATCAAACCAAGATTTACAAGGCTACCAAGGATGGTGATGAAGATATTTACAACACATGTATGTTTATTTTATTGATCAAATGTGATGTCTAACATGTGCTGACAATTGTCAATTTTTATTGGTTTAGCAAAGAAACAAGACAACATTCCTTTGGTCAGAGTTAAGGCCAACAAATGTATTGGTAAGTTTCTAGTATTTCATTGCTAGTATTGACATATTTGGTACATAGTCTGATTTATCTTTTTCAGCCAAAGCAACACAAAATGCATGCCAAAAATGGCCCGGAAAAATACTGCCCAAGAGCTCTCAAAGAGGTCGCTCACTTTGCGTGTAAAGCAAAACAGTTACAACATTACAGTCCACGATTTCTGCGGCCAACCATCCAACATGTCAATCTTCCAAATGAAAAAAATCCTCCTGGCATTCGGAAAAGGTTTGGTGGAGCTGACTGGTACCAAAGAAGTTCAAGCAGCAAGTACTTTGGGTGTTGACAGAGATGAAGGCTTATGTCAAGCTGGCCAGCCAGGTATAGTATCCAGCCCGCCAAGAAAGAAAAAGAAATCCACTGCAACTGCGACCAAAATGGGATCCAAGAATAACAACAAGAAGAAAAACAACCAAAACAACCGGAATGCCCCATCTAGTCGAAAGAAGCGGCCTGGTGGTGGAAACTCAACTGAAGACAATCCCTTGCAGGAGGATTCCAATGACAATTCTTTGTCACACTTGGGTGAATCCCATGTCCCTGAAAATCCAAATTGCCCACCTCGGAAACGCACAAAGGAGCCTTCTATGCAAACTGATACACCACACCTCAACAAGCCTGGCAACCAAAAATCAATGTGTCCTCCAAATTTGACTCGTCAAAACAGACCGCAGCGTGCACGCAAAACTACGGTTAACCCCAAAGATTTCTCTTTGGATGAGTGTGAATCTGATGATTTTTCTGACGGCAATGATCCATCATATGAAGAAGAAATACATCCAGCTTTGGACTCTGACGTTTCTGACAACAATGATCTTGATGACAACATCTATGAAGACAAGTAAGGCTTCCAGGCTATCACATTTTTCTTGCTCTAAATTATGCTACAAATATTTGTTTCATCTACTATTGTATATCTAAATTGATTTGCCATCTGTAAAATTATGTTGTTACATGTAATGATAATATGAATCAAAAACAATCAATCATTGTTCTTGTGTAAAATGGTTGAAAATTTATAAACTGGTTATGCTTGAATGGATCTCAGGGACGGTTACTAGGCCTGAAAAGGCATACCTTTTGTAGTATGCAGTTGAAGCGCGGTCAAATGCATACTATAGTAGTATGAGTTGACCACAGGTGCTTTTTTTCCTCTTTTTTTCCTCTTTTTTTCCTCTTTTTTTCCTCTTTTTTTCCTCTTTTTTTCCTCTTTTTTTCCTGTTTTTTTCCTCTTTTTTTCCTCTTTTTTCATCTTTTTTTCCTCATTTTTATCTCATTTGATCATTATTTTTTCATCATTTGTTTATTATTTGTTTATCATTTGTTTATAATCTTTTTATCATTTTTTTCTCAATTTTTTAATATCATTTTTTTTTCTCATTTTTTTCTCTTTCTTTTCTCATTTTTCTATTATCTTTTTTTATCTCTCCTTTTTTTTTATCTCTCTCTTTATATTTTACATACTGCACAATTACTAGCATGAATTGTATTTATTTATGTACAATTTCATACACCTTGCTCGCCCCTTGAAAAATTCCTCAACAACTCCCAACTGGGTTGATCCACCTGGGTAACCAGGATTTATGATCTTTCCAATTTGGGAGAATTAGTAAGAGATTCACCATGGTGAGGGTGAGCATCCCAAAGCAGACAGTCACCACCAGAACTCCTGAGTGCTGACCATTGCACGCAAAAATGGTCAGTGTGTGAGACTGTATAGAGTCATCACAACTTGACAAGTGAGGTTAACACAAGAGGAGGCTGTTGGCACTGTCGCAGCTATAAAATCAACAGTTACTCTACATTTTAGTAACCACTCATCCCATTTTCTCTTGCAGTCCTAACGGCCCGGAGCCATCTTCCACTTACCTTTTTAATAACTCAATTACCCTGTCAAAGCTTCCATTTCGACTGAGCTCTATATCTATAGTTTATTTCCCAACCAAAACCTCCCTCCAATTTTTCTTGAACCAGAGTCCATCTCAATTGAATTCAACATGGATAATGCTCCTTTGCCTAGTGTTGAAGAAATAATAACTGAGATCGGACCCCCACCAACTCACTCCAACCAGTACCCCTTTGTAGAAAATATCTTCTCATTTGTACCACTTCCTTTCACAGAAGAACTTCCAGTATCCCCAGGGTCTCGGCTACCCTTAAATAACTTGAGAATGGTCCGGCGACTCGACAGATTACCTCCAAATTTCCCCTCAAACCCCCATTGCTTCACCATTCCTGGGAACTCTCAAAAAGATGCTCTAACCTTTGTCAATGCCATGCAAGCTACAGTAAGATGGAACTCACAAAGGGTCTGTCAAAATACCATACCTCCCATTGGATCCAGCAAGCAAAATGGACTTCCAGCTGAATATCACTTCCAGTTGGACTACAGTTTCCCTTGCCAAGGTGTCCATCATGCCCTTATCAACTCTTGGAAGCACAACAACCCCTCAATCAAGTGCAACTGCCAGGCCAGATTCTGGATTATGCACCATGCAGCTACAGATACCTTATGCGTTGAGTGGTTCTGGCAGCACAACCATGATCCATATTCAGTCAAAGACATGCGGATGTGCCGCTCCCCTATTGTTATTGAACGGTGGCTTACAGAAAAGGTACTTGCTGGACTCAAGTGGAAGGACATCCATTGGCTTCTTAATGCACCAAGTATTTTGCCTGTAAGCTACACTCTGGTTTTTGCATGCCTCACTTGAAAAATTGCTGCGATAAGAGTTTCTAATTCATTCAATTATGTTGTGTAGGTTGACCAGCACAGGATCAAGCCTGAAGGCCAAAAAATAAAGTACGGCCATGTCCGGTATTTGATTGGTACTCACACCAAAGTATTGGCCCGGAGAGATCCTAACGTCTTCACATCACTCAAGATGTGGACCACACACCTGAACAGTCAAGGATGGTTTACATACACACCACATCTCATTGACTCGGGTGATTTCCTCATGGTGCTCCAATCTCCATGGCAGAGGCAGATGATGATGACATACGGCCCAAGTGTCATCCTCATTGACAGTACACATAACACAGTGTCAAATTTTTTCCTCTCAGGCGGAAGAAAAATTAGTCTTTACACCGCTCTTGTCCGCAATGCAGTTGTGGGGAAAGGCCTGCCAGTATGTTGGGCTTTCACCAGCTCAGCCTGCAGTTGTGGGGAAAGGCCTGCAAGTATGTTGGGCTTTCACCAGCTCAGCCGCCACGTGATTTACAACATCCTCCTCCAAGCCATTCTACCGGTTCACTAACATGCTTTCATCCTCTGAAAATCTTAGTGAACCGGTAGAATGGCTTCTCAGATGGCTGCAAAACTCCACTGGTCTTGTCCCACAGACCATCATGAGCGACTGTGCTCTTTCTATCCGACAGGCAATACTACATGTGTATCAGGACCTGCAAGAATTGGCACCAAGGCACCTCTGGTGCTGGTTCCATGTCCTGAAGGCTTCTAAAGGACAGGCAAGAAATTACTTGCACAACCTTGCAGCCAAAGCAACAGCAGAATTCACAAAAATTCTCTATGCACACTTGGATCTGTTGGTGCCACTGATCAAGTTTTTGGCCAAGTGGAAACAAATCAAGCCATAATTTGTGACTTATGTCACTGGTCAGTGGGGCAAAAACTTGGTCCATTGGGCAGCATTCTTTCAGGTATGTAAAATCAACAGAAACTACATATAATGCCAATGTAGGCTATCATCCTGACAATCACAATTCTTCATACTAGAACCATTCCTACCAGGGAATCAACACCAACAACTACACCAAAGCTTGGCACCGGGTGCTCAAGTCTAGGTATATACCCCCTCCCAAAAAGGGCGTTGATAAACGCACGCCAAGCGCGCACGCCAACGCCAACCCGCACGCCAATTTTTTTTGGCGTGCGGGGCCTACACGCCATTTTTTTTTGGCGTGTAGGGTCTACACGCCAAAATAAATTGGCGTGTGAGACCTGCACGCCAAAAATGGCGTGTGGTTCCCACACGCCATTTTTTTTTGGCGTGTGGGCCCCGCACGCCAATTGTTTGGCGTGCGCTCTCACACGCCAAACAATTGGCGTGTGGGAGCGCACGCCAAACAATTGGCGTGCGGGGCCCACACGCCAATTGTTTGGCGTGCGGGTCCCCCCTCGCTCACATAATCGAGTGGGAGGGGCCACTCGATTACGTGAGCGAGGGCGGCTGACGACGTTGTACAACCTCGTCAGCCGGGAGGAAGTCCTCCCGGCCGACGAGGCTATACAACCTCGTCGGCCAGGAGGACTTCCTCCTGGCTGACGAGGTTGTATAGCCTCGTCGGCCGGGAGGACTTCCTCCCGGCCGGCGAGGTTATACAACCTCGTCAGCCAGGAGGAAGTCCTCCTGGCCGACGAGGTTGTATAGCCTCGTCGGCCGGGAGGACTTCCTCCCGGCTGACGAGGTTATACAGCCTCGTCAGCCAGGAGGACTTCCTCCTGGCCGACGAGGTTGTATAGCCTCGCCGGCCGGGAGGACTTCCTCCTGGCCGACGAGGTTGTATAACCTCGTCGGCCAGGAGGAAGTCCTCCCGGCCGACGAGGCTATACAACCTCGTCGGCCAGGAGGAAGTCCTCCCGGCCGACGAGGCTATACAACCTCGTCGGCCAGGAGGACTTCCTCCTGGCTGACAAGGTTGTATAACCTCGTCAGCCGGGAGGAAGTCCTCCCGGCTGACGAGGTTATACAACCTCGTCAGCCAGGAGGACTTCCTCCTGGCCGACGAGGTTGTATAGCCTCGCCGGCCGGGAGGAAGTCCTCCCGGCTGACGAGGTTGTACAACGTCGTCAGCCGCCCTCGCTCACGTAATCGAGTGGCCCCTCCCACTCGATTATGTGAGCGAGGGGGGACCCGCACGGCCGGCCTCGCTCACGTAATCGAGTGGTCCCTCCCACTCGATTATGTGAGCGAGGGGGGACCCGCACGCCAAACAATTGGCGTGCGGGGCCCACACGCCAAACAATTGGCGTGCGGGGCCCACACGCCAAACAATTGGCGTGCGGGGCCCACACGCCAATTTTATTTGGCGTGCGGGGCCCACACGCCAAAAAAAAATGGCGTGTGGGAACCACACGCCATTTTTGGCGTGTGGGTCTCACACGCCCTTTCTTTTTGGCGTGTAAACCCTACACGCCAAAAAAAAATGGCGTGTAGGCCCCGCTCGCCAAAAAAAATTGGCGTGCGGGTTGGCGTTGGCGTGCGCCGTTGGCGTGCGTTTATCAACGCCCTCCCAAAAAACGGCGAATAGATGAGGTAATACATATACTCATTGACCAGGCGGAGCCGACACTCCTCAACAAGCATGCCCGAGTTCAGGAGGGACACCAGGAGCAAAAATGGAGTCATTTTCAAAGGGTATCCAAGCGACTTGCAGATGGGTACACTGATGAGGCATTACACATCCTAGGAGTGCAGATTCACGTTTTCCCTGGCCATGTGAGTGGTCATTCACTTCCTGTTTGATGGCTATTAAACAACTGATGACTACATGTTTTGACTTATAGTATCTAATCAGCTCCTTTACAAACCCTACAAACCATAACTTACCGGGTTGCCTTTGATGATCCTGGAGGTGGCCTCAAAGGCAGGGTCACCGACTGCAGCAGCTGCTCCTTTGAAAGACATGGCAGTGCATGCAAGCACATGTTCTATCTGGCACGGTATTCAAAGCGCCTGATTGTTGAACGTGTAGTCATCAGGCCCGCCACCATGACTCGTGATTACCTTGTAGGTGGGTCAACTACCCCGCGACTGGACTCAGTTGAGTCAAACCTCGAAATTGAATGCCTCAACCATCATGGTGGACGGCCCCGTTCACCTCATCTCCATGTTGTAGCCAGCACCCATCCAGAAAAACGCTCTTGCAAGCATTTGGATGACAACATAGAGATCATCACTGCTGCACACCTGCAACTAGGCAAGCAATACGGGCGACCAATTTCACCTTAATCACATGTCAAAAAACATTCCCGCTTGGATTCAGATGATGAGATTGAGTTCTTAACAGCACACCCTCAACTTACCAAATCAAAGGAACCGATTGACTTCGACAGGACATACACATGCCATGCTGAACCTCAAGTGTCCCAACAATCTGGGCCGTCTCAAAACAACAAATCTAGCGAAGTCAAGTTGGCCGAGGGTGCTTGTGAATTTGGAAACCTTAGATCATTCAGAAGTGGTCTGACTACTTTGCAGAGGGCTTTTAAGTCGCTGTTGAGGGTCAGGGCGAGGCGGCAGTTAAGTGCAACAATGTTGGTCAAGGCCGCCGAGCATTTCAAGGATCTCGCACATACTATATGTGAGATGCTTGAGCTTCAGTGTCTGGGCGAAATACAGACCAAATCAACTACCTTCTCGGCAGTGAAAGATGCTTGCAAGATGAATTGGACAGAGATGGATTTGCTTATCACTGAGATGCTGGCAGTCGGATGGTTGGCAGTGAAGAGAGCAAATTCTCTCCTGGAAAACTTGAAGAACAAGCACAGGTTTTGTCTTACCTGCCCAGCTGTTGTCATGATCTTATTTTGGGAGAGGTGCTATGAGCTGGTGGGGAAGCTGGAGGATGGAGGGGTATTGGCAGCCCAAGTACAAATTTGATGAGTGTGTGCCCTACCGGCAATTGAGAAAGCAATGAATAGACACCAAGCAATGTGGCTGGAGAATCAGGCAAGGTGAACTGGCTTTTAACTGTTGTTATTCCCTGGTGTGCTCATGCTGCTGCAACATTGTTTGCATGCTACGGTTGTGACCAGCAGTTGCATTGGGCTCATCTCAAGATGTACCCTGAAATAGCAATCCACATTCTTTGATCTTTGTTACCTCATCACACTGTTGTGATGGATCATGCTGTAACCACATTATTTATGCATTTATGGGATGGTTACCTAAGGTCTTTCTGTTGAAAGATTCATGCAACGCCACCTCGCTGGTTGTGACCTGCGTCACAACCAGCGAGGTGAATGCAGCGTGTCCGGGTGTTACCGAGACGTCTCGGTAACACACGGGGGAACGGTTTCACGGCTGCTATATCGTACATGCGGTGTGTACCTCTGCTAAGGCTGCGGCGAGGTGCCCCGGCACAGTCGATGTAGGGTAGCTCCCCGCGGTGAAGATGGCCTTACAGACCTTACCATCCTCAAAATATCGTGCCATACAAGTCATTCGACCCGAGAAACAGAAACACAAGAACATCAAACACGAAGTATACTGTTCGTCGCATTGTAAAACTATACAATCGCTTGGATGGGTGTTCCTAATCAGACGGTCTATCGAGATCCCTGGGCAAAGAGGGAAGCCTGGCGTCAGGTTGAGTTAAAACTTTCACCATCTTTGTGATTTGAAATTCGAATGATTATTCTGATTTATTTATTTTTTGGTCGTCGGTTGTGTGATTCAGCATCCAGTGTTTTCAAGACGAACACAGTCAGCCGATTCGCTTTGTTTTTATTTTTCTTTTCCGCAATTCTTATGATTAAACTTCTGGGGGTTCATGTGATCTTGAAAGAATCAAGAACATGTTTCCAGGTTTCGGGTTAGCTCTGATCGCCTTTTCGGGATACGTAGCATGGGACAACCTGTCCTCGCCGAACTCAAAGACGATCCAGGAGCTTCGGAAGCAGTCGGAAGAGCAGATCAAGCAGAAGGATAGTTTGCTTGGCTGGATCACTGGCCAAGGTGACAAGAAATGAAGGAGGAACTTAACGACTTGCAGATGTTAACAGTACTACCTCTCCTCTTCGATTACCTTGTAGACAGATAGTGAATTCCATCCTTCCGACAATTCAGCAAAACTGACAACGAGTCTATAACAATATCATTGTAACCAGACAGAGAGAAATGTGTGTCAACTTGTTGATAAGATGGCTAGTGCCAACCTATGTATGCTCTCGACTCAAACTCGGGGACCCGAACCCATTCGAGTATCTGATATCAATATCGACGATCCCCGACTAACCGAGATACAGACTCAAGAACACGCTGAACATGTCAAGGCCGCATTCAGCCAACGAAGAGAGCAAAGATGTTGTAACCCAGTAAGGGGTTACATACTTTGTCACTCGCCGCAGCCTCCAATCTCTCCCATAAGACTGCAGAGTCAGATGGGAGAGACGAAATACATACTTTATGCACACTTCACCACAACAGGTTATGAGCCTTTGACGCTATAAATTTTTTTTTCTTTATCATCATCCCTCTAATAGATACTAATCATATCTATTAAAGTAAACATTTGTCTAATCAACATACGTTTACGTCTCTTGCCTTTTTTTTTCTCTCTTATTCGATAAACCTTATACCATTTTTCACCCACTTATCTCCTCATATTAGATTTTCAAACTTCTTTCAAAACTAAACCTTGCTGAAGGGCTAAACGGACTAGCCATCTGTTGAAGTTACTGGTTATTGGCATAACCATAACGCCGCACAGCAGGAGTCGGGTGGCGAACTAAGTTTTTTTTTCTCCCCTTTTTACTCCTCCCTATTATCCTTGTTACATCTTTTTTTCTTTTCTTACATTTTTCTTCTATCGCGCACTATCCCATTACATTTTAAAAAAAATAAAAATAAAAAAATAAAATAAATAAACAAAAAAAATAAAATAAAATCAAAATAAATCGATTAAATTTTTTTTCTTTTTACATTTCTTTCTCAACATGTTGACTCAACCTACGAACATACCTACGGGATCGTCTAGTGGATCGGTCATTGGACATCATTTGAGGGGCAACTCACGAAGTGGATTGGTGTCGGACTCAGGGGGCGAACTGGACGGTTGGAGGATTGACGGTTTGGGCGGAGCGAGGAAGATGGAGGGCCTTTTTAACTCAATAGCGAACAACGAGGGACGACCAACTTTAGCGGATGAGACAATTAGGGTGGAACGACGAGCCGGAAGTTCGGAGCGTAGAGCACCAGCACCTCATCAAGTACCAGTGTACCATGGTAATGGACTATGCTTTTTATTACTGAGAAACAAAGACCAAACTTTATAATAGAAATGAGTTAGATAAAAATGTAATACATGTTTGATAGAGAAGAGAATATTTACCGCTTATAGTGATAAGTGTTATGTAGACAACCACAATCAAAGAATAGGTAAAGGAAGGAACTAAAGGGGCTTAATTGATTAAGGAAAGAATTAGTCGATGTAGGGATTCAAGGAGAAAGGATGATGATTGGTTTTGATGTTGATTCTCACCAAATTGGTAAAGATGCCGTGTTCAGTAGAGATAGTAGCGAGGTAATCGACAAGTCGACGTTGATGCAATTTAGAGTAGAGAGGATAGTCGACGAAGTCGATGTTAAGGAGCTTGTGAACTGAAAGAGAGAAGAATAATGGAGAATTGGTAATACGAGGAAGCGGATTGAAGATGGTGGTAATATGAGGAAGCGGATTGGAGATGGTGGTGATACAAGGAAGCGGATTGGAGATGGTGGTGATACAAGGAAGCGGATTGGAGATGGTGGTGATACGTGGAAGCAGGTTGTAACAATGATTATAGCAACACATGATGTGAGTGTTCAGAGGATTGATTAAGAAGATTGAAGAGGAAGAGATAGATAAGGAGATATGAGAAGAGGAGCGGGAATGGGAATAAGGAGTGAGGATGAGGAAAGAAGGTTTATATAGAATAAAGAAAAGTGAAGAATGAGATTGTGATCTTTTGGAATTTAATTAAGAGGAAGTCCGAGGTTAAAGACTGAGCGTAGGCGTTCACAGATATCGGCATTTCAACACCCCCCTCAATTTGATGAGAATTGAACTTCTACCAAAAAACATCTTTCTTGAAGTCGACTTAATGATTCACCATTGCTTGGTTTCGTTAAGGCGTCTGCAATCATTTCTTCAGTCGGGATTAGTTTGACTTGTATTTCATTGTTTTGATTCATTTTACGAAGTTGTTTTATCTTAATGTCAAGATGTTTTGTTTTAGAGTTTGATCCAAAGATTTTTAATTTTTCTAACAAGCCTTGATTGTTGATGTGAAATTGTGTTGGGTTTAGATTGCTGTTCCAGAGTTCTTCAACTAAATATTTGATCCATTGATTTTCTTGGACTCCGTCTGATAGAGCGTTCATTTCAGCTTCTGTTGATGACATCGTAATATTTCGCTGCTTTTTACTATTCCAGGAAACTGGACAGGATTTCCAGAAACAGATTGATCCACTTCTGGACAATCTGGTTTCCAGGTCATCTGCCCAAGTGGCGTCGGTGTAGTGTTGTAAGGCGCTAGAGTCATCTGACAAATCTGGTCGAAGTGTTAGAGAGAGATCAATTGAACCGGCCAGGTATTTCCAACAATGAATGATTTGTTTCCAGTGTTGGATTCCGGGTTCATTATTGAAACTAGACAATATTGACACAGCTGGAGCCAGATCTGGTCGTGTTCGACATGATAAATAGTTCAAGATCCCAGTGTGCGTTCGATAGTTGATTTTTAGTTTTTCAAACTCTGCTTTCTCGTGTGCTGTAGCTGATTGTAGTTTCACCCCAACCGACAAAGGGGTCTTCACTGGTCGACATTCATTCATTCCAGCTATTTCCAAACCCTTTTCAATGAGCTTTCTTTGAGACAATTTGATGGAGTTGTTTTCGACCATGAGATCCATCCCGAGTAATGTGTCTGGACCATGAGCTGATGAGTTGGGGAATCGTTGAAGAAAGAGGATCTTGAACGCTTCTACATTACCAATGACGATCAGGTCATCTACATGGAAAAAGATAGCAGAATGTTTGTCGTTGTGGACAAACAGGCATGGATCTGAAGTGGATTGAGTAAAGTTGATTTCGATGAACCACAAGGTAAGTGTTTCATACCAGTTGGCTGGTGCCTGTTTTAATCCGTATAGGGATTTCTTGAGCTTTAAATAAGGTGCTTTTTGCTTTGATCCATCGGGAGTTTTGATGTATAATTCTTCTTTGAGAGGTGCAAATAGAAAGGCGCTCTTTACATCGAATTGTCAAATAGAGAGTTTCTTATCAAGTGCAAAAAGCAACACAATTAAAAGCGTGGTGAACTTCCCGGTAGGTGAAAAAGTGTTGTCGTAATCCTTTCCAGCAATTTGATGAAATCCCTGAATGCACAGACGAGCCTTCTTCCTTTCCAAAGAGGATAGAGTAACAGGTTTTGTTTTATAAGTCCAGATAGTTCGTAGAAACGATTCTGGCTTATTCCACTCATCCTCCCATACTTCATGGCCTTCTATATTACAGAGTTCTTCATCGGTAGCTTCAAGCCATTCTTTCTTGTTGGTTGATTTCATGGCTTCAGAATAAGATTTGGGGTCTCTTGACAGATAAGAGTATTTGATGGGTTTAACTCTATCAGTTCGATCTCGAAGGGTTCTTCCTTCAGGTATTAGATTATTCACTATTTCGTCTTCGTGATCGTCTGAGTCATTTTCAGTTACTGACTCTTGTTGTTCAGAATCAATAAGAAATTCTTCTGAGTTCGTCGTGAGTTGAGGAGAAGGATCTTCATCGTCAAAAAATTCAACAGAGAATTCAGATTCATCATTTGTTGGATTTATTTTAGGAAAGTCGAGAAATTTGATATGTTTGGTGTCGAGCATTCTTCCAGAGTCTGTATAAATTTTATAGGATCTCAGTTCTTCTTTGAAACCAACGAGAGTACCTAATCCTCCTTTTTCAGAAAGTTTAGATCCCGTTCGTTCAGGAAGATAGAGATAGGATACCCTGATTCCAATTGGTTTAAAAAATTCAAGAGGCAACGAGCGATTTTTGAACAATTCAAATGGTGATTTCTTGGATCTGTGTGCTGGTATTTGATTAAGCGTTAAGGTACTGGCCGCAATTATTTCACTCCAGAATCTTTTATTCAGGCCCGAGTCTTTGAATATTGCACGAGTAGATTCGAGTATGGTTCGATTAAATCTTTCAGCAAGGCCGTTTTGTTGCGGTGTGTACGCATCAGAGTATCTTGCCTTGATCAAATGTTTTTTGCAGAATTCTTGGAGATGTTTGTTTATGAATTCAGTCCCTCTGTCTGAATGGATGACGTTAGGATAGTAACCAAATTGACGAGCTTCCAAATCTATGATTTGTTCGAGAGTTTCGGCAACTTCTGATTTACTCTTCAATGGAAGAGCAGCACAGTATCTAGTACAGCTATCTACTACTGTCAGAAAATATCGATGTCCTTCTTGAGAAGATGGAGATATGGGGCCAACTACATCCAAGTGAATTTCTTCAAAGGGTTTATCTGCCACTGAGTGTCGAGAGTGAAAGGATCCTCTGGTAATTTTAGAAACAGCGCATGCTTCACAGGCACTGTAGTCCTTGATGGGAATACCGAGTCGTTGTCTAATTCGGTGATAGCTTACATGCCCCAGGGATTTGTGCAGCATTTCGCTAGTTGAGAGCAGACTTTGATGCCTTAGGTTTGAGAAATGAATAGTGGGCAAATTGCACTCATAGTGACCGGTCATAACTTCTGAGTTATTTTTAAGTATGTGAAAGGTGTTCATTTCAAAGTGAATGGAGTGACCATCGAGAACAAGACAGCGAACAGACAGTAGATTTACAGCAATATCAGGGACAAAGAGAACATTGTGAATGGTGATGTCACCGAATTCATTTGATAGTTTAATTAAACCCGTTCCCTTGATTTTCAATGATTCGGATCCGGAGCTTGTTCTTACGAAGCCTTCTTCTTTGAGGGTAATTGCGAAGAACAGGTTAAGATTTGATGTCATGTGAGCAGATGAACCAGAATCGAGAATGAATGAGGGAGATGGATGCGAAAATGATGAGAGAAAGCTGCTGACACTGTTCTCAAATCGATTTGGAGTAGATGAAGCATCTTCTGATGTGGGTCGAAGCTTTGGATACAACATCCAGCACTTTTCCTTAGGATGTAAGGCCAATGTGTTATGTGCATTGGTTTTACATCTTCTAGAGGCATCGGTGAAGAGGGACACCTGTTGGGACGGTCCGGCTTTTGTGGATCGACGATTTATCGCAAGATTGTGGCCATGTATACGGATGTGATCAAGTATTTCGTCTGGAGTGGTAAGACCGCTCTGAGTGATGGTAGTTTTCATGCTATCCATTTCGGTGGTCCTCGGAAGCTTTTTTAGGATTTCGTAGCCGATGATGTCCAGATCTATTTGGATACCGACCTCCAGCATCTCATTGATGAGAGTTTTTATTTGGGTGATGAAGCTTTTGATGTCTGATTCGTCAAAGGCAAGATAGGAGAACTTGTTCCAAACTCGAGCTCGATTGGCTCCATGTTTGGAGGCAAAGTATTCGATGATGGCCATCCAGATCTTGAGAGCATCTCCTCGATTTTCTTTAGTCATGATGTTGGACTGCACTTCTATGTCAAGCTTGGAAGTCATTATGGTTTGGATAAAGAGTTCGTTGTTGCTGGAGATGTTGCCAGTGTGAAGTGTAAAAATTTCCTTGACATTGAGGTTTTCGAAAAGATTCATCATTCGTTCCTTCCAGCTTGTGAAATTCTCCTGAGTCAACGATGGAATTGATTTGATGGCTGTTTCAATGGCTAGAGCCTTTAGTTTTTCGGATGACACAAAGGAGTCTGACATTTTTGATGTAGTGATTGTAGGTTGTAGCGTTGGCGTTTGGTCTTTTTTCTTGATGTCTTCAGCGTTTTTCGACATAGGTTTGTTGCACTGGTTTGGCGTATTTCGACTGTTAATTGTAATGGACTATGCTTTTTATTACTGAGAAACAAAGACCAAACTTTATAATAGAAATGAGTTAGATAAAAATGTAATACATGTTTGATAGAGAAGAGAATATTTACCGCTTATAGTGATAAGTGTTATGTAGACAACCACAATCAAAGAATAGGTAAAGGAAGGAACTAAAGGGGCTTAATTGATTAAGGAAAGAATTAGTCGATGTAGGGATTCAAGGAGAAAGGATGATGATTGGTTTTGATGTTGATTCTCACCAAATTGGTAAAGATGCCGTGTTCAGTAGAGATAGTAGCGAGGTAATCGACAAGTCGACGTTGATGGAATTTAGAGTAGAGAGGATAGTCGACGAAGTCGATGTTAAGGAGCTTGTGAATTGAAAGAGAGAAGAATAACGGACAATTGGTAATACGAGGAAGCGGATTGAAGATGGTGGTAATATGAGGAAGCGGATTGGAGATGGTGGTGATACAAGGAAGCGGATTGGAGATGGTGGTGATACAAGGAAGCGGATTGGAGATGGTGGTGATACGTGGAAGCAGGTTGTAACAATGATTATAGCAACACGTGATGTGAGTGTTCAGAGGATTGATTAAGAAGATTGAAGAGGAAGAGATAGATAAGGAGATATGAGAAGAGGAGCGGGAATGGGAATAAGGAGTGAGGATGAGGAAAGAAGGTTTATATAGAATAAAGAAAAGTGAAGAATGAGATTGTGATCTTTTGGAATTTAATTAAGAGGAAGTCCAAGGTTAAAGACTGAGCGTAGGCGTTCACAGATATCGGCATTTCAACACATGGTCCGGTTCCTCCTGTAGCTGCTCAGACTGATGGCGCGACACAAGAACGCAGGGATTTCGAGGCTGCAGAATTCGCTCTCAAGCAATCGATGCTGGTCTCCACAACGGTATCGGCGGTAGTTGGAGGGATCAGGGCGGACAATGTGTTGAAGGCGGATGGGGCAAACTTTGCTACGTGGCTGAGAAAGTTGCGCGAGATCGGACGAATGAGTCTAACGACGGCTGGTTTTTTCGAGAAGCCTTGTTCAAACTCGACATTCGAGAAAATTGGCAGAGCAATTTTTCTGGCATCGATACACCGGTCGCTGGTAAGTGACGTTCAAGAAATGCGCTCAGTGCATGGAATGTTTGAATCGGTCAAGGCGAAGTTCCAGACGGTTTCGAGGGCGGCAAAATTGAATGTGTGGCAACGTTTTATGGATTTCAAGGTCAATGCAGATGCTCCGACCGGGGGCATTGCGTCGTCCCTGCGAGATCTCTACACAGAACTGAAGTCGCTGAACACGAGAATGCATTCGGACGCTTTCCTTGGTTTCCTTTTCCAATCGGCGGTCATGAACTCCTCGGCTCCCTTCAAGACAGTTTTTGAACAGCGTGTCGAGCTGGCTGTACAACAAGACCCACAGTCAGCATGTCCGACTTTTGACTCCCTGATCCATTTGTATGATGTTTGCAAAAGACAAAGCGACCTGTCTTCGCGCACATCCAACTCCAGTCCTTCTTTCTCTTCGACGGAACCTCCTACGGCTTTGGCAACATCTTTGCCGCAGGATGAAAATTTTGACTGTAACGCCTATCTTGCAACTGTGGATCAAGACGAGTGGACCGACGCGCTGGACTTTTATGCTCTGACGGCAAGCAGATTCTGGAACTGTGGAGGTGACAGCCATTATGCAAGAGATTGCACGAGGAAATCTTCCGGGTCATTACAACATGACACCCGGGGTGGAAATCAAGCAGTGGGTACACTTGTAGGGACGATTTATGGACAACTGCCTAGTGGGATGCAAGTTTCATCGGGGAGATTCCCAAATTTGTCGAATAAGAAGAACTTCAAGAATCACAACAACAATCAGGATCACGCGCGACGGCTTGCGGATTACTACCGACCCCGACCCTCCTCGGTGCAACCCCATTTGGAAAAGGAGGACAACAAGCCATTGGGACCATCGGGGTCAGGCAGCAGGGTGTTGGTTCAGGCTGTCGAGATTGATGGTCTGCCGGATGACCTCGATAACTTGGCTTTCAACTCTATGAGTTTGGGTGAAGATCTTGTAAGTCCGACAGTGATTTTTGATACCGGTGCCTCCCACGGGTTCACAGGATCTAAGAACTTCCTGCATGATTTTCGTCTTCTGAAATCTCCAATTCCGGTGTCGGTAGCTACCAGTGGAGCTGATGCCGCCATCACAGGCATTGGATCACTGAGAGTCCGTCGACGAGACGGGAATGTCATTATCATAAGACATATGTTGTATTTTGAGCAAGCCAAAGCAACCCTTTTGTCAATGGCCGTGCTACGGAAAGCTAATGCTCTGGTGACTTACAATAATTCCGCAGATTGTTTTCTGATCAAGGATTGTCAAGGCAATTTCCTTTTTGATTGTCCTTTTGATCGAGCACGCAATAGGTGGTGCCTCAATGCCGTGTTGATATCAACCAATGGTTACAATCCATCTCAAGAGCAATTTGTTTCAATGCTACAGATAACGACCCCGCAACCGACAACTGTTGCTTCTCCTGTTCCAATTTCTTCCCATTTTTCTCATCCCGCCAACACCTTATCATGTCATTTGCCTATGCCCATAGACCATTCTCTTCCACATGCAATTCAATCTTCTTCTTCTGAACTGACCATTAAGCAAGCATCAATGTTTGAGACTAATCACAATGAGTTTTTCAAAGAAGGAATCAGACAATCGTTGGGATACAAGTGGAGTACTGAATCACTTACAAAAATGAGGCTGAACTTCTATTTTATCACAGATGCTTTGGACATAGTAGTTTGCAACAAATACAACGATTGATTCAACATGGTCTTGGTACCGGCCTGCCGACTAGTTTGCCAGAAGGAAAGATTCACTGCCCTGTATGTGTGATCAACAAGAGCACTCGGCATAATCCTCTATCATCAACCCAGCGACCCTTGGTAAAAATGGATATCCTGGCTGTCGATTTAATTGGACCTTTTCAGGTGAAGTCTGTCGATAAGATGAGGTTTCTCCTGACTATGCAAGACGCAGCTACAGGATATGCTTTTGCAAAGCCGCTGAGAGCAAAAGATGAAGCTACTGATCACATCATTAGTACCCTGATGCGTATGAAACAACTGACAGGCAAGTGGATAGGAATCCTCCGAAGTGATAATGGGGGCGAATTCAGTAATAAGAAACTTGCAAGTTGTCTGTCGGCTAATGGTATCATTGCAGAGAAATCACTACCCTATCATCATTACCAGAACGGAATGATCGAGCGATTTAATAGGACGATTCAAGACATGGGTTGGACTGTTTTGTTTGACAGCGGACTCCCCAACGAGTTCTGGAGCTACGCTTTTGTATGGGCAGCTCACATTCTCAACAGAATCCCAAATGCATCCAGCAAGGCTATCACCCCATACGAGGCTTTCTTTGGCTTGAAGCCCACTTACAACACTTTCAAACGTTTTGGAGCTGTTGGGTATGTCCATATACCGGTGGAATTGCGAAAGAAATTGGATGTGCGAGCGGTAAAAGGTCAAGTGATTGCACACCTTGAGGTAAGCAAAGGTTGGCTGTTTTGGGTGCCGGAGGAGAATTGTTTCATATCCTCGGCGATGGTGCAATTCCCGGACGACAAGCTCAAATGTACTGATCAAATAGATCTGAGGAAGGGTAATGTACAGCCGGAAAATAACAAGTTGTCCATTGATTATATCATGAATCTTATGTGTCTCGGTGATTTCACCAAAGAATTGGAATTCAGTGATCAGGAGCTAATCGTCGACAAGATAATTGATTTGTGTCAGTTCTATGCTATAGGGGTGCCTCAATCATTCAAGAAAGCGATGAACTCACCGGACAAAGAGGCGTGGTCAAAAGCAATAGCTGTGGAGTTGAACAACCTTGAACAGATGCGTGTTTGGACAATGCAACTCATGCCGGAGGACAAGAAGGCGTTGAGTGGACGATGGGTTTTTGCAACTAAGAACGACGGAGTGAATGGGATTTGTTTCAAGGCACGTTTTGTGGCTAAGGGTTTTACCCAAGTTGCAGGGGTAGATTTCAACGAAACTTTTGCCCCAACGGCAACTTTTGTATCACTTCGCTTATTACTGACCATAGCAGCTTCAAAGAACTGGCCCGTGCACAGCTTCGATTTCGTGGCTGCCTATCTAAACTCCCCGATTGACGAAGAGGTCTGGGTGAAACCGCCTGAAGGATTAGACGCGCCGCCAGGCCATGCGATGTTGCTGCAAAAGGCTTTGTATGGGACGCGCCAAGCGGCACGGTGCTGGTGGTTACATCTGAAAGCAGTATTGGATAAGTTCGGTTACTCACCATCTCAGTATGATAACAGCTTGTATATTCTCAGACATAACGAGCATCAAGGGGTTATATGGCTTCATGTCGAGGACGGTGTAATTACCGCTTCAGATGAGCGCTTGTTGAGGAAACTGGAGTCGGACCTCAAGGAAATACTGAAGATCAAATGGTCACATTCTCTCGACACCATAGTAGGTTTGAACGTCAAAAGATGCAATAAAGGTTTTGAACTTTATCAAAAGCCGCTGATAGAGAGCGTTTTAGCTGATCACTGGGATGGAGTTGCGACAGCGGCTACGCCACTACCACCAAATTTTAATGCAGTTACAGGGGATGAAGGCGATGCAACACAGTCGGGGAAGTTTCTATCAATTATTGGAACTTTGAGTTACCTTGCAGTAGGTACACGACCGGATATTTGTTTTGCAGTGAATTACCTTGCACGTTATGCAGCGAAGCCGGGGCCTTTGCACTGGAAAGGTTTAAAGCATCTCATTAACTACATAGTGGGGAGCAAAGATCTAAAACTCTCTATTTTTCCAAAAGAAGATACTAACCCACTTCAAGTATTTGCTGACGCATCCTGGGGTGGGGAATTTGCTAGATCAACCTATGGGGTATTGATCACATTTCTTAATTGTCCAATTCTCTGGATATCCCGCAGACAGCAGACAGTGGCATCCTCGACGTGCCATGCCGAGTATATGGCACTTGGTGTTGCTACTAGACAGGCATTATGGGTAAGACACCTGTTACGCGATGTAACAAGGGAATTTTATGTGGGACATCTGTTTTGTGATAACCAATCTGCTGTCAAGGTGGCCACGGACAACTCTTCAAATAAGCGGACTAGACATACTGACCGTGATTTCTATATCACTAATGAGGCTTTGTTCCAAAAAAAGACTTTGCTGTCATGGGTGGGAACAAATGATCAACTAGCGGACATACTGACAAAAAATTTGTCTGCTGAAGAGTTCAAGAGGCAAAGGGGGCGTATTGTTAAAGATTTAAATTGAATTTCTTTTCTTGTTGTTTCTATTTTGATAACGTCTACATATTTTCATTTCTTTTCTTCTTTTCTCCATCACAATTTGTACGTATCTTGATATGGTGGGGTCTGCGGCGAGAGGGGGGGTGTTGTAACCCAGTAAGGGGTTACATACTTTGTCACTCGCCGCAGCCTCCAATCTCTCCCATAAGACTGCAGAGTCAGATGGGAGAGACGAAATACATACTTTATGCACACTTCACCACAACAAAAGAAAACTAAAGAAAGTAAGATCTAAACAAAGTCAAAGCTCCAGTGAGGAGTGTGAAGTGTTCTACTTCCGGTTAAGGCATTAAGCCCGATCCTACCTTTCTAGGTAACTAACCCGCCACTTCTCCTTCCTTATCCTATCCGATAAGTCAGCCGCTCTCGGCCTTCTCAGCCGCTCTCGGCCTTCTAAGCCACTCTCGGCCTTCTCTCTCCTTGTATTACTTCTTCCGATAGAACCTTATACGGCCTTAGGCCGAACTCCAAGTATCCACCTTGTATATTAGCTATAACCGGGCAGAATCTATCCTAGCCCGGCCATATTTTCCTCTCCATATAATTGTAACAAGAATCCCATCAGATGGGATTCCCTATATTCTCTCTTGCCTATAAAAGGATCCTCTCTTTCCCTGAAGCAATGGATCCTCAGCTTAGCTACTCGTACTTTCCTGAACCTAAGAAACCGGCGAGCATCACAGAAATATTTCTGTGAGTCTAAAAAACTATTTTTTCCTTTATCCTCTTCCTTTCCCCCCTCTGATCATAAAGCGTTAAAGGAACTCGAATAAAAGAAAAAAATCCGTATACTCACAAACAGTTTAAAATAAAACAAATTAACAAAACAGGCCCCCCTAAAAAAATAGATCTACACAATATAACCAAATTACCTTCATCCTACTCTACCAGCCTTGCGAACCGGTAAGATGAATAATCCCCTCTAAAAATAAAATAAAAGATTTGAAGAAACTCTTAATAGCTATCCGAAGACCAAACATCTAACTAACAATAAGATCTCCCAACAGTTCAATAAAACACCCGCATACTAGTACCAATAAAATAATGGACGCCTCCATGAACGATGGTCCCGCCCATGCAGCCCGAGAAGCTGCCCGAGATGAGGTAATCTTTAACCTCCAACATCAGATCCAACAAATGGCTAACACCATGAATCAACAGATTCACCGAGCCGAAGCCACCCCTTGCGTAGAATCAATCACAACCCGCCTCCCTGACTTTGACGGAAAAGGGGACGTAGACATCTGGATTAAAAAAATAGAATGGATTTTAGCGGACCGTAAATACCCAGAGGAACGTTGGACGTCAATGGTCATCCTTAGCCTCAAGGATACCGCCGAAGCCTTCTGGTTTAACCTTGTCACCGAAACTGGGAACAATGACATGCCATGGAGGTTCTTCAAGCAAAAACTTATGGATCAATTCAACTATGTCCATAAACAATACAACACCTGCTTAGAACTTCAATACCTCAAATATACAACTGCTGAAGACTACATCAACTGATTCAAACGCTTGGCCATCAAATTGCCCTCAAACAAGATGACCAATGAAGACAAGAAGTTCCAGTTTACCGTCAACTTACCAGGATGGGTAGTGTGGGAATTTCTGAGGACAGGATTCAAAAGCAAGGGGGATGTGGGAGAACTTATATACCGGAGGTGCAGCACTGAAGCTGAGCCCGCAGCCGCGGGCTCAGCGGCAGGCTGAGGCTGAGGTAAGGGGGTACTTTCCAAATGTCATCGGACATTCCGCGGGGAAAAGCACAAGGGCACAGCATGTGACATTCGATAGTTGGCGCGGGAAATCGGTCAAGCGGACAAAGGCCACTTCAGTATGCGTGACGCAGGGGGACTGGGTGGAACCACGGGGTTTGGGGCACCAGGCCCGCAAGCAGAGCGGGTGCAGGAGGAGCGGAGTCTTGCACAGGGGAGCAACAGACAACCGCAGGGGTCAACGGGGTATAGTAGTCGGGGGCAGGCTGTGGTGTGATGGGGGATTGAGGAGACGGGCAAGTAGGGCTCCAGGGACGGTACCGGGGATTGCGGGACATGACTGGTGTGGTGTGCTAAATGCGTTCAAGTATCAAAAGTACATAAAGGCATGGGCGTTGATAAACGCACGCCAAGCGCGCACGCCAACGCCAACCCGCACGCCAATTTTTTTTGGCGTGCGGGGCCTACACGCCAAAAAAAAGTGGCGTGTAGGGTCTACACGCCAATTTTATTTGGCGTGTGAGACCCACACGCCAATTTTTTTTGGCGTGTGGGCCCCGCACGCCAAATAAAATTGGCGTGTGGGCGCCGCACGCCAATTGTTTGGCGTGTGGGCGCCGCACGCCAATTGTTTGGCGTGTGGGGGGATCCCGCTCACGTAATCAAAAGGGAGGTCCCATTCGATTACGTGAGCGGGCCGGCTGACGAGGCTGTATAGCCTCGTCGGCCGGGAGGACTTCCTCCCGGCCGACGAGGTTATACAACCTCATCGGCCAGGAGGAAGTCCTCCTGGCTGACGAGGTTGTATAACCTTGTCAGCCGGGAGGACTTCCTCCCGGCTGACGAGGTTATACAACCTCGTCAGCCAGGAGGAAGTCCTCCTGGCCAACGAGGCTGTATAACCTCGTCGGCCAGGTTGACTTCCTCCTGGCCGACGGCCGGGAGGAAGTCCTCCCGGCCGACGAGGCTATACAGCCTCGTCAGCCAGGAGGACTTCCTCCTGGCTGACGAGGTTGTATAACCTCGTCGGCCGGGAGGAAGTCCTCCCGGCCGACGAGGTTATACAGCCTCGTTGGCCAGGAGGACTTCCTCCTGGCTGACGAGGTTGTATAACCTCGTCAGCCGGGAGGAAGTCCTCCCGGCTGACGAGGTTATACAACCTCGTCAGCCAGGAGGACTTCCTCCTGGCCGACGAGGTTGTATAACCTCGTTGGCCGGGAGGAAGTCCTCCCGGCCGACGAGGTTATACAGCCTCGTGCCGGGAGGAAGTCCTCCCGGCTGACGAGGTTGTATAACCTTGTCAGCCGGCCCGCTCACGTAATTGAATGGGCCCTCCCATTCGATTACGTGAGCGAGGGGGGACCTGCACGCCAAAAAAATTGGCGTGCGGGGCCCACACGCCAAAACAAATTGGCGTGTGGGAACCACACGCCATTTTTGGCGTGTGGGTCTCACACGCCAATTTATTTTGGCGTGTAGACCCTACACGCCAATTTTTTTTGGCGTGTAGGCCCCGCACGCCAAAAAAAAGTGGCGTGCGGGTTGGCGTTGGCGTGCGCCATTGGCGTGCGTTTATCAACGCCCTAAAGGCATAGTTTTATATCAAGAAGGAGGGATATTACTGGTTTTTTTATGGACAAATTGGATTCTGCCGGGTATTTAACCCATAGTCACTCTCTGAACAACCACAGGGCCAGCTGCACTTAGACAAAACCCAGTCTTATACAACCTCGTCGGCCAGGAGGAAGTCCTCCTGGCTGACAAGGTTGTATAACCTTGTCAGCCGGGAGGACTTGTATAACCTCGTTGGCCGGGAGGAAGTCCTCCCGGCCGACGAGGTTATACAGCCTCGTGCCGGGAGGAAGTCCTCCCGGCTGACAAGGTTGTATAACCTTGTCAGCCGGCCCGCTCACGTAATTGAATGGGCCCTCCCATTCGATTACGTGAGCGAGGGGGGACCCGCACGCCAAAAAATTGGCGTGCGGGGCCCAAACGCCAAAAAAAATTGGCGTGCGGGGCCCACACGCCAAAACAAATTGGCGTGTGGGAACCACACGCCATTTTTGGCGTGTGGGTCTCACACGCCAATTTATTTTGGCGTGTAGACCCTACACGCCAATTTTTTTGGCGTGTAGGCCCCGCATGCCAAAAAAAAGTGGCCTGCGGGTTGGCGTTGGCGTGCGCCGTTGGCGTGCGTTTATCAACGCCCTAAAGGCATAGTTTTATATCAAGAAGGAGGGATATTACTGGTTTTTTTATGGACAAATTGGATTTTGCCGGGTATTTAACCCATAGTCACTCTCTGAACAACCACAGGGCCAGCTGCACTTAGACAAAACCCAGTCAGGATAAAATCAGTTTTGTTTAAATTATAAGTACATAGTTAAAGTTTAATGTATAGTCACACACAGAGTCACATGTATAGTCACACGTAGAGTCACATGTATAGTCACACGTAGAGTCACATGTATAGTCACATGATTCATCACATGCTTGTTTAGGACTCACCAGCTAAAATGCCTCATGTTTCTACTCACCAGCTAAAATGCCTCATATTTTACTATATAAAGGGGAGGTTGTTCCCCCCAAGAAGGAAAATCATGCCAGTTTGTATTCCAGTTTTTGGGAAGTAATTCTATTTCGTAGTTGCACAAAAACACATAGCATCCAATAGTGATCTTAATCAAGTTTGCCGCTGAGCATACCTTTCATACCTCAGAGAAGAAAAACAGGTAAATAAGTAGTGTTGCCCCTTTATTGTGCTCTTAAAGTAAAGTGTTATCATCACAGTGCTCTCTTAGCTGAAGGATAAGAAAGAAGGCAATACAGTTTGAATAGTCACATTGATTCAACATCCACCCCAGAACATACATATCTTTGCTCTGCTAAACAAACATCTGATCTAAGTCTGAAAGGGATTGCTACTCATAGTTTTCTCTATCATAAAGTCTTACGCCACAACAATAAATAAATTTTGTTGTAAGAATTCTGTGTAGTATAACAGAGGGGCAGGTCTTTCAAACCACCCGTAACAGTAGTATTACCTAGTTGGAATAGTCTATTGTTATTTCCCCCTCACAGAACTGCCATCCATCCCAAAGGAGTTCTCACACCGGGGGGGCTGTTGTATAAATAGAGTGTTGTAAAAGAGTGGCGGGATCTTATCATTGAAGTAGATAGCTATCAACTACAGCGCATATAAGAAATAACTTTACTTTAGAACTCTCTCAGCGACTATTAAGAGATTATGAGGCGAAACTAGAGATTGATTTCATTAGACAAAGAAAAACAAACAAACAAAAGACAAGATGAGAGAAAAAAGAATGTACCTAGAGGACCTGGATGGGAAAAGCTATGAGAGGGATGGTTGGAAGGGAACAAGAGAAGAAAGAAATAAAACAAACAAAACACAAGAACAGAGACTGATAATCTATGTTAGTTAACATGAAGGATCAGGGAGTGCAGATGATATAGAAACAGAGGAGAATGGGTAGTTACCACTACTCTTGATTCTTGATACAGTGATGATCCCGTGACAGCTGTCATGAGCCGTATTGCGGGCCTGCCCGCACCAAAGCCCGCACCACATGTAGAAATTCTATCACGTACATGTCACAGACAGACCACTATATAGTCTGTCAGGACGAGGATCCACATCTCTTCCTCATCCTGCAATCTACATTATAGGATCCCGAAACCCCAGAAACCCCAGAACCCCAGAGCCTTCCTCTCCACAGATCAGACCATAACATATTGCAGGATCTAACACTACGGAGACAAAGGCAAGAAACCAACACCCAGACACCTGAACAGAACCAGACAGACAACCCGAACGATCCCAACTCCACCCGCACCCAAAAGATGGATGAAGTAGAGCAACTCCGACAACAGCTTGAGGAGATGACTCAAGCAAGGGAGAACAAACGATCCCGCTGAAGAGCGGCCAAAGCACAACGGGACCAACCATCCCGACCAACAGGTTCCACCCCAACCCGCGGACCAAAGATCGCATGCCCCAACAAGTTCGATGGTGAACGCGGGACAAAGGCGGAAACGTTCGCCCGCCAAGTGGTGATTTATACATTGGTCAACAGCGCCATGTTCCCTGACGACAGGACAAAGCTGTTATTTGCCGCGTCCTACCTTACCGGACCCGCCGCCGTGTGGTCCGCCCCGTACATCGACCTAGTCACGGAAGGGGCGGACTTCTCGTACGACGGGTGGACAAAGGATTTCGGAACAATGTATTTCGACTCCGAGAAGAAAGGGAAGGCGGAACGGGCGTTACGAACGCTGCGACAGACGAGGACAGTGGCCGACTACACCCACACATTCCCCACCCACGCTACTGCCACCGGATGGGAGGTCCCGACCCTCATCAGCCAATACCAACAGGGCTTAAAATGGGACATTCGGACGGCACTAGTGCTGGCCCGCACCACTTTCACCACTGTCAATGAGGCAGCGGGTCTAGCCATGGGTCTTGATTCGGAGATGCACGGGGCGGAAACGACCACCGGAATTGCAAAGACCCAGCCAGATCCCGACGCCATGGACACATCTGCGATCAGCGGTCGACTGTCCGAGGACGAGAAGGCCCGCATGATGCGGGAAGGACTTTGCTTCCGCTGCGGGACGCGAGGACATATCTCTCGGGAGTGTCTAAACAAGAAAGGGAAAGGACGGACACCCGCCTCAGTCTCCGCACTCGAGGACCAGATCCGACAGCTAGCCGATGGATTGGCGGCGCTCAAAACGGAGGGACAGACGGACAAGGTGAACAAGGGACGGGCCGATAAGTCAAAAAATGGAGACGCTTGGGAATGAAGGTTGTGCCCTTCCCAAGCGTAGCGGAGTTGTCATGCAGTATTGGTGCTAGTCAGACATTACATGTAAATGAAATTGATCCCTGATGTTTCCTTTCATGCACCATCACAACTCCCAGAGCCACACCCCAAAGCCCCTACCCCCCCCTATCCTTCCTCATAGACTCCGGAGCAACCCACGACGTTCTGAGTGAATCGTACGCATCCCGATGGGGACTCCTCGAGGCCGCTTCGGCCTTGGGGAGAACCGTCTTTGGATTTGACGGGTCCGCAAGCAGAGCAACCCATGAGATAGACCTAATGTTGAACGACGAACCCCGCCCTTCCCGATTCATCATTACACGACTGAAAGACTTGTATGATGGGATCCTAGGGATGCCCTGGATCCGCCGATATGGACACCGAATCAATTGGACAAACCGTACCCTATGGACCCCGGACATTGCGGCCGCTTCGGCGGCTTCGTCTATTCTGAAAAACACCCCAACCGGCGAGTCGGGGAAAGCTAGGAAGATTGACAAGGGGGTGTGTGTTTTAAACACAATAACGCCCCCGCAATGTGAGTTCGACATCCCTATCCCCCACATCATTCCCAAAACGGCTGGCAAGCTTGTACACCCTGTAGATAGACCCCAGAACCCCACATGGAATCCCGAAACCCGACACCCCAACCAAGTACCCGATGAAACCGTATCCAACCAAACTTGTGCTACTGCGGCAGCAGTATCGTCCTACCCGCCAACATCCCCGCAGAAGGTCGAAAGGCCCATGGGGAAAGCTAGGATTAGTGACGAGGGGATGTGTGCTTACAACACAATAACACCCCCGCAATGTGAGTTTGACAACCCCTCACCCCATACTTTACTGCCCGAGACAGCTGGCAAGCTTGTACGCCTTGTAGATAGATTCGCAAGCCCCGCCAGGAACCCCAAGACTCGACACTCTGACCAGGTACCCAATGAAATTATTGCTACTGCCAAGGCGGTATCGTCCTCTCCGCCAACATCCCCGCATACGGTCTATAGGCCCATGGGGAAAGCTAGGATTAGTGACGAGGGGGGTGGGGGCTGTTAGCACAATAACACCCCCGCAATGTGAGTCTGATAGATCTCCCCCGCATTTGAATCCCGAAACAGCTGGCAAGCCTCTTTCCCCCCTAGGACATACCCCTGCAGTGATCAGCACGGCCAAAACATCGTGGTCGACATCGGCCCGATTGGCAGCAAAAGGGAAAGCCACGACTGCGGAACGGACCGCAGATGAATTAGTACCGCAATGCTACCACCAACACCTTGACATGTTCCGGAAATCAAGCGCCATGAGACTTCCCCCGCGAAGAAAGTATGACTTCCGCGTAGATCTGATCCCAGGAGCCACCCCACAGGCCGGAAGAATCATCCCGCTATCCCCAGCAGAGAACCAGGCACTTGATATTATGATTGCCGAAGGACTGACGAGCGGGACCATTCGACGGACCACATCCCCGTGGGCGGCACCAGTACTATTCACTGGAAAGAAGGACGGAAACCTGCAACCCTGTTTTGACTACAGGAGACTCAACGCGGTAACAGTGAAGAACAAGTACCCGCTCCCACTGACAATGGACTTAGTTGACAGCCTTTTGGATGCGGACACATTCACAAAGCTCGACCTCCGCAACGCATATGGAAACCTCAGAGTTGCGGAAGGCGACGAAGATAAGCTGGCTTTCATCTGCAGGGCAGGACAATTTGCCCCGCTTACCATGCCCTTCGGTCCCACGGGAGCGCCAGGATACTTCCAATACTTCATGCAAGAAATCCTCCTCGGACAGATTGGGAAAGACACCGCTGCATACCTAGATGACATCATGATCTACACACAGAAAGGGTTGGACCATGCGGAAGCGGTGGGCAGTATACTGGACACATTGAGCAAGCACCAATTGTGGCTGAAACCCAAAAAGTGCAAATTTTCAAAGCCGGAAGTAGAATACCTAGGATTATTGATATCATGCAACCGGATCAGAATGGACCCCGCAAAGGTGCAAGCAGTAACCGACTGGCCTGCACCAAAGAATGTCACCAAACTTCAACGATTCATTGGATTTGCTAATTTTTACCGCCGATTCATCGACCATTTCTCAGGAAAGACCAGACCGCTCCACAACCTGACAAGAGTAGAGACCCCCTTCGTGTGGGACGCCAAGTGCAACTCTGCATTTGAATCCCTCAAAACCGCCTTCACATCCGCCCCAATCCTGAAAATCGCGGACCCGTACAAGCCGGTTGTACTCAAATGTGATTGCTCCGATTTTGCGCTTGGCGCGGTACTGTCCCAGGTTTGCACCAAGGACCAGGAACTTCACCCAGTAGCTTACCTGTCCCGATCCCTTGTACAGGCGGAATGCAACTATGAGATCTTTGACAAAGAGTTACTGGCTATTGTGGCTGCCTTCAAAGAGTGGCGGCAATACCTGGAGGGGAACCCACACCGCTTGACGGCAATTGTATACACCAATCACCGTAATTTGGAAAGCTTCATGACAACCAAGCAGCTCACAAGAAGACAGGCAAGATGGGCGGAGACCATGGGATGTTTTGACTTCGAGATCATATTCCGACCAGGACGCCAATTGACAAAACCCGACGCCCTATCCCGCAGACCGGACCTTGCCCCAGCACCGGGAGAAAATCTGACCTTTGGTCAGCTTTTGAAGCCAGGTAAAATCACAGAGCGGACGTTTGAGGAGCTTGCGGAATGTGCGGAATTGGACAGCTGGTTTCTGGATGAATCAATTCAAATGGAAGACGGGGAACATTGGTTTGAGGTGGACGTGATGGGGACTGATTTGGAAGATGCGGGAACCGACGACCTAGCGTTCTCTGACGCCGAAATCATTGCCAGGATTAGAGAACTGACCCCACATGACCCAAAATTGGCTGACTGGATTAAGCTGTTACAGAAACCGACAGGGGACCACAACAGGTATGCGGAAGCCGACGGGGTACTCTATGACAAGGGACGGATAGTGGTACCAGCGGACTCGGCATTGCGGACGATAATCCTCAAAAGTTGACACGACACAAAGTCCGCAGGCCACCCAGGCAGATCCCGCACGTTGGCATTAGTACGGAGAAGTTTTGTGTGGAGTGGAATGAAGAGATTTGTAAACCAGTACGTAGATGGATGTGATTCATGCCAAAGAGTCAAATCTAGCACTTGACGGCCGTTCGGAACATTAGAGCCCCTCCCAATCCCCGCAGGCCCATGGACGGATATTAGCTATGATTTGATCACTGATCTCCCCGAATCCCGCTTGAGTGACAGCATACTAACAGTAGTAGACCGACTGACCAAGATGGCCCACTTCATCCCATGCAAGAAAACCATGAACGCGGAACAACTAGCGGAACTGATGGCAGAACACGTATGGAAACTCCATGGAACCCCCAAGACAATTGTCTCGGACCGGGGAAGTATTTTTATCTCCCAAATCACACGTGAATTGAGCTCCCGCATGGGGATTAGACTACAGCCATCCACAGCGTACCACCCAAGGACAGATGGACAATCCGAAATCGCCAACAAGGCAGTCGAGCAATACCTACGGCACTTTGTTTGCTACCAACAGAACGATTGGGCCCCACTCCTCCCAATGGCCAAATTTTCTTACAACAACAACGACCACACCTCGACAGGAGTTTCCCCGTTCAAAGCCAACTACGGATTCAACCCGGCATATAGCGGAACCCCCTCAACAGAACAATGCATCCCCGCAGTAGAGGAACGACTCCGCAAACTTGCGGAGGTCCAAGGAGAACTCAAGCATTGCTTAGAAGAGGCGCAAGAAACGATGAAAGGCCAATTTGACAAGAAAACAAGGGAAACACCGGAATGGGACGTAGGGGACGAAGTATGGCTAGATGGACGCAACATTTCAACGACCCGCCCCAGCCCAAAATTGGAACATAGATGGCTGGGACCTTTCTCTATCTGTAAAAGAATCTCCAGATCCGCGTATAAGCTAACACTCCCTATATCCATGCGGGGGGTACACCCCGTATTTCACGTATCAATACTCCGCAAACACAGACCCGACGAAATTGTGGAACGACGGAAGGAAGACCCGGAACCAATTACAGCGGACGGCGGGGATGAGTGGGAAGTCGAAGAAGTACTGGACTGTAAAAGACGACGCGGGAAGACCCAATACCTAGTCAGCTGGAAGGGGTTTGGAACGGAAGACAACTCATGGGAACCGGCGGAAAACTTGAAGAATTGCGAGGAACTGGTAGCGGGATTTAATTCAAGATTTCCGAATGCGGGAACTGCTCATTGGCGGAGGCGGAGAAGGAAGTGAGGAACAAAATTGATAAGAGGTGGAATTTCTTTCTTTTTTTCTTGATTGGCGAATGAGTGGAGGATTTAGCATTAAAAGGGGGATAATGTCATGAGCCGTATTGCGGGCCTGCCCGCACCAAAGCTCGAACCACATGTAGATAGTCTATCACGTACATGTCACAGACAGACCACTATATAGTCTGTCAGGACAAGGATCCACATCTCTTCCTCATCCTGCAATCTACATTATAGGATCCCAAAACCCCAGAAACCCGAGAACCCCAGAGCCTTCCTCTCCACAGATCAGACCATAACAACAGCTTCGAGTCAACGACGTTTGATTGATTGAAGTGACTATCTTGCTAGTGTGTCGGATTTGGTTGGTTCCAAGCGGGATGAGGAAAGCTTGTGTTGGTCGAGCGTTCCTTGTAATGAGATCTGAATGTTGGAGCACACCCAGCGCACCCTCTGGAGCGGAAATCCACAACCGCGCCAAAGAGCGCAGATTGAAATTCTGACAACTATCAGTGTGTGCGTACAAGCGGAACTGTGAAGGGCAACATCAGGAAGACAAACGCAAGAGGAACGGTCCCCTTGCTGAGTATAAAGTGTTGCAGGGAATCCAGTTGACTATCCGCTAACAGTTGTGTATCCCGCAGAGGAAATCATGTTGAGGTATCCAAGGGCAATCATGTTGCCATGTCTTCTCTTTTTCTGAATTCTCATATTATGTGTGCTTCTCACCTGTCATGTACATGTATCTAGCTGTGACATTTCTCTCAAGTCTCTCTACATATAGTCTGAGTGTACAAGCTGGAAGGTCTTCTCCTCATCCTTCCAAAAACCATCAAGCCTCACTTCCGCTTACCTTGCTTGTCCACTCAGGTTTGTCATTTCTTCTTTTATTTTCTCTCTCTCTTATTCTCATATGAAATCAATCATCCTTCCAACAACCATCAAGCCTCACTTCGGCTTACCTTGCTTGTCCACTCAGGTTGTTCATATCAACAGGTTATGAGACCCAGCAGCGCTTGAAACAAACACCGTTTCCACTGCGCTACTCTCGAAGGATCACCGGCTTTCAAACATCGAAAGCCACCTCTAAACTATCTTCCACACACCGGAAGACCACTCAGGCATCATGGCCGACCAACCACCCGACAACAACGACCATCAATCTCTGAAGGTCACAGGAATCCCTCTCCTCACATCGGCAGATGCCGATTCCAACTATCTTGACTGGAGCTTTGTGCTTCTTCTTCACCTCCGCGCACTCGGCATGGACTATGTTCTGGATCCAATTGAACCGAAGGATCGTCCTGCTAAATGGAACCAACACACCAAAGAAGTGTGCTCGTTGATCGCTCAAACTGTCCATCACTCCAATCTTTGCCTCATTTGTTTGCATGGATCTGACGCGCACGGCATGTGGTACGCCCTGTGTGATGCACATCAAGACTCTTCAGCCGGAGGCCGCATTTACTGGCTCAGGAAGCTGGTACTCCTCCGAACGAACGGCGACGATGTCGATGCTCATGTTTCCAAAATGGCCGTCTGTGCAGAGAAAATCAACTCTCTAATTACCGCCGACAAGCCTCTAACCACCGACGACATCCACTTGGCTGCTCTTCTTGGGTCCCTGCCGTCCGACTGGCTCCACTGCGTTTTGTCAATGATGAACAATGGCTCAGTCTCATCCTCAAAGATTTTTGGGGCACTCAAAGCCAAATCCCTTTGTCGCAAAACCCGTAACAAAGAAGATCTCGTTACTGCCTCCTACTCCAAAGCCAGGCCGAATCCACCACCAGGCTGGACCCGTCCTCGCTTCAAAGACTCCCTCTACTTCTGGTTTTGCAAAATAAAGGGGCACAAACTCACCGCATGTGAAACCGCAGCCCGAATCCTATCAGAAAACTCCCCTAACCGTCCGCCCTCTTCGGAGCGCCCCACACAACAGCCATCTCAACCTTCTGACAGCTCTGATTGTTGTCAACAACCTCGACGCAACCAATCCCCGGAGGCTGCTGGCCACACCTCCGTCGTGGATCTAGGCTATGATTCTTATGACGAGGATTCAGATTTCTCCGTTCCTGAAAGAGCCGGCAACGCCGTGGCAATTGGTCTCCCATGTCAAACTCAAGGAATCTCCCACCCGATCAACGCTAATATTGACTCCGGCTGCTCTTTTTTGATGACCCCCGACCTTACTTCTATTGTCCACCCAAAGCCAAATATCACTCCTGTCCGCCTGGCCGACAAGTCAGTTGTGTCAAGCACTCATCGCGGGGCGATGGTACTCCCTCTGGACGTCGATAAACAAGTCCCTGCTCTGGTGGTCCCTCGACTGCACGAACCTCTCCTGTCTGTCGCCAGGATGTGTGATAAGTCCATGACCATTGTCTTCAACAATAACTCGTGTGATATCTACGAGTCGGCCTCCTTTCATCCCACCGGCACAATCATTGGTTGTGGCTATTGCAAAGGCAACCTCTACTATTTGCCCTCCGGTTATCTAAATGCGTCGTCTGTATCCCTTCCCCCGCCACCTCCACAAGGCTACTCACTCATGTACTACCATCTTCGTCTCTCCCACATAGGGATCAAGTCTCTCCAACGTTTCCTTGCCTTGACCGGTGTTTGTCCGACAGATTCTGACGATACAGAGGTACGCAAATTCCCTGTCTGCATTCAGTCCAAAATGCATCAAGTCTCCTTCACCTCGCGCCTTCCCTATCGTTCTACTTCCCCTGGTCAACTGATTCATTCAGATGTTGGTTCTTTTGAAATATCGTCTCGTGAAGGCTACAAATACTTTGTCACTTTCATCAACGACTATTCAAAGTTTGTATCCGTCTACCCTATGAAACCCAAATCCAATGTCTTCTCTTGTTTCAAAATTTTCAAAGTTTTCTTCGAAAGAGATCAGAAATTCAACATTCTCTCCCTTCGGTCAGACAACGGGGGAGAATATATTTCCAAATCTTTTGAGACCTTTCTTCTCTCTTCAGGAGTACACCACAAGCCTGGTCCCCCCCATTCCCCTGAACTAAACGGCGTGGCAGAAAGGACTAACCGCACAATCGGTAACCTCATCCGATGCTCCCTACTTACTGCTCAGCTCCCCAAATCTTTCTGGGTCGACGCGCTACGTCACATCTTCTTTTCTTTTAATTCCCTTCCTTGCTCGACCCCAAGCGGTTTTCATTGCCCAAACACTCTCCTTCGACGGCCCCTAGTCCCCATCTCCAGCCTTCATCCGTTTGGTTGTCTGGCCTGGTAAAAGATCCCCGAGGCGAATCGTCTAAAGCTTGATCCCAAAGCCAAGCCAGCTCTTCTCCTTTCTTATCTCTCCAACGGCAACGGTTACCGACTGTGGGACCTCAAATCCAGATCATCCATTAAAACACGGGACGTGATTGTCAATGATGCCGTCTTTCCTTACTGCCTCAAGCTAGACGTCCCGTCACCTTCAATATCTGTTGAACTCCCGTGGCCTCAACAAAAAGCCGTGGCTCTCTCTCCCGCTTCCCTCTCCATTCCCCCTCCTAGTCCTACTTCCCGCCCTGCCTCTCCCTTTCTATCATCCGCTCCCAACCCCTCTGCCATCTCCTCAGTCCCAACCCCCGCCGTCACCAATTCCCCCCCACATCACCAGCGCACTACAGATGCTCAATCCACTCCCCTTCCCCCCTCTCAACCGTCAACCCCTCTTCCTTCATCATTTCGCCATGCTCGGACCCCGCCCCCAGCAATCCCTGATTCCCCCGCCTCCAGTACCTCAGACTCAAATGGTAAGTATTCTGGTCTCGGCTCTCCTCTCATCTCCTCCTCCCCGATTCCTCTTCCCCTGCCCTCCAGTCCGTCGGGTAACCCGGATCTGACCACTACCAGCCCTCAGGTTCAACCCGACATCCATCCACTTCCCCTCTCCGCATCCTCCCCGCCTGCCTCACCTCCAATCAGACATTCTGGGAGAGTTCGCAAAGCTCCTAACCGCCTTGGAAACTGGGCCAAGTCGACGACTCCAGATACCGACGTCGACACTCCCAAGACCTGGCGACAACTCCAACGCTCTCCCCACAAGGCCAAGTGGCTCAAAGCGGCTGAAGAAGAATTCTCCTCTCTCATCGGCATGGACACGTGGAATCTGGTTCCTCGCCCTCAACGCCGCCGAATCATCAAGTCCAAGTGGGTTTTCAAAGTGAAACACCGCCCAGACAAGTCTATTCTGAAACTCAAGGCGCGCTTGGTTGCCATGGGGTACTCTCAAGTCCAGGGAGTCGACTACCACGAGTTCTTCTCTCCCACCCTTCGCCTGGAGACGCTCCGTCTCATCCTAAGTCTCCTGGCCTCCAAACAGTGGACTGGCCGCCAGGTTGATTTCAAGACCGCTTTTCTTAACGGTCACCTTGACGAAACAATCTTTATGGAGCAACCACCCGGGTTTGTCGACCCGCAGCACCCTTATTATGTGTGTGAAGTGAAGCGCTCGTTGTACGGCCTCAAACCAGCCCCGCGTCAATGGAACCACGAGCTCCACTCGGCCCTTATCTCCCTAGGACTCTTGCAATCGCAGTATGACCCAACCCTCTATTTTAAAACGCTCTCTGGTCGGCTTATCGGCGCTCTCACCGTTCATGTCAATGACTTGGCTATCGTCGGCAAGCCTACATTTGTGGCCCCGCTGGTCCGCTCCCTTGGCTCCAGGTTTGCTATTGGCGCCGATGAAGACCTTCATCACTTTCTATCTATCAAAATCAACAGAGACTTTGATTGTCGCCTCGTCCATCTCTCCCAAACCCACTACATCGACGACGTCCTCTCCAAGTTTCTTTGGTCCTCATTCACTCCCACGCGAACACCCACAGACAGCTACTTCAAGGATCTCATCAAACACTCTGATTCAGAAGCCTCCTCACCCGGCCCCTACTCACGCCTCATTGGATCTCTTCTCTGGGTTGCTCAATGTACGCGACCTGATGTGGCTTTTGCGGTAAACAAGCTTTCACAATTCCTCCGTGACCCTTCAGAATCCCATTGGCTAGCGGCTATTTGTGTACTTCATTATCTTGGCTCCACCAAACATCTCCGGCTGCGCCTAGGTGGTTCCCTCACATTCAGCGGATTCTCCGACGCTGACTGGGCTGAGGACCGCGAAGACCAATGGTCTACGTCCGCATATACATACCGTTTTGGAGTCGGCGCCATTTCGTGGAAGTCCAGAAAACAAGCAACAGTATCTCTGTCCAGCACCGAAGCGGAGTACAAAGCTTTGGCCGACTCATGCAAAGAGGGTCTCTGGCTCCGCAATGTACTAACCAAACTGTGTATTCGACCTAGATCCTCTCTCCCTCTTCACGTCGACAATGAAGGCGCTGAAGCCTTGGCAAATAATCCTGAACATCACTCTTGCACCAAACATATCGATGCGCGCTACCATTTTGTCCGTGACTGCGTCAAGGACAATATCTTCACCATCATGCACGTGTCGACCAAAGACATGCTGGCCGATATGTTGACCAAACCACTCCCCCGTGTCCTCCTCGAACGGCATCGTGAAATGTTTGGCATCATCTAAACTCCAGGGTATCAGCAAGGGGGTGTTGAGGTATCCAAGGGCAATCATGTTGCCATGTCTTCTCTTTTTCTTAATTCTCATATTATGTGTGCTTCTCACCTGTCATGTACATGTATCTAGCTGTGACATTTCTCTCAAGTCTCTCTACATATAGTCTGAGTGTACAAGTTGGAAGGTCTTCTCCTCATCCTTCCAACGACCATCAAGCCTCACTTCTGCTTACCTTGCTTGTCCACTCAGGTTTGTCATTTCTTCTTTTATTTTCTCTCTCTCTTATTCTCATATGAAATCAATCATCCTTCCAACAACCATCAAGCCTCATTTCCTCTTACCTTGCTTGTCCACTCAGGTTGTTCATATCAACAAATCAAAGAACCACCGGAACCAACCAGGAAGAAGGGCAACCTACCATTTCTGTCACCAAGGTCGCCATTATTTCCACAGCGGCGGAATCAGTGGGATAAGGACCACAGGATTGGAATTCAAAGAGAAGGTCCTGGCGTTGTTAATATTAAAAAAGTTACCAAAGGAATTTGAGTTGTTAATTCAAATCATCATACAGGACAAAGACAGTCTAAAGGTGGAAGAAGTTGTCCACAAGATTGAGAGAGATCACCTACAATTTAAATTGAAGAAGACCAACAAGGTAGTGATGGTCGGACAACAGCAAGCGTTAAGAAAAACGGGCAAGTGCTACAACTGCGATATGTTTAGGCACTCAGCAAAGGAGGGGCGTTGATAGACGCACACCAACGCCAACCCGCACACCAATTTTTTTTGGCGTGCGGGGCCTACACACCAATTTTGTTTGGCGTGTAGGGTCTACACGCCAAAAAAATGGGTGTGTGAGACCCGCACGCCAAAAATGTTGTGTGGTTCCCACACGCCATTTTGTTTGGCATGTGGGCCCCGCACGCCAAATAAAATTGGCGTGTAGGGCCCGCACGCCAATTGTTTGGCGTGCGCTCCCACACGCCAATTGTTTGGCGTGTGGGGGGATATCGCATGCCCCATACACATAATACATACATGTATTATGTGTATGGGGATATACACATCCCCCGCTCACATAATCGAATGGGAGGGCCCATTTGATTACGTGAGCGAGCCCCCTCCCGGCTGACATGGTTATACAACCTCGCCGGCCGGGAGGACTTCCTCCTGGCTGACGAGGTTGTATAACCTTGTCGGCCGGGAGGACTTCCTCCCGGCTGACGAGGTTGTATAACCTTGTCGGCCGAGAGGACTTCCTCCCGGCTGACAAGGTTATACAACCTTGTCAGCCAGGAGGAAGTCCTCCCGGCCAGCGAGGCTATACAACCTCGTTGGCCAGGAGGACTTCCTCCTGGCTGACGAGGTTGTATAACCTCGTTGGCCAGGAGGAAGTCCTCCTGGCCGACAAGGTTGTATAGCCTCGTCAGCTGGGAGGACTTCCTCCTGGCCGACAAGGTTATACAACCTCGTCGGCCAGGAGGAAGTCCTCCCCTCGCTCACGTAATCAAATTGGCCCTCCAATTTGATTATGTGAGCAAGGGGGGACCCGCACGCCAATTTTATTTGGCATGCGGGGCCCACACGCCAAAAAAAAATGGTGTGCGGGAACCACACGCCATTTTTGGCGTGCGGGTCTCACACACCCTTTTTTTTTGGCGTGTAGACCCTACACGCCAAAAAAACATGGCGTGTAGGCCCCGCACGCCAAAAAAAATTGGTGTGCGGGTTGGCGTTGGCGTGTGCCGTTGGCGTGCGTTTATCAATGCCCGCAAAGCAGTGCCGTAAGCCCTGGACAAACTACAAATGCGCACCGCCAAAGGCCAACGTAGGGGAATCAGAAGGTATTAATACATCTTTCATAGCAGCCATTTCAGAACAACCTGAAGATTCTGAACAGGAGGAAGACATCAGCTTGTATGAACCAATGGCAACAGAAATCAAGATATTTGGAGATATTGGAAATAATGGATATTATAGTCAAGAGGAGATCAATACTTACCAAGCCTTGACTGGAATAATCTCCACAAACAATTCCCTAGCATCTAGCAACAAAATAATATTAGATTCAGGCGCATCTGACCACATGTTCAACAAAAAGGAAGATTTTACCAACTATGTTGAACACAAAGGCAAGGTGGAGATAGGAGAAGTGGGAAGAAGCGTTGAAATAGTCGGGAAAGGAGATGTTGTACTTACTGCTGCTAATAACACTGTCACCTTACGCAATGCATACTATGTACCTTTGTTGCCATATTGTTTAATCTTGCAGACTGCTCTGTGGAATGGTGGAGCTCAGATTCTTAAAACAACTGGAAGCAGTTTTGAGATACTTGTCAATGGGAAGAAACTGTTTGATGGAAAATTTAGAAATTGACTACCATTCCCAAACTTGGAGCATAAGCAAAACACATGTCAGATCAGTTTAGAAGAACATAGATGCATGGGACATCCTGGCGGGCAGGCTAACTGCAAAGCTTGTAGGCTAGGAAAGCAAACAAGACAACCCTTTTCAAAACAAAGAGAACAAACCAATATTGTAGGGGAAGAGCTCTCGGCAGATGTAGTAGGACCTACCTCACTGGTATCGCTTGGAGGATCTCGGTATTTTTTGACCATTGTTGACACTGCCAGCCGATACGCATGGATAAGGATACTTAAAGTTAAAATTCAAGCCAAGGAAGAACTTAAGAAAGTCGTAAATCAGATTGAAAACAGGTTAGAAAAGAAAGTTAAAAGAATAATCACTGATGGGGGAGGGGAATTTATAAATCAGAATAATGAACAATGGCTTGGGGATAAAGGTATTACTCACCTCATAACAACAAGAAATACTCCTCAGCATAATGGGACAGCCAAACAAATGAATTGGACCATTATGGAGAAAGTGCACGCAATCAGAATTGATGCTGATATACCCAAACATCTTTGGGCTGAATTAGTAACAGCAGCTGTATTGCTCTACAACCAAAACCAGAAAACTAACCCTTTCTTAAAAATGTGGGGAAAAGAGCCTAACCTTACTAGCATTAAACCCGTTGGATCAAGGGTGTTCTACAGCATCCATCACTTTCAGGGGATCGGAAAATTAGATCCTAGATGCAGGAAAGGTACTCTTGTTGGTTTCGACGAAGATATGAAATCGTACCGGGTATGGGACCCTGAAACCAGGAAGATAATTAGGTCTAGGGATGTTGCATTCAGTGCTGAAGACGACAACATAGGAGACATCTTCATTGAAAAATTCGAAGCTGACAATTCAAAACCACAAGAGACATCAACCAACAAATTTCCTAAATCAGACCAGCCGACTATTAATGAAGGGGGTGTACGTATGAAAGAGGTAATTAATAGTCAGCCTCTAATAAACCAGACTCAACAGAAGGTTAGATCAGGTAACAGAGAAAAGAAACCAGTGGATAGGTATGGAAATTGGTCCTTGTACATCACTTTTAAATCTGAAATTGAAAAAGAGAGTCAAGACAATATCATGGTCAAAGCTATAGCTATGCAGACTTTCATCAAAGAGAATTTCATCACAATATAACTGGTAGCCTTTGCTCAACAGTTATACATCAGAAGCAATCAGAAAAACAATCAAACAACTTAACACACCTTACCATAAAAAGTATTCCGCAAAATCCCATTCTCTTCCACAGGCCATATGTAGAGAAGACTAGTGTCCAGGGCGGCTGCGCCACCTTGGATAGACCATAGGTCCCAGATTGAGAGTTTAATAGTGTCCAGGGCGGCTGCCCCACCTTGGATAGAATCCAGATTGAGAGTTGAATTGTTCAACAGATACACTTACTCCAAGGACATGGTGGGTGACAATGAGTTGTACATTAGCGGGACTCAAAGTTGAGGCAATTCAACTTGCCTGCCAATTGGCAAGTCACTCTTCAAGTCTCATTGTTGAGTACTGAGTAAAAACAATTAAACTGGGTTTCAGAGGAATAAGGTACAGTTTGGCTTGCATGCATGCAGGCAAGTCAACATGCCAGAAAAAACGTGCAGAGCGACTTGCCAACTGGCAGGCAAGTCAACTTGACTCAACTTTGAAACCCCCTATTAAGGTAGCGTCTCGCGGGGATGCGCCAGCACGCTCATGTGAGATTACCATGTGCCACACATAATAATAGCCCCATAATCATACCCAGACCTTTGGTACAAATGAGCTTCCGTGGAAAAAAATCCAGGTCCCCGTCAGATGGGACCTGCAGGCAAGAGCTATATCTACAGTTGTAGCAAATCATCAGCGCTTGAAGAGCCGCAAATTGTATTGTGCACCATACCCTGCCCTCGGGAGAGTGATTACCTCCAAAACCTGAACACCAATGTATCAACTCATATTCGTACAACTGTTCTATAATGATTGTTGCTCACAATAATTCGCAACCTTGAATTGTCCCTGGAATGACAGATCATATGTCCATACATCCAAATGAAGGTACCAGGCTTCAAATCCCGAAACACATTCATCCTATCTTGTCCCCGTGCCGTCAGAATCAGGGCCTTGGGCTAATTGGTAGAATAGAAAGCATCAGCACTTTGAATGAGGTGTATCATAGATTTGGGAACATTGAATTCAAGACCTTGTAGTCCCGCATATCGTAAGCTTGAACGGCTGGCACAAATAATCAACCCAAAACTTGCGGAAATGTATAATCAAGCGGTTTCTTGTACATTTGTGGGATGAAACCGTCTTCGGCCACAGGGACTTCCACAAATGGATTGTCCCCATTGGTGTCCACCACACCAGTGAAGCCATAGCACAGAACCCCGGGGCAACCCCCAGCGGCATGTGGCAAAGTAGAAAAGCAATACCTGATCTTGAAAGCCTCAGGTACAACTTGCATGTTGTTACTGACATCAAAAGAATATTGTCCCGTGCGTTGGTCAGTAGTATCACCGGCCGCTGTTGGATTGGATGAGACGGATCCTGTTATGTTCAACATTTCAGCGGGGTTGAGTTAAGTTCCGTTCACCGGCCTTTAGTAGATCTTTTTATAAAATTCGCGTGGCCAACCTTGGTCAATAGCAACTTCCCAAATGCGTGCTTGGCATAGCCAAAGGAAAGATCTAAGTAGCGAGACCCAGGTGATAGTCTTGAAGAACACTCATAAAGTGGCCGTCTGAAGCAATCCGCAAAAGTGCAGCGGCTCAGACATCCGGATCAAGCAGCCGAGCCGTCGACAGGTGAGTCAGTTCTCGAACTGTTGATGGTGTCAGCTGGAAGTTACTTTATCCCGCTGGTCAGTTACCAACTACGTTTGGGCGCAGATAGGATTGAGACTACTTCCATTACCATACTAAAGCGACACAATGTAGCATAGTGTAAACCTGGAAAATTTCTACATCTACATATATACTACATACACAAATAACACATCAATCATCTAACAGCCGCCTGTGCACAATGTTGCAAAGGGCCACATCTTTCTCACCGGAATTTCACGCAACCAACAAATTGAGGGGGTTCTTGGCGCGAGATAAAGCTACATACAAATGGCCATGTGCAAAAACCGGAGTGGGCAGATATACCGCTGCCCAATTGGATCCCTGTCCCTGCAACTTATTGATTGTCATTGCAAATGCAGGAAGTACAGGGAACTGATACCTGTAGAAACTGATGCCAACCCCGGCATGAATTTCAGAACTTAATCTAATTTTAGGAAGCATTATCTCAGTGCCAGCCTTTGAGCCGTTGATAACTAAACAACGGGCTACATGTCGCGTGATCCCCAACACCAGCATCCGGTTACCATTACAAAGGCCCTTTTCAATGTTTAAGTTCCTGAGTAACATTATTACCATCCCAACCTTAAGCACCAGGAAACCCAGGCGGATTGAATGGATTCAAAATTTTGGCTGGCACTCCGCCAGAAGAATTGCCGTCCGGTTCATCAATCGAAAGCAATGTCAGGTAGTTGCCAGGCAGCATAGCTAACACAGCTTTATTCAATACATCCACATCTTTATTGAGTGTTGTAATAATAGCTCTTTTCCCATAGTACTCCAACAACGCACCCGGACTTCCCGCCGACGCAGTCAAAGATAAATCACCATAAACAAAGCGCAGTACCCGCTTCTTTAGCTCCAACATATTTTGTGAAGGGAACGCCACAATGTACCGCACAGGAATGTGAGCAATGTCTCGTGATTGCTCAGTACCTGAGCCAATCCTAAGCAACCATCCCGCGTAATCAGTTACGTCCTGTCCTTCAAGGAGACCTGAGTCCAGTTGGAGATTCCGTGAGAGCCAAAAGTTAAACAGCCTTTGCCAAAGATAGGATCATTTGAGACATGCTTCCCCTTGATCATACATGTTTCCACCTCTAATTACAGGCAAAGTCTGTCAAAAATCCCCAGAGAAAACTACAGATACTCCCCCAAAGGGCTGGTCATTCCACAACAAATCTTGTAAGGATCAATCAAACGCCTCCACGGCATTCCTATGCTGCATACCAATTTCGTCCCAAATAACCAGGCGCAAAGGCCTCAGGGAGTCAGCCTTTGAGCCACTGTTCATCCAAGAGCACACAGATGTCTCGTCCAAGTCCATGGGGATTCCTAAAGCCAAATGCGCCGTCTTTCCACCTTCCAGTAATAGTGCGGCAATCCCTGAAGATGATACCGCCAGGGCAGGCGCCCCGCAGTGCTTGCAGTATGCTATTATAACGTCAAGCCAATAAGTTTTCCCAGAACCGGCAGGTCCGTCCAGGTAAGTTAAAAGCTGGCCATTTGCATCGAGGGTCTCAACAACGGTGTCAAATAATCTCCGTTGTTCAGCTGATAAGGTTTTGCCTAAGGCAGTTGAATACAATGGAAAATTCGAATTGCCTTCCACAGAATAATTGCTGGCCCCCGGTGGAATAGGTGCCAGATCAGTGGGCACTTCCAGGCCCAAGGACTCCAAGGAGACCCCCATACCCGAAGCTAACTGTTTCAAGCGGGTCCAACCGAGCGAAAAGGCCTGATCTTCCAAAGGAGAGTTGACGCCATGGCTACGCCTCAAAATATGAGGACAGTTGTCAAATAATTCCATGACATGATTCTCAAGTAGTATCATGGGGTCTGCAGGAGGACTAAACACTAACATGATAAGAAACATATCTCTCAATTCAGACCCAGTCATGTACGCAGACGCCTCCATGAGGCATTGATTGTAATGATAATCACTATGCAGAAGTCCCAAGGCAACTGCGGCAACACGAAACGTATTATGCTGAGATCCTCCCACAGTCCGCAGGTCCTCAAAAGACGTTGGTCCCCGACGATGTAGCAATAGCAGCCTCAAGTAGAATCTTTTGCCTTTGGTTATACGCGCAAAGAATATCCTGCCTATGGCTGAGGTGGTCTGCAAGTGAGCAAACCATCTCTTCTGAGAAGTATCCCACCGGAAGTACCGCGGAACTTCACTGTATAATAATTAACTCCTGGCGCGTACACCTCTACCAATTGCATCCACTAAATTTAACTTGAAAAATTCAGTGAGTGTCGTCCTGGTTGCAGCGCCAGATGCCATCTGCCGCACAAAACCTGTCTCGTCCTGGAAATAGACCCTTTGCTGTTCTGGAAGGTGCAGACTCAGGCAAGTTATTGAAGGGGATTGATCAGACATTCCGTACTGAAACAGATGCCAACAGGCTGTACAAAGTGGTTAGCACTGGCAAAACGCTATAGATACACAGCAGATACACACCTTCGGAGGGCCCGATATATCTGCCGTTGAAAAATGCGGCCGTTTCATCATTCATCTCAAGGTTTAATAGAGTCCTATCTTCACCCTTGCAAATGTATTTATACAAATACTTGACCGCCTTCAGATTCATTGGCACTTCAATGTTGATGTGACATTCAAATTGGAGGCTCAAGAACTTATTGTAGGCTACAACATCCCGGTTTGTATATGTATAGTTTCCCTTAACAAAATGTTTGCCATCGTCTCTCCTCTGGTATGTTGGGAATTCGCCGGCCGTGATTAGAGTCTTGTCAGAGTAGTCCTTTGGAAAACGGTACTGGCAACCATTCCGGCTCCAACACCGCATACCCTCTTTACAAGGCCCGTGCAGCATACATTGAGTAACAATACTATGGAGGACTGGTTCATCCTGTCTATCCGGAAGTTCACATGAGATGAGGCTGTCAATTGTGGCAGCCGTGTTGGGAGCTGAATTCCAAGCCATAATCAAAATGATATGTGCGTGTGGTAGTCCTCTTTTTCGGGTGTTGATAAACGCACGCCAACGGCGCACGCCAACGGCGCACGCCAACGGCGCACGCCAACGGCGCACGCCAACGCCAACCCGCACGCCAATTTTTTTTTGGCGTGCGGGGCCTACACACCATTTTTTTTTGGCGTGTAGGGTCTACACGCCAAAAAAAAAGGGCGTGTGAGACCCACACGCCATTTTTTTTGGCGTGTGGGCCCCGCACGCCAAAGAAAATTGGCGTGTGGGCCCCGCACGCCAATTGTTTGGCGTGCGGATCCCCCCTCGCTCACATAATCGAGTGGGAGGGCCCACTCGATTACGTGAGCGAGGCCGGCTGACGAGGTTATACAACCTTGTCAGCCGGGAGGACTTCCTCCCGGCACGAGGCTGTATAACCTTGTCAGCCGGGAGGACTTCCTCCCGGCTGACGAGGTTATACAACCTTGTCAGCCAGGAGGAAGTTCTGCTGGCCGACGAGGTTGTATAACCTCGTCGGCCGGGAGGACTTCCTCCTGGCCAACGAGGTTATACAGCCTCGTCGGCCAGGAGGAAGTCCTCCTGGCCAACGAGGTTGTATAGCCTCGTCGGCCGGGAGGACTTCCTCCTGGCCAACGAGGTTATACAACCTCGTCGGCCAGGAGGAAGTCCTCCTGGCCAACGAGGTTGTATAGCCTCGTCGGCCGGGAGGACTTCCTCCTGGCCGACGAGGTTATACAACCTCGTCGGCCAGGAGGAAGTCCTCCTGGCCGACGAGGCTATACAACCTCGTTGGCCAGGAGGACTTCCTCCTGGCCGACGAGGTTGTATAACCTCGTTGGCCAGGAGGAAGTCCTCCCGGCCGACGAGGCTATACAACCTCGTTGGCCAGGAGGACTTCCTCCTGGCCGACGAGGTTGTATAACCTCGTTGGCCAGGAGGAAGTCCTCCTGGCCGACGAGGCTATACAACCTCGTCGGCCAGGAGGAAGTCCTCCCGGCCAACGAGGTTATACAACCTCGTCGGCCAGGAGGACTTCCTCCTGGCTGACGAGGTTGTATAACCTCGTCAGCCGGGAGGAAGTCCTCCCGGCTGACGAGGTTATACAGCCTCGTGCCGGGAGGAAGTCCTCCCGGCTGACGAGGTTGTATAACCTCGTCAGCCGGCCTCGCTCACGTAATCGAGTGGGCCCTCCCACTCGATTATGTGAGCGAGGGGGGACCCGCACGCCAAACAATTGGCGTGTGGGACCCGCATGCCAATTGTTTGGCGTGCGCTCCCACACGCCAATTTTATTTGGCGTGCGGGGCCCACACGCCAAAAAAAAAATGGCGTGTGGGAACCACACGCCATTTTTGGCGTGCAGGTCTCACACGCCAATTTATTTTGGCGTGTAGACCCTACACGCCAAAAAAAAATGGCGTGTAGGCTCCGCACGCCAAAAAAAATTGGCGTGCGGGTTTGCGTTGGCGTGCGCGCTTGGCGTGCGTTTATCAACGCCCTCTTTTCGGGAACTCAATAGTATACACCCACAAAACAACATTTCCAAGACATGTGTTACGTGTCAAGTCGTCCATGAGCCGCTCAAGCTTCAGGTGGAATACGGTGGCAATCAGATCAGGTTGATTGCTCGCGGTTGTGGGGCGTTGATAAACGCACGCCAACAGCGTACGCCAACAGCGTACGCCAACGCCAACCCGCACACCAATTTTTTTTGGCGTGCGGGGCCTACACGCCAATTTTTTTTGGTGTGTAGGGTCTACACGCCAAAAAAAAGGGCGTGTGAGACCCGCACGCCAAAAATGGTGTGTGGTTCCCACACACCATTTTTTTGTGGCGTGTGGGCCCCGCATGCCAGTTTTTTTTGGCGTGCGGGGTCCCACACGCCAATTGTTTGGCGTGCGCTCCCACACGCCAAACGTGGGAGCGCACGCCAAACAATTGGTGTGCAGTGCCCACACGCCAATTGTTTGGCGTGTGGGGGGCCGCTGACATAATAGAATTGGAGGGCCAATTCTATTATGTCAGCAAGCCCAGCCAGGAGGACTTCCTCCTGGCCAACAAGGTTGTATAACCTTGTCAGCCGGGAGGACTTCCTCCCGGCTGACGAGGCTATACAACCTCTTCAGCCGGGAGGAAGTCCTCCTGTCCAACGAGGTTGTATAACCTCGTCGGCCGGGGGGACTTCCTCCCGGCCAACGAGGTTATCAAACCTTGTCGGACAGGAGGACTTCCTCCCGGCTGACGAGGTTGTATAGCCTCGTCAGCCGGGAGGAAGTCCTCCCGGCTGACAAGGTTATACAACCTTGTTGGCCAGGAGGAAGTCCTCCTGGCTGGGCTTGCTGACATAATAGAATTGGCCCTCCAATTCTATTATGTCAGCGGCCCCCCACACGCCAAACAATTGGCGTGTGGGACCCGCACGCCAAAAAAAATTGGCGTGCGGGGCCCATACGCCAAAAAAAATTGGTGTGTGGGACCCACATGCCATTTGTTTGGCGTGCGCTCCCACACGCCAATTTTTTTGGCGTGTAGACCCTACACGCCAAAAAAAAATGGCGTGTAGGCGCACGCCAAAAAAAATTGGGGTGCGTTTATCAATGCCCGCGATTTTGTGTTGTAATAATACAGAGGTTATTTTGGGCCATGTGGGATTAGCTGTCATTGTAATGAAGAGCAAAGGAGGCCCAAAGCGCTTGACCATGGCCATTGAGTCCTGATACAATTGTGCCATTGCCCTAGGGCCACCGATAAAGGTTGAAGGGAGGACAATTTTTTTTCCAAGCACATCTCCCTCCGCATCAAGCGCTTCAGTCAGCCCTTGGTACAATTCCACTTTCAATTCCGCTTGATTCCGATGTATGTAATCCAGCCGGCCTCACTCAACACAAATATACAGATCAATGACAAACTCTTGCAGCAGACAATGGGAAGCCAAGAGGGTTGCAGGAACACCCGTCCTCTCAAAGAGTAGGAAAGCATACCACTCAAGCTGAGTAATCCTACTGTTCCTGCCTAATACATAAAAAAAATCAGCTGGTGAAAAACCAACATAGAAAAATCCACTGACGTCTGGCGACATCCAACAGGACACCGGGATGCCAGTGCTGTTCACCATAGGGGAATAGAACCGGGTAACGTAGTGCCAAATATCCTGAGTGAAGGTCAGTTACCCAGGTGAGTCCACAGCCAATCTTCTGGAGTAAAATGTCCTGGGGTTTGATTTCTGATGTGGTACCATCTATTACCATGGCTACCTCTTGTACAGTTGGCTTGTTATAAGTAGTAGCGGCCAACCTCCTATCTTCCGCAGTCTTCAGCACAAAGATGGCGTCACTTGTTTCAGAATGAATTGATTTGGCCATTCTGTACATCCTTGCATAAGGGTTGTTCAGGCGCAAAAAATTTTGCCATCGGATAACAATGGCCGGTTTCAGGTGAGTTGGTCCAGTGCTACAGCGGAGGGAAGCTTCACCGTTTGCACCATCACCAACAACAAAGATTTGAGAAAACTTCCCTGTTTCATTTACATCCGGGTAAAGTGGGCCAATAAGATGGTGTAGTTCCCCGGAAACCCAGAAGCTGTATACACCACGGCCCCTTGTAGCGGCAGGATCAACATTTGCGCCGAGTGAGGCGAACAACAAAGAGTTGTTGTATGATCTGATGTTTTCTCGGAAATGCTTCAGGTCTAAGCGGATGTAATCAGCTAGGTGTTAGGTGCTCATTTGCATTAGCTGACATGATAACGGCCGCGAACCTGGTGTTAAGCCATAGAACATATTGCGCAGGAACGGGCCAAGGATTCCTGCCTGAGGTAAGGCAGCCAAATTGATGGAACCTTTCCCACAGCACGCCACATGTGAAGCTCTTGGCTTCAATAAGTCCATTTTATTACGCTCCCAGACCCAATGCTTAGCGCCACAATCAACGCAAACATCATCATGTTTGCCCAATCTAAACGGCAATTCCCAGGATAGATGCTCAGTAAGATAACACTCATTATTATTATGTGGGGCAGGAACAGCCCGAGCAGTATGGCCGTCCCTGGAAAGTATGCACAAAATATCAACATCAACCACAGGTCAAGCCTTGTCCTCAAATATATTCCCACTCACAAAGTTACATGAATGTTGGTTGGCATGCCGGAATGATTTGTCCTTTTTTGGCTCAGGCGCAGGAAAGCAGTATAATGTAATTCTTACAATAGAATTCCAAAGGAGTATTTTTTGATGACACAGATGTAGGGAGTCCACAAATAGAGGAAAGGCTGAATTGCGCGTCTTGAACAAAACTTGGCTTGCTGCAAGAAAATACATAGGGATCAAGGGGGCCTAGTGATTCCATAGACAGAAGCAAGGGGGAGCTGCGAGTCTTGTACAAAAATGAAATTGAAGGAACAAAACCCATAGAAAAAAAGCAGGGTTCAGATGTGCATCGCATGAATAAGATATTAGCTGGAACAGAAACGGGGCAGGATGAGTAGCAGTTACAGTAGAATCTAGATGTTAACCAAAGCAGGGGAAGTTGAACAAATTTGAATCACTAAGCTCCAGTAGATTTCATTCTCTTCCTAGCGTCATTCAGCATACCAGCGGTGCTTTGTTTTTTGACGTAAGTGTTCTTGAAAGGGGGAGTAACTGGGGCTTGCTCAATTTCACCTTCCTCTCTGATGTCACCATTTGAGTTAGCACGATTGATGGGATTTGGAAGAGCAGGGGTGTCAGTTTGGTTAATTGGGTTTTCAACCGGCAATGAAAGAGAAGTCGTGCTGGTAGTCGCTTCAGAGGGGGAAATTATGTGGCTGGCCAAGCTGGGAGGCTTGGTTAGCGTGGACGGCGTGAGGACAGGTAAACACCCATCCTCCATAATTCTAACATATGTACTGAGGTAAGCCTTCAACCAATATTGGTAATGGAAGAGGTTACACACAGTTTGCGCTTCCTTCCGGTGGGAACGGCAGAAGTGGAAGCCAAAGGCTTAAGGTTCTGATGACCCGTAGTGACGCTGATAGTATGAGTCTAAACGCCAGAGATATTGTCAGGTTCTTGCCCTTGCTTGAGCAAATCATAGAGTTGTCTCACCTGGACAATCCACGTTTTACGGACTTCGTCCCAATCGACGATTGTACCTGTCAGCATCAGCTCGCGTCCAATTTGGAACAAACGGAGTTGGTCATGATCCCTTTCTTGAAAGTTAGGTAGATCACCTCAAAAGTGACGCTTTGCCTTGCCTGTAAAGTGGACGCATAAGTGGTCATCACACCAGGCAATAGTTTTTTGGTTGACCTACATCGCTATCCCGTCCGTATGCCGCAAAGTAGCTAGATACGCTTCAACATTATTTTTGCCTACGGCAGTATGCTCAACAGACATAACAATTCCCATACCGGTCATTACCATTTGGTCAACAGGACCTTGTGCCGATTTGGGGAACAGTGCAACTGGGCACGGTTGTTTTGGGATATAGTATGCTTTCCACATGGAAGAATTATCTGTTTTGATCAGTCAGGGTAGCGCTGTATAAGGTGTCAGCCATTAAGGTGTTGGCTTGCGAGGTGTTGGCAATAACAGTAATTGCTATATATGCAGGAACGCCGCCCAGTACACCTGACACAGCGACGACGCCCGTAAAGGTGTAAAAGCCATATTGGGATCCAACTGGTATCTTCGACTCTCCCTTGGAAGTTGAAGATACAAGTCAAGGGTCAGATTAAGTGGAGGGGACAGTAGAGTGGGCCACATTCAGCGTGAGGGGTAGAAGGTTGAGTGTACAGGGCAGTACGCTACACTCACCTGAGCAATAATCTTGACAATTCCATTGGAGTGAGTTGGATGGGAACGTTTTTTGTTCAATGCCATGTTAGATTGTAAGGTTGGGGAAAGGACAGCGAGGTGTAGCGATGAGGGGGAGTTTTGAGGATGGTTCCAGTATTTAAACTGACGGTAAATAACAAATCCAAAAATCAGTCAATGCCAAAATTGGAGGCTGTAGGGTCATGACAGAACAAAGAAAGATTATCATAACACGAACGGGAAAAGACAGTTCTGGAGATGGCAGTGGAACGGTAAGATCAGCGCGTTAACAGACACAAATAGTAGTATTACCTTGCTCCGGATATAGCAGTGCAACTGTGATACGCTCAGGAACATCAACTCCAGTAGCACTACCAACGGGAGTCCTCGCAATATGGAAAGCACCTATAGCGGGGCAAAATTAAGATAAATTAAGGAGCAAGCAGAATTTGGCCAACGTGGAAGGGGCCAAATGCCGGGTGTGGCAACAGAATGTTTACCACTCTTGGGAGATGTGGCAGGTAACTTGTTAGCTACAGTGGGGCCTAATATGAACGAATTAGGTGGGAGCACCTCCAGTACAGATTCAAGAAAAAGTTGAGTCTCGGTGATAAAATTGGGGGGGAGTCTAAGGAGGATTTGATTTTTTACGGGTCCGGGGAAAGGTGAAAAAAAAGGCAGACAGGTGCATCGGGCCGAAAGCGTTGAGCAAATTTCCACCAAAAGTGGAAAGCGATTGTGGTACTTTTCACCCTTACCGGGAATAGATTTGTGAAAAGCATTTAATATGCAACTGTGTAGGGATAGTTCTGGAGATTTTTGCTCAGTTTTCAAGGAAAAAGATGACTAAGAGTTTATTGTTGTCGCTTCTGGTAGTTCAGTATAAATAGAGGTATGAGTTTGCGGTATCCTTCTTGAACCACCTGCCATCAATATGAGCCCAGACCCGCTCGGGTGGCAGGTCAAGTTCCGTTGTCGCCAAAGCCATGTCCAAATTTTCCAGTAGTCTCATGTTTAGCTGGACTTTGGAAAAGCGGCGGAGACCAACAAGATCAAGTTTTGCTCATTTATACACCACAGAAGCAATTGGGCGCCTCCAAGTCGTCCTGCTAGGCGCCTGGAAGGCGTCAAAATCCTATTCAGTAGCATAGGATTTTGCCTGCCAGGCGTCTTTTGAGGTGTCACCCAGGCGCCCAGCAGTAAGTCCTTGACTTCAAGTGAGAACCAAAGGCGCCCGGGGAGCAGAGAAAACTCCTGGACGTACTTCCAGCTAAGGCGCCTCTGAGGCGGATGAGAATCTGCCTCGCAGACGTTTTCCAGGCGTTTCGAAGTCGCCCGTTGGGCGGTTTTGGCACGTCTGAAGATGCCCGTTGGGCGTTTTTGGCACGTCTCTGAGTCAGGTAAGCTAGGTGCTGACCTAGCTGGGTTGCCTGCTTGAATGCAACCCGTGCAAATTGGCAGTTGGGGAGTGGCTTGCTAAGCTATTACTTGAGTGGGGGAATGTTGTATGTATTTCTATTGCTTGCTTATTTTCCAATCTTGTGTATTTACATGTATGTAGTATAATAAACAGAAAGGGAGGAAATGACAACATAAAAAAATAATAAATGGGATGATTGGGGAGACTATCATCCCCATCAACAGTTAGCTCTCTCCGCCCTCTTGGTGGAGAGCACCGTGGCCGTTTGGCAACGCAAGTCCAGCCAAGACCTCGCTTTCGGTTGGGAGCTGCTGGTCATCCTCGCTCCAGTTGTTGACCTTCTTACATTCATCCCAAAGGCACTTGTCCCGCGCCAGAACAAGTTGTCCGAACATGCCGTTGTACATGGCTGACTTGCCTCTGCGGCTAGCTAGATCTCGATTGATGTCCTCCCAAAAACAGCGTATGGGAACACCTGGGCTGGCAATCCGGGCAAGTTGGTTCAGGTTGATCATTGCTTGGATGTAGGCCAACCGGGCCCGGCGTGATGGAGTGATGCGCTGATCGCTAACAATCATTGATCGGCTGAGTCCGGCGAATTGGGGATCCATATTGCTGTATACATTGGCAAGCATGCTATCCAATGATGGTGGCAGTAGTAGCGTGGCCCTTGCGGTAGTGGGCACCAACCCAATTTGGAGTAAGTTGGAGAATTTGTTCTTCTCTGACTTGAGGATGGCGCCGAGGAGTTGATCGAGTTTAGCTGTGTAGTCTGGGTTGGTACGGTAGTTGCACGGCATGTGGGCAGCCTTGAAGGTGGGGCTCTGCTGTTCCATCACCCCCTGCCAGCATAAATGGGTTAGCAATCATATGCCCAACAAGGGCAAATAGATCTCATTGGCTTACCTTGACAATAAAGAATGGGCACGTGTTGATAAGTTGTTTTTTCTCCAATTGACACCCATAAGCCTCAATATCAGGACACAGTAGCGCTTCACGCACCTGGCCGCGAAGAAACTGTCGGACTTCTGAGGAGAACCATTTGGGCTCACCGGTGGCCTCTTGGATGGCGGACGACGGTGGTGGATGTATTTGCCCGTTGAGGGTAATCATGATGTTCATGAGCCATAGCTCTTCTTTGGGCATCTACGGAGAGGAGCTTCTTAGTAATCAGGGGAGCGAGAAAGTTAAATTTGATCTTACATTGACGAGATTTCGAGCCCACTGAATCGTGTCGTCGTTGAGTCGGAATCAATCGCCCATCAACTCCAGCCGGGTGCGAAAGGCGTCAATGGAACGATTGGTGAGCCTCCCGCCAGACGTTGTTAGTAGGGATGAACGTTGGCTGGAGTTTAGACTGGAGGGAGGTTTGGACATTTTAGTAACATCTGATCCATCGGGATCAGAGTTACTAAAATGTAATATCGTCCTACAAGCCGGTGTACAAAAATCCTGGGGGGAGTTTAACGGTCGGCTACCCGGCTGATTTTGGATCGGACTGACTTGACCCTCCCGGGGCGAGGGAAGGGGATCTGTGGAGGGTTGTTTTTTGGTTAGTCAGAAAAGTCTGTCTGTAGAGGATGAATGGGGGAAGAAACTCACCCGGTCCTTGTTGGCGGTACGGGCTCATCATCTCGGGCCATTGCGGAGAGACATATGTTTCGGATGGCGGGGCTGGATTCATAGGTGGCGGTGTGGAACTCCTAAAGGATCAGGAAAGAGCTTGAAGGGGAAATAGACAAAAAATCCAGTAAGTAGAAGATGTTGAAGCTACAGGTGCTGTTGAGGCTGCCCTTCTTGACTAATGCTGAGGGGAAAGGGTTTCACTAAGAAAAAGAAAGAAAAGGTGTGGCTATATTTCTACTAATCCTTAGACTGCTGCTACTAATGGGAACTTAGGTTGTTTAATCAATCTGAGGCAGGGACCTTGAGAGGAGTGAGAAAAGCACTGAGAAAGAGTAGGGGGTATGTGTTATGATTGTTATTTGTGTGAAGGTTGATGCAACAGTAAATGTAAAAGGGTTAAAGGTAAATGTAAATGTAAACCGTACTTTGGTAAAAGGGGGGGGTGTGCATCATTTAACCATAGAACTAAGGGGAGTTCTACTTATACAAAAGGGCACAAGATGGCTGATCCTGGCAGTAAAGAGAAAGGGGAAATGTGTTCAGAGGTATACAACCAAAAAGAGAGTAGTGATAGTGTATGTATATAAGGAATGTAATGTGGCTAGTAACCAAAGAGGATGATAAAGGCAGAAGATGTAACTATGTAACATGAATGACTGTGCTGTACAACTTTATACCAAAGAAGATATAAACTAAAGAAGAGTATGTAATATCTGTGTTTTATTTATGTACTGTATATTTATAAATCAATACCTTGTATAATATCCTATAAGGTTGTAGTATTGGTAAAGTTATGTGGTTATAAGTGGTAATATTCTAAGAATGCTAATAACTTCTGAACCAAAGGGAAATCAGGGGTACTTTGAGTGAGTGACTAGGGGTAGTTTTGTATGTAGAATCTGATCATGTAATAATAATGAAGTATATGTGAGAGGAAATGTAAGTTGTTGATGATTGTATGTGAAAAGGTATGGATTACCACATCCTCCCCCAACTAAGCTGTCTGTCCCCAGGCAGGGAAAAAAAGAGGAACCTGATTCAGAGTAATAATGATGATGGAAAAAGGGAATTTTTAGGGAGAAAACTGAGAGTGGGGGTGTGTAGGGGAAGGAAAAGTCCATAGCCAAAGAAGGAAGTCTGTATCCAAGCCAAGGAGGTCCAGTCCAAATAAAAGAGGTGCTGCCACAAAAGGATGTCTGTATCCAAAATAAGAGTCCACTAGTTTTTCCCAGAGAGAAGTCCAGAGAGTAAGGGGGAAAGGGTGAAAAGTCCAAAGCCAAAGAGGGAAGTCCAGATCCATCCAAGGTGGCCAATTCCTAGGTCCACATACTGAAGAAGGAAGTCTTGATCCAAATCCAGAGGCCTAGTGTACATATATTACTGAATCCTGAGTATAGTTGTCCAAGATATCCAGAAAAGCCAATATTCAACATAATCCAAGAGCTCCTAAAGAATAAATCCATCCAAAAAAAACATGCTTGAATGATCCAGGGTTCAATAAAGTCCAAGGTCCAGTGGCCTCCTAGAATTATATTACATTCCAACTCAGAATGAATCCAGGGTCCAATAAAGTCCAAAGTCCAAGGCTCCTAAAAATAAATTCCATTCTAAACAACATGCAGGAGAGATCCAGGGTTTAGTCCAAGTTTCTGCTTTCCAAAGGTCCAAGTCAAGGTCCAGGTAATCCTCATAGAGCCACCATCCAAGTGAGTCCGTTATTCCTTTATCCAAGTCCAGTGCTTTCTAATCCAGAGTTTTTATCCTATAACTGTAAGATGTAATATATGTAATAATAAAAAAAAAATGATGTAAAGGGTAATTTAATAAGGATTGGAGGTAATATGGTAATAGAATAAAAGGTAATGGTAATATGGTAATGGTTTTAAATGTAATGGGGTAGTTGTTGAAGAGAGGTAGTGGTGATATGGGAATGGAGTGAGGACTAAAAGAGTAATGAAAGATAAGTGGTAAGGGTAAGGTAGAAGAAGAGGTAGTGGTAATATGGAAATAGAGTGAGGAGCAATAGTAATGGTAAGAAGGTAATGTAGGAAAAGGGGTGGTGGTAATATGGGAAGAGAGGAAAGGGTAAGGGTAATGGCAAGAAGATAATGTAGAAAAAAAAGGGTGGTGGTAATATGGGAATGGAGTAAGGGTAATGGTAAAAAGAAAGAGAGGTGTTAATGATATGGTAAGAGGGTAATGATAATATGTAGTATTTATATGTATGATAAAAGAAAGAGTAAAATGGTCATGGGTGGTAATTCAAGAGAAGAAGGGTGACTGTATATGAGTATTCTAAAATATGTAATGATTTAAAAAGCTTTTTATTTATTGTTGTGGCGTAAGACTTTATGATAGAGAAAACTATGAGTAGCAATCCCTTTCAGACTTAGATCAGATGTTTGTTTAGCAGAGCAAAGATATGTATGTTCTGGGGTGGACAATGAATCAATGGGAACTATTCAAGTTGTATTGCCTTCTTTCTTAACCTTCAGCTAAGAGAGCACTGTGATGCTAACACTTTACTTTAAGAGCACAATAAAGGGGCAACACTACTTATTTACCTGTTTTTCTTCTCTGAGGTATGAAAGGTATGCTCAGCGGCAAACTTGATTAAGATCACTATTGGATGCTATGTGTTTTTGTGCAACTACGAAATAGAATTACTTCCCAAAAACTGGCATACAAACTGGCATCCAAAACTGGGACGATTTTTTCCTTCTTGGGGGGAACAACCTCCCCTTTATATAGTAAAATATGAGGCATTTTAGCTGGTGAGTAGAAACATGAGGCATTTTAGCTGGTGAGTCCTAGACAAGCATGTGATGAATCATGTGACTATACATGTGACTCTACGTGTGACTATACATGTGACTCTACGTGTGACTATACATGTGACTCTGCGTGTGACTATACATTAAACTTTAACTATGTACTTATAATTTAAACAAAACTGATTTTATCCTGACCGGGTTTTGTCTAAGTGCAGCTGGCCCTGTGGTTGTTCAGAGAGTGACTATGGGTTAAATACCCGGCAGAATCCAATTTGTCCATAAAAAAACCAGTAATATCCCTCCTTCTTGATATAAAACTATGCCTTTATGTACTTTTGATACTTGAACGCATTTAGCACACCACAGCGGCAGCATCTCAGCACCGGTTGTACAGTTGCCTCCAGGACGCCTTTGATTCCGTGTGTAATCTTCTCTAAATAAAATAAAAAATAATAATAATAATAAAAGCTGATTTTTTTTTTTTGTTTATTTATTTTTTAGATAATGATGCATACCATCATCCAGGAAAGACAGGAGAAGGATGAAAAGAAATGAGATTTTTTTTTTATTATTTTTTATTTTTTATTTTACTTTATTTTTTTTTTTATTTTTTTTTTTGTGAGTTTTTTTTTTATTTATTTAAATTTTATTTATTTTTTTATTTTATTTGATTTGTCTTGTACTAATTTCTTCTTTTTTTGTTTGTTTTGTTTGTGTTTTAGGTAAGCCAGGGGAATTTATTCTATATCAATTGGTCTTGAATGATATTTTTAACATGACTTGGTGCATATCTTCTGTTTAATGCAGTGCCATCCAGTTCCTCCAATGAATAAGAGCCTCCAGGATTTTGAGTGGTAATTCTGTAAGGTCCATTCCATTTGTTCTCAAAGAGTTTTCCATATTGGGAGTCCAAGGATTTATTATATACTAATACCAAATCCCCTGTTTGAAGTGGTTCTCTAGGTGTCTTCTTCCTGTTCCAATAGTCCACAGATGTTTTCCTAGTATCCAGCAATTTTTGATGAGCCTTTTGAAGAATGTGATCCCTATTTTCCAATTGGAGAGTCCTGGCCAACAGAAGATCTTGAGTGCTGTTTACTTTGGCCCAATCAATGCCAAAAAAAGTTTCCAACTCTAAGTCAATTGGTAAGATGGGGGGCTGTCCAAGTACCAATTCATAAGGGGAGTATCCAGTTGATCTTTTGGTGGAAATCCTGTCTGAAAATAAAACCAGAGGTAAATAATTCCTCCATTTCTTGCCTTCTTGTCCACATAGTTTAACCAAAGTGTCCTTGATGGCCTGATGTCCTCTTTCCACCATTCCATTAGCTTCAGGGTAATAAGGTGTGGTAACTTTGACTTTTATTCCTGCTTCCACTAGTGATTTCTGGAATTGTTGACCAAATTCTGAGCCTCCATCCACTGTAACTGACCAAGGTGCTCCATATCTGTAGATCCAGTTGTCCAAGAACCATTGTGAAATCTTCTTTGCTTGAATCTTCTCCAAACCAACTGCTTCAACCCATCCAGACAAATCATCTCTAGCAATTACCAGGTATTTCCATTTTCCAGCCTTGATATGCACTGTATCCAAGCTGACTCTTCCAAAGATTGTTGCTGCTCCAGTAGGCTTCTTGGGTTCCATTGGCAATACTGAATTCCTTTTCTGGCAAGCTTCACAAGACTGGACCCACTTGGTTACACCTTTCTTGAGTCCTGGCCACCAAAACCTGAGTTTCGTCCTTCTGTAAGTTTCTGAAATACCTCTGTGGCCTAGTGTTTCATGAAGAGCTTGGAGGATATTGTTTTTGGCTGAGGGAGCGGTAACAACTATCTGGGAAAAAGGTTTGTTAATTCTGTGCAAGACATTGTTGGAGAGGAAGAAATTGGCTGATTTATGCAGAATTTGTTTGAAATCCAGGGGGTTGCATCCAGGTGGTTTGTTCATGGTTGAAAGATATTCCTGAAGGTGTTTCCAGATTCCTTGTTGTAGGTTGCATAACTCCTCCCCCAACTTAGCTGATGTCCCCAGAAGCAGGCCAACAGAAGAAATCTTCAGTCCAAAACCAGGGTGAGGCTTTATCCATTTTTCATCTTCATCAAAACTTTGGCAGTTCTCTTCCTCTGGGTCCAATGGTCTCCTAGAAAGTGAATCCGGTAATGTGAAAGTCTTCCCAGGTGTATGAACCAAATCAAAAGAAAATAACTGAATAAAGGCAATCCATCTGTTCGTAGGGGCATTGGGCAGTGAAGGGTTGTTGATCATTCCTATAAGGCATTGTGCATCCACTCTGAGCTGAAAATGCTGGCCCCATAGCTTGGTCTGAAGCTTCTTGAGAATTTTGGTGACACCACAGAGTTCCAGTTTGGATTGGGAATATTCTGACTCTCTTTTGGAAAAGACCACTGATTCATAGATAACAGGCCTGTCTAGTCCATTGGAATCCTCCTGGGTGAGTATAGCCCCTGCAGCAATATAACTGGAGTCCACTGATAGTTTGATAAGTCCTGCTTTAGGTCCATAGTCCAACTTAATGAGAGTGATATCCTTGCCAATAATTCTCTTCAGTTCTTCAAAGGATGCCTGGCAATCTTCAGTCCAGTCCCAAGTTGAGTCCTTCCTAGTAAGTTTTCTGAGAGGAGCAGTGATGGTGGAGTAATTCTTGATAAACATTCTGACATAGACACATATTCCCAGGAATCCTCTGACTTCTGTTGGTGTGGTAGGGACTGGCCAGGTTTCAATTTTGTTAAGCTTCTTTGTTGATATCTTCCTTCCTTCTTTACAAACAACATGACCAACCAAATCCAAGGCAGGGACACAACAAGCAAATTTCTGTCCAGATATAGTGAGTCCAGCTTCTTCAATCCTATACAGAATCCTTTCCAAAGTGATAGCATATTCATAGATGAATTTTCTGATCTGTGGGTTTTCTTCTAGAGTTGCTCCATTGTAGTCTGAAATTGGTCCTTTGATTCCTCCATCATCAATAAAGATCCCCATATTCTGTGGTAGCTCATCCTGAAGAATCCACATCATCTGGGCCTGGTACACTGCAACTGAATTGGTGGCTCCTTGGGGTAATCTGGTGAGTTGAAATCTTCCTAGGGGGGTTTCAAATGTGGTCAAGGGCCTGGATTCTGGTGCTAACTCCCTTTCATCATATCCTCCCATTATGTCTCCTAGTCCATAGCAAGCCCTGCCTGTGAATGATTCAATTAGTTCCTCTGGAGATGGTGGTAGTCCTGCATCCTTAATGGTGACTTTGTTGAGTTTCTGAAGATCATGGACTATCCTCAATTTTCCATTTTGTTTCTTCACACAGAAAACCGGGCTGGAATAACTGGAGCAAGATTGTTCATAGAGGCCAGTCCTGAGTCTGGCGCTTACTAGCTCAATAAATTGGGATTTGATGGGGGCAGGTAAGGGAATAGGTTTCTGTTGCCAAGGTTCATGGGGAATGACTGGGATGATATAAGGTTGTCCATAGGTATGTTTCAGTAGTCCTCTTTCTTCTTCTGAAAAGGCCAAAGCTGCCTGCCTGAGGGTGATGACCCATACTAATAATTTGTGTTCTTCCTTTGACAGCCATCCAGTGGGGCCAAAGTTAATGAGATCCAGTCTTTCTTGTGTGATCTTTATTGTAGGTATGAATCCTGGAGGATTTGGGTTTAAAGGGGTGGCATATGGATCTCTAGACAGTTCTGGCCTGGAAAGAGGTGGATTGAGTGATAGGGGCATAGGTTGATTGACTGGTTTGATTTTTTTAGTGTTGATTTATATTTTGCTGCACAGGCGATATGAGATTCTGAAAAGGAAGGGGCATAATTTTCTAATGGTTGTTTTGGCAGGTCCCTTTCCCCTATTTGGAGAAATGGAAGTTCTGCCCTTGGTCCAAAAAATCCCTGGTGACAAGGTTGACTGGAAGAGATGTTTCCCATTTGTGATGGATGGGGAGGAGGATTGGTACCAGGTAAGATTGTCCTTTTTCCATTATTGAGAGTGATTCTTCCCTAGGTCCATTGTATTTGATGGTTGCTGACATGTCCATTAAAAAAGGTTTTCCAACTATGAACTGAACTCCTCCTCTGGCCACCCAGAAATGAACAAGCTTGGTCACTCTTCCCACAAGTACTTCCACCTTTTTAGCAATCCCAATTATTCCAGTGTGGTGGCCTCCAATTCCTTTGAGCTTCATTGGTTTTTCTGTTATAACTAATCCAAGGTGATGAGCCATTTCTTCAGGGATGATGTTGACCATGGATCCAGTGTCCAAAAGGGCTTCAAAGGTTTATCCAGATATGGTGAGTTTGACATATCCTAAAGGGCAAGAGTAATGGGTTACTGAATCCTTTTCCTCCTCATCTCCTTCCTCCAATGCTGCAGAGTTTCCTGTTATATCTGGGTCCACTGGCAATCTTCTGTTACTGATCCTTTTCTTGATGTGGTCCACCACTCCTGGGGCTATGGCACATATTTCTCCTGCTGTGAGTGGTACAATGGCTTTCAGAATCCTGCCAGCTGTTTCTTCTTCCATTCCTGGGTATTCTTTGGCCAGAGTCTTTTCCAAGTAAGTCTTCCTTGGGGCCTTGTCCTTGGGTGGTTTTTCTGATTCTTCACTGGATTGGAACCTGACTTTAGTATTCTGAGGATTGGAAGGGAACCTGGAACTGGGGCCTGGGGAAGAGGTAGCCATTTTGAGTAAGTCCTGTTGATCCATGTCCATTAAAGTTTCCTGGTCTTTCTTGGTCCTCTTTCCTTTATCTGATTCTTCCTCTTGGTCCTTGTTTCCTCTAGTCCTTTTCCCTAGGTCTGCTTCATAGAATCCTTGGATTTCTGGGTCCATTTCCTCTAGTTGGCCAAAGGAAGATATGTGTCCAAATGATGTAGTGGCTTCTGAGGAATCCTTGATAAATTTATCCACAACTGATTTGATTGGCCTGCTGGAATCCCAGGGAATTGGTGAGCTGTCTGGAAGTTTGAATCCTCTTCCATCCTTTAGAACTGATCCAACTGATTCATCATAGGTTAAAAGACTACATCTGGTGATTGTGTGGGTTGGTTGGAAGCAGTAGAAGCACTTGACACTGCCAGCATAATTGCCTAGGATGAATTCATCCCAGTTAAACTGGGATGCACTCAACCAATTTAAACTTGGTTGAAATCAACTGATGAAATATAAATCCAAGGGACCCCCCTTGGTTTTATATTTCATTGGTTGAGGTCAACCTACTTTAAATTGGTTTCTTGCATCCTAGTTTAACTGGGATGAACTCAACCTAGGAAATTATGCTGGCAGTGTGAAGTCTGGGTTCCTTGATCCATATGTTTGTCCAGAAGGATTTCCAGAAAAATGAGGTGGGGCAGATTTTCCAGCAGTAAGAGCTGCAAATTGCTTAATGAGGGAGTCTAGTTTCTGATCTGTGGAATAAGAGGTGTTTGGAGCTGGGGATTTGTATACAGGTGGGAGTTTGACTGATGGGGCTATAGAAGGTGTGTTGACTGGTTCCTGACTGATATCTTTCCTGGCTGTCTTCCTTCTTTCCATTACTGAAGCTGACTGAACCTCCCTGTGTATGTAGGTGACCAGGACCTGGGTATTTGGAAGAATATCACCTCCATCCTTTGAGGCTAGCATCTTGTTGTCCCTGATGAGTTCCTTGGTGACTGAAGATTCCAATTCTGGGCTGAGTGAGTCCAATAATATTTCCCTAGATTCCTCCACATGTGATGTCTGTCCCATTCTAAAAAGATAGTTAGTTATTACCTCATACTTAGTCCTGAATGTTTTGAATTCCTCCAGGGTCTTGATTCCTCCAGCTTGGATGGTAGAGTAGTTGAGCTTCTTTAGGTCCTGCTTGGTATACTTCACCAGGGGAAGAGGTGATCCATATCTGTCCAAGAGTTGTTTCTTCAAGACCTCCCAATCCAAGTCCTCATTGCCAGTCATCTCCTCTACTTCATCCTTTAAGTCCATCCCTTTGAGAAAAGAAATAATTTGCATGGCCAGGTCCCTAGAGGAAGCTCCATCAGCTGATCCAGCATTCTCATACCTTTTAATGAACTTCTCCACAGGCATATTGGTTCCATCAAAGTATAGTTCCTTGTCCAATGGTTTAATCTTGACAGCCTTGGTTGGTCCTTGGTACTTGGGCATTACAGCTTCTCTTTCCAAAAAGTGGGTGTTCATTCTGTCTGAGGCTTGCTGGGTTGGGGACTGATGCCTGGATCCTTCCAAATGGGAGCTTTCTGAGTTTGCAGGGTTATTTCTGTAGTGGGTGAATGAGCCAGGGTTGGCCAGTTGGAATGGAGCAGCAGGCCTAGAGGTAGTGGGGTTGTTGGTGATAATAGGTTCCAGGTTGTTGGTGGCTGATCCTTGGTTGTTGTTGGCTGATCCTTGGGTGAGGCCAGAGGTTTCTCCTAGGTTGTTGCTGATGTTCAGGGCAGGGGATTTTTGAGGGCTGGACATGTTGGAAAGTAAGTGGAGAGACAAGGAAGTGATTTGTAGAGAAACTAACAGGAAGATATGTTTTTAGGGGTTTTATTTATAGATGATGCACTTAGAAATGGAATGAAGGGATTAGGTATGATAGAATTGATTTGAAATTGTAAGTTGGTGTAGTAGCAGGAAACTAAGACTGAAAGATTAAAACTGAAGGAAATAAAGCCACTGTTGGGATACCACTTGTGGAAATCCTAAAGGATCAGGAAAGAGCTTGAAGGGGAAATAGACAACAAATCCAGTAAGTAGAAGATGTTGAAGCTACAGGTGCTGTTGAGGCTGCCCTTCTTGACTAATGCTGAGGGGAAAGGGTTTCACTAAGAAAAAGAAAGAAAAGGTGTGGCTATATTTCTACTAATCCTTAGACTGCTGCTACTAATGGGAACTTAGGTTGTTTAATCAATCTGAGGCAGGGACCTTGAGAGGAGTGAGAAAAGCACTGAGAAAGAGTAGGGGGTATGTGTTATGATTGTTATTTGTGTGAAGGTTGATGCAACAGTAAATGTAAAAGGGTTAAAGGTAAATGTAAATGTAAACCGTACTTTGGTAAAAGGGGGGGGTGTGCCTCATTTAACCATAGAACTAAGGGGAGTTCTACTTATACAAAAGGGCACAAGATGGCTGATCCTGGCAGTAAAGAGAAGGGGGAAATGTGTTCAGAGGTATACAACCAAAAAGAGAGTAGTGATAGTGTAAGAAAGATGAGCCAATGTAGCTAGTGACTATGTATATAAGGAATGTAATGTGGCTAGTAACCAAAGAGGATGATAAAGGCAGAAGATGTAACTATGTAATATGAATGACTGTGCTGTACAACTTTATACCAAAGAAGATATAAACTAAAGAAGAGTATGTAATATCTGTGTTTTATTTATGTACTGTATATTTATAAATCAATACCTTGTATAATATCCTATAAGGTTGTAGTATTGGTAAAGTTATGTGGTTATAAGTGGTAATATTCTAAGAATGCTAATAACTTCTGAACCAAAGGGAAATCAGGGGTACTTTGAGTGAGTGACTAGGGGTAGTTTTGTATGTAGAATCTGATCATGTAATAATAATGAAGTATATGTGAGAGGAAATGTAAGTTGTTGATGATTGTATGTGAAAAGGTATGGATTACCACAGCGGGGCTAGGGATGAAACGGTTGGGGGGATGGTTGAATTGGGTGGGGCTTTGGTGTGAGTATTGTTTTGACTTGGTGTGTTAGGTTGACCGTTGTAGTGGTGGTGGGGATTGTCGGAGGGGGCGAGTGGAGGTTCGTAGGGGTTGTGGGGATACTGGGACATGATGGATGTTCCAGCCAGGATTTGGAGGCAGGGATATCTCCGACTCCGGGCCAAGGCGTGTTTGAGACGTCTGTCACAGGTGTGACACCACATACAGGGTGTGAAACTGAAGGGCACACCCGGAATGACTTCCTTGTTCCATACAAAGGGGTGCAGTCTATGTCCTTCATGGCCCATGCACCCCAAAAATTAATATTGCTTCCCACTACTAAGAATTCAGTGGTTCCCTAGAAAAAACATTCATAAATAAGTTTTCATGAAGATCCCTGGTCAGTAGCAACTAATTTTCTTCTTGAGAAAGATAAAAAGGGCCACATCTCTGATCCATGTTCCTATTTTGGCAGGCTTTGAGACAGTACCACAAGATGGTGGAGTGGAAAAATTTAAGTGTATTTCATGTGGAGGAAAGCTGCTAAATTTGAGAAGTATTCATAAGCACTTGGCCTCTGAAAGTCATAAGCAGATCACAATATTTGGACACAGATTGGAAAAGACAACAGCCCCGGAGGACTATGTGGGTCATGCACAGAACAATAATACATCCATCTATGAAAGTTCTGCCTCTACACAATGTCCCCTCTATAATTATGAAGGTCTTGATACAATGGATGTTGAACAAGAATGTCCCACAGCCCTGTTGGACTTCAATGATAGTTTGGGAATGGGATTTGGGGGAGGTGAAGATATTTCAGATGAGCTTTCAGAAAAGGCCTTCAACCCTCTTGATTGGCTCATTGAAGATCCAATATCAGGCCTCTCTGGGGACCTCATTGAAGACACTGAAATATTAGAAGGTGATAATGAACCTATTAATAATGGCTATTGTAATCCAAATGGAATGTGGTATCCATTTCCTTCAAAAATGGTATGTAATTTCTCTGTTGCCTCAGAAGGAGGAGGAGATAATTTTCTAACATAATATATTTATCTTCAGTATCTGATTGGTGCACTGATTCTTGGCCACTTGCACAATGTATTTTCACGAAGCATGTACCACCAGATCCGCTTAATACTCCATGTTTGCAATGTGTGCCTACCCCACTGGGATACACTCAGGAGGAGAAGGGACAGAATCCGTAGGATGCTGAAAATCAACATTAATGAGAAGTTATCTGTTTTGAACAACAAGTGCTTTTCCCTCAGTGTGAAAGATATCATATGTCATGTGGGTTGTTTTTATACCATTATATATATGTAGTTATTTTGGAGCATGCTGAATTTTCTATCATCTCTTGGCAATCCAGGAGCTTTCAAATCCCTATGTGAATAAACATTTGGAATTCTATCCACAGGAGACTAATGGTATGAATATCCATGCACTATATCAAAGTGCCAAGTGGAGGGAGCATTTATCTTGGGAGGGAAGAGTACAGATGGTTCAGAGTGGTAATCAACACTATTATATATTTGAGCCAATTACACTACAAGTTCCAGATCAGTAAATTGTCATACCAATATTCTTTTTCAAGATGAATGATGTGGTACATGCTAAATGCATTGTGCCAAGGATGAATGAATATCAAGACACAGAATTCCAAGATGGGACAAGGCAGCTGGCAATCATAGTACCTGAAAACATAAGTTACAATTCACCTGATTTGCACAATGTTCCTATAGACAGATTTGACAAGATATATTCAGAGTTTCCAATTATATCTGGAAAATCTTTCAGGGATAGAATACGGGGTCAAATTCTTGAAGGACCAGAGTGGGCCCCTAAAGTAGCAATCCCCCCCAACCCTTGGAGATCTAAATCCAATGGAAAGATAATTCACCATGTCCCTATTACACTTTACTCAGACGATACTTCTGGGACCATTTCAAAACAATGGACCAAACATGTCTCCTTCTATATGACATTGAGTGGCCTACCTCCAGATCATAGCAACATGGAGTATAATTGTCATTTTGTTACTACGTCCAATGAAGCAGGGGCTTTGGAATTGGGAGAGTCTATTGTTGAAGATATGAAGTACACCATACTCCTCTTTCTTGGAATTGGTATTATATTATATTTTTGACTGACGAGATATTTTTCCCTAGATTTTTGATCACCAATGGCAGTTTTGCATATGATTCCAGTATTAATCAAGAGGTTTTATTCATGAGGGTGGTTCTTTGTTATCTAGGAGATTCACCTATGTCAGCTGAGGTCACAAATACCCCAATTCCTGGGGTTTGCAAGAACTCGTGCAGGATGTGCCATTTGCATGTAGATGAAATGTCAGACAAAAGAGCCATCTCATACATAAAGGATTTCTTTGGGATACCTTTGAAACCTTTTGCAAGAATATGGACACAAACTGTTGAGAAGACCAAGAGCTCATGGAAAATTCTGACCACTCAGTCAAAGAAGGAATATGAAACCCACATGGATCATTTGGGCTTGACAGATAAGCTACAAGACAAACTCATAGCATTGAGGTGTAATAAACCTGAAGAAAGCCAAAGGATCCTCACGATAGAACAAGAGGAACCACACAGGCTTTGAAATACATTTGCTCACCTGAAAGAATTTGATGGATTCCTAGATACCCCAGTCAAAATTCTACATGTTTTCTCACTAGGGATTGTCAAGTATCTGTTACGGGACTTCATGGATAAAAAAAAGGACTTTTCAAAAATGGAGGCACATTTGAACTCCTTCATCACAAATGGTATGAATATTCCACCTATTCAGGCTAAATAAATGATTGCACACTGGAAGAGTTACTTGGGCAAAGACTTCCGCACAGTAGTACAGTTGGCACCATTTGTATACTTTCCCTTTATGAGCAAGTCAGAGAAGGAAATATGGATCCCATTGTGCTGCATTGGCAGACTGATTTTCCAAACTCATATAGACAACATGAATGAGTACATACAGGAATTAGAAGATCAAATTAAGATATTCACGTATAACATTGTCAAAATGACTGCCCAATGGGCAAAGAAGCCAAAATTCCACATGCTATTACATCTACCTGACTCAATTAAAAGATTTGGCCCGGCTACCTTATTTGCTACTGAGAAGTTTGAAAGCTACAATGGACGACTGAGGACAGCTTCTATTCACACAAATTGACTCAGTCCAGGCAGAGATATAGCCATCAGTTTCAGTAATTACCAAGTGATGCGCCTAATACTCTCAGGAGCTTACATGTGGGATGATACACAACACAAATGTCTCCAAGCCTCAGATGAAGTCATGAGAATGTTCTCAGGTAATCCACTAATACAAAAGTCCATGGGATACAACCCCAAAGTGGATGAACAATCCTATTTCAAAGCATCTAAAGTGCATGAAGGGAATGAGGAATCAGTTCCACATGAAGTCAGACATAATTATCCAAATTCAGAAATTACACAGGTTGGAACTTTGCAGCTGAATGATAATAATAAAGTTTCCAAGGGATCATTTGTACTTGTGAGTGTTTCAATTGTATATATTTATGCATAAAGAAGGCAATGACTCAAATGCCCAAAAATTCAAATAACCAGGAAAATAACCAATATGTTGGGAGTGTTCTTTCAATTTGGCAAGTTGGCCAGCAAAATTACATCTTACAAATTGAACAATGTAAGATCAAGGGTTTACAGCAGGATTGTAAGATGAGGATATTGCAAAAAGAATTGGTAGTAAGATATGTTCCAGCACAAGTGAGTGAGAGAACTTTTTACATGTGAAAAATTTACAATCTAACTATAGTGTTTTCACATTGAATTAGCAAATTTTATGTTGTTTAAATGTCCAACACAATTGCTATGACGGTAAGTGTCAAGCTGTGGTATCAAGCAGGCAAATAAGTGCCCGCCAAGAAGGTACAACTGTGACCTGTGAAATAAAACACACATGCTTTAACAGCTATCTGGTGAATGCATTGTCTCATCATCATCCAGTGTTTCACCAAATAGTATCCAGATTAGACAAGGCTCACATAACAGATGCAGAGATGCATGAAGCAGCATATTTGGGTCAAGCAAAATGGGATCAGACTGTACCACAAAGGAAGGCAAGAAATTTCAGAATATCCAACAACACATTAGTGTCCCAAAACCACACATCACATGAGGCACAATCACTAGAATATCCAACAAGGTCAAGGAATAAATATCCATCATGCCCAATGAACACCAATTTCCCTCCCAATAGTCCAACCCCATTATTACATCCACATTATGGTGCCAATTTCAATTCAAGCACATTGTGTTACCCCCAAGCATCTTCCCTGCACCATCATAGTACACCTATAGCATCGAGCTCATCCAACTGCCTCATTTTCAGCCCCCATTTGGAAAGGAGGGCATCTTACAATCCACATCTTTTACATCCACATTATGGTGCTGATTTCCATTCAAGCACATCTTCTTACCCCCAAGGAAATTCCCCGCTTCAATCAGCAAGGATGTATGATTGGCAAAATCATAGTACACCTGTTGCATCAAGCTCTTCCAACAACCTCAGTTTCAGCCCTCATCTGGAAAGAAGGGCCTCTCACAATCAACATGTGGAAAGGCATGCATCATACAACCCTAATTTCACCACTAATGTGGCAGAAAATTCCCCATATTACCACAGTTATGGTCCTCATGGAGCATCAAGCTCTCATCCCCATAAATGATGTGTGTGTGTTTCATGGCCATTACTCTATTCTGTCCATGAATCAATTTTTGTTATGATTCAATCAGTGCACAAGTGAAAAAGACTTCTAGATATAAAAAGTTGCCAATGTGTATGGTACAACAGCCAGAGGTATTACAAAATCATGGGCACTGCAATTGCACCTGACAGATCACAATCCAAAAAAGTACTCAGAAAAATGCATGTGTTTGTGGACAAGAATTTCATGGCCAATTGGAATTTCTTTTGCTGAAATAAAAACAAAGAAGCTTGCAAAAACATGACATTGATTGATCTTAGGGAAATAATAAACAGCAGTGTGTAGAGAAAATCAGGGCCAACTATGTAGGTGTCCTATTCTGATGGAGGCCATGAGAGATGACTCATGCTTGACTCAGTAGTGCTTGCACTTGGGTACTACAACAAACAAGAGGATTATCAGCTAAAAATCTATAATGTGAACAAAATAAAGCTCCTTACCTGATCACATTCTTCAGCCAAAGAACTCATGTATCCCCTTGAAAACTTGATGCGCAGAGATGCCGAGGTGTCCTTTTGTTGTGGTAGCTTGTCCAAAAGGCTCCGGAATAACCTGTACTTTACTGGAAGGGGGTACTGTTTGATGAATTTCCCCCGGTGGATGCGGCCAACCCATTCAACATTGCCGGCAGCATCTTCATATTTGAGGACTCCCCCAAATTTGAAGTTGATGTGCACCAAATCAAGTTGTGCAAACACTTTGGCTTTGAAGCGGTAAAATCTCCCAGTGGTAGGAAGAGCAGGCATAGTAGTAGTGGCTTTGGATGGATGGTTGCCACATGCCTTCTCAGGTGAGATGAGGTTGAGGAGATTATCACACAGAGAGGGGTCATATATAATAACAAGCTGGGGGGGAGGCATCAGGGGGCTTATGGGGTGTATGTATGTGTGTATGAGGGCTTAGTACAATAGAGGACAATGTATGAAGGGGGCTTAGATGGCAGGGCAGGTGGATGAGGGTTGGGCTGAAAGGACTGCACATCAGCAGTCCTTTTATAATCCTAACCAACCCCCCTGCCTCCGGTGGTGAATGGGCACTTGAGCCCATCATCCTCGGCGGTGATGGACATTTGCCCATCCCCCCCTGATAATCTGCAAGGTGTAACCCCCCCGACATTGGGAGGTTGTGCGGATTCCAAGTTGAATCACAAACGTACCATGAACCGTTCTCATGACGGCTTGGAACCCAAAAGTGGTTTCCAAGCCAATTGTGAGTCGTTCTGATGATGCCTTGGAAACCACTTTGGGTTTCCAAGGTGTCATCAGAACCACTTTTGGTTTTTCAGACAACTTGAAAACCAAAAGTGGTTTTCAAGTCGTCCGAAGGCGTTCTCAAGTCGTGCTGAGAACCCTTTTGGTTCTTGAGACAGGTCGAAGTTCCACCAACGTCCCCGGAACAGGTAGAAACCATTGGGAACGCCTTGAGAACGCCTTCAAGGCGTCCGAGCTGTCAAAAGAATAGAAATCCGTTGGCCGGACGTTTTTTTTGAACTGGGGGTGCACCTGTGGTGTACATAAAAACCACACCATGTTCAGATAAGACTCAAGGTTCTAGACCAATGTCAAACCTCACGTTCATCTTCATTTACTCTTTCACCAAAACCTGACTAGGGTATCAACACTTTTTATACCAAGGTTGAGCAAACCAGAGATTTTTTTGAATCTCAAGAAAACAATCATTCCACATTCCCTGGGCGGTTCTCTCCTGCAAAACTCATTTCACGTTTTGTTTTTCCATTTTACTCCAGATGAAGGGTGAAAGGCCTTATTCTTTCTCATACGTCAATGGTTGTTTTTTTCTTCTTGATTATTGTCATGGGGAAGTATGATGGTCATTCAGTCCCATTCAAAAGTTTGGAATGTCTATGAAGGGCAGGTTTCCAGAGGCAGAAGAAGGAGAAGAAAAAAAAAGAGATCAGAAGCTTTTTTTTGAGAAAGCAAGTAAGAGTTGAAGCAGCTTACGGGGTAGAGGAATTCCTCGCAAATCAAGGTCCGAGTGGTTTCAGTCAAAAATCTTTCAACCTTGCCTACGTTCCTCAGAACGTGACGATCAGCATTCCCGACCTCGGTCTCGACAAAGAGATGCGGAAGGATGCGAGCACCAATAGAGTTGCGTTTGATTCCGTTTTCGGAGCTATCTTCGTATAGAGGGAGATCTGAGTGAGGTGGTTCGAGGATACTAAGATGAAACTTGGAGCGGTCGCCTTCGATAGCCAGAATAATCTCGGCATCAAAACCGACACCGACGACGGTCGCCCGGAGTGGTAGACTCATGAACTCGGCCGCTGGATGGTTGAGGACGAGGGCGGTTGAGAATCGAAGGCGGAGGTTGCCGTCATAAGTTAGTCGAAGGTGGATCTGTAAAGAGGGCTGGGAATGGCCATCTTCGTCCGGCTTGATCGTCGGGGCTGACGAACACTCTGGCGAACTTGATGGATGGCTTTCACCGTCGGCAATCCGAAACCCTCGACTGACGTCCCGGATATCGATGATTTCCACCTCCGGTGAGATGTCACCAAAGTCAATCGATTGGATCCTGATCGGACCCAGGAACTCTGGTGTGGCTAGGTTAGCTAGGAGCCCATTCAGCCTTTCGGTTAGCTTTCCGGCTATCGAGGGTGTGAGCGAGAGCCAGTCGATTTCAATTGACATTTGACTTGAGGTTTCTTCTTATTGGGGGCGTATCTGAAGTTTCTATTTACCATATCCGAGAATGAGATCTCCTAATTTGTAGTGGTGGGTAAGTCCTGTAGCCTGATGGTCAACTGAAGTTTCTTTCTATGTTCGGGTGGAGTCGGGGGCGGCGGCGGCGGCGGAGGGCTACGGGGGACAATGATGTCACGGTAAGCTAACCTACCGTGTCGCGATGAGTGAGACCAATCAACAGAGCGACTTGAGTCTTCGACAAGAAAATAAACCAAACTCAACCGATGTCCAATAACAGATTAACGCCAACAGCCCTTCGACTGATCGAGAAACAACACGAACTGGAGGCACTCGTCCAGCTCAACCAACTCTCACATGGGATGGCCACCCAACTAGAACAACTAAGCCACCAATTCGCACAGGGTGCTGATGGCGCATTAAGTAGGTCGATCGACTCATTCAAACTTTCAAATCCAATCCCACATATCCGATCACTTACATACTTACCGCGCCAACCAACCAGTCACTGAATCGGTCGTTCAACGATGGCAAAACGTCTTCCGAGCCGCCCATCTAGCGATCGGTAAGAAATAAACCCCAGAGCACCTTAAAGAGATGATTAGATAGATGGGTATTGATCATTAATACCATCATGTTTCTTGGGGCAAATATTCTTTCTCCAGCTACTCGGGCCAATGCGATCAAGAACTCATCCGATGCCCCGATAGACATGCTCGTTCGAATCCCTGTTGGAACGGGTCAGGAAGATGAACGATAGACCGCTTTGAGAACAAGAAACCCTCACTTACCCACCTTACCCACTCCGTCTTCCGTCTTTAATATTTTATTTTCTAGTTGAGTTTTTTCTCCCTCTCTATTTTACCCCTTTGGAGCAAGCTACAGAAGTTGAGCAAAATAAGCTTCTGGTAGGCTGCTTTGCTGAGGTTAAACAGTCTTGCCCCTTGTGCCACAGATTGTATATCTCCAAACGTATTCATTTATCTCGTATTTCTACAGCTTATAGGTGATATTGATATAATAAGAGAGCAGGGTTCAGTGCTTAACGGATCTTTTCACCCAAAAGGAGGCCCAATGATACATAACTGCTTGATTGGATTATGCGCTTCCGAGAATCGTCCAGGTGTCTGGTCTCAAGGCGATAAGCCCCGTTCCCTAATGACCTCCTTCGATCAATTTGCTGACTAGGGGGGGGTTTTTTAACCTCAAAAAGGCTTGGTGAAAGAGTCTCGGAAATTGTCTCTCTCTTTCTTCCTGATTTAAAAAAACATTTAGTCTCGCAAGGTGTCAAGGAATATAGCGGGAGGGTGACACACGGAAATATTTATTCATTTTGAAGATTTTTTGTATAAGTATTTAATACTTTGATTTACAAAATAAAAATATCTCAAGTTTTTTCCTTACTCTGTTGCATTTTTTTAATGATAGTAACAATTTAGAAAAGAAAAAGGAAAAAACGGCTTGATAAACAAGGGTTTATGAGTGAAGACCTGAAAGGCTCTTTTTATTGTTGTTTTTGTAGTGGAATTTTACACGTGTTTGTGATAATGAAGAATGAAAAGGAAGATGAAAAGAGAAAGAAACCAACAAGTGGTCGATACAAAAAGTTCCTCTGGTCGAAGATATATATTCACAGTTCGGGCAGAGGTAAGAAAAAAGAAGGGCTCAACTAAATCAAACCCTACTTTAAGAAGGTTTAGGCAGACGGAGAGCCAGTGGACTGAGCGGGCGAGGATGTGACGTGCATCATGGTGAGGATAGATCGCAAAGCGGGGTTGTCGCCCAAGCGGGCAACCTCTTTGTCCGCTTGGCCCTCAAGGACGGCCAAGACCATGCGCGTATAGGTCAGCGACTTGGTCTTCTCTCTCATGTAGCTGACCGCATAGGACTTGATCCCATCGTCTGTCGGGCGTTGTCGCAGGACATCTATGGTAAAAGACGGTCGATTGTCAGGTAATTAGTTGGGAATGATCAGGAGAGAAATAAATAGCCAAGGAAACTGGAGCAATGGTTAAGGTTACTCAACTGATGAGTTGGTGGTTCGAGGGATCCGCCCTGATGGCGTGTACAATCGGGAAACTGAATTTGCCCTCGGTCAGATCTTCGCAAAAGCCCTTGTTGACGGTGTACTATTTTGTCGGATCAACGTTTTTAGTTGATGAGCGTCAGTCCACATACAGAACTCAAAGATGAATTAGATCCCTTAGTAGAAACTGACGACTGATGACAAGTTTAACAAATCATCTCTTATCTGGAAGATGATCCCCATTAAATCCACCAAAGGGATATAATCTCTGTAGGCAGAAAAGGAAGAGTTAGATTAATTGCTTTTAAGGTTCAAAATCGCTCTGGCGAGTGGTGGTGGGTTATTGGCAGGTTTGTTTGAACGACCAGGGTGACTTACGGGATTTCTCTGAGCGGGGACATGGCCATCATGAGTCTGATTGCAATCCTAAACAGACCTCCGGTTTCTATAAAAAAAAAAAAAAGAAGTCGGGTACAGAAATTAAAGAAAGAGCGATCAGTCCAAGCTGGCGATGATTGGATATGTCAAGAAGATGGCAGTTTGTTAATAATAATAATAAAAAGTGAGATTTAACTATTTTTGACCATTTGGATGTATTCTTCTTCGGTAGGGCAAGTCAACGAGTCTCGCCAATATAGGTCCATGCCTTGACCACGATGTAGCCTCAGCAGTTCGTCTGGTTGGTGAGTGGCATTTAGTCCTCAAGATGGGGGAATTTGGGATGAGTCAACGGATCGAAAAACAATCTTACCATTGACGAGCTTCCAAAGGTTCGAGGCAGAGCTGTCTTGAGTCGGATGCAACATTGATAGCTCTTGATAGGCCAAGAAATATACATAACTGGTGTACGTCACAAGCAAGAATCAGTGCCTATGATAGTCTTAATTTATTACCGCGAAATTGTAATTTGAGCTGCGGGTTTTATATCAGAATGGAGACGGAACACCTAACTTGGCCGAATTGATGGTTTGAGGTATACCATAGATCTTATGGGTGACTGTTAAGAGGGTGCCCAGATTGAAGAATTGCTAAGGCTTAAGAATTGGGGGAGAGACGGAAGAAGGAAGGGCTGTACGAACCTGGGATCCCACGACGCAATTCGGAACCATCTTCTACATCATCCATCCTGTGTGTGTGGAGATAGACGAATGGGGTCGATGTTCAGCAAGAACTGTGGAAGGCGACAGAGAAGAAGATCAAGTATAAGACTAACAGAAGACTGGCTGTATGAAGCAGGCCAACAATTCGTTTGACCACCTTGAGCTGCTCATCAGGTACGGAGAGCCAATGATTGAATGCATCAATCATCATTGGCCGAATCTCCTTTCCCGGAGTCGAGGTGAGATAAGTGAAAGGTTCTAACAAGATCTAAGGAATTGGGTTATTATTATTTTTTGTATTTTATATTTTGATGAGTTCTTGGGTTCATTCATTCTTTAAGGTATAGGAGAGAATCAAATGATACTGACTCTCTCTTGTGGATCAGACCATTGAGGATTGTTCTCTTTCATCTTTTCAAAGAAGTTACTGTAGCGCTCTTCAACCCCATTGAGCTGGGGTGAATCGAGCTCCATATTGATTCCATTGGAGAGAGCAGCCATGGCTAAGAGGTCTGAGATGGTTGAGATCAAGGGAGATCTGGATTGAAAGCGCAGAAAGAGAGAGAGAGAGAGGAGAGATGAGGATGAGGATTTGGTGGGGATGGGTGAGTTTAGGCTTAGCTTACAAGATATCTTAAGAACTTGGAGCAGAGGAAAGAGAGGAAATTTTATCTGGAGTCGATCAAGAGAGAGTGAAGGTCGGATAAGGAAGGAGAATATAGAGATCAGGTATTTAGAGTGGAGTCTGTGTGTATCTGGGCAAGTCGGAGCTGGATAAGATGGTTACTCTAGGCGGGATGACTGAGACTGAAACTTTTTCGAGGCACTGGGTGGGGAGATTGATGAAAACTTGGAGTAGTGAAAGGTTAGAATTGATTGAGATCACGATGGAGAAGTTAAATATGTATGTAGTCGAGGAGCCGGGAGAGGAGGGAAGCCGAAGAAGGTTTTCCATCTGAGTTTTTGAATTATTTATTTAAATATTTTTAAAAAAAAATTAAAATTAAAAAATTAAAAAAACAATACATACAAGCCTGTCCTAGACTTAACACGAATGAGATCCGTATAAGGAGAGAAAAGATCAGATACCAATCGCGTCGCCCCAGTCAAATTTTGACTGACCGATTCGAAAAGATTTCTCCGACGTTACAAAGGTTGTCGATTGCACTTTCTCTGGAGACTGGAAAAGGTAATTCATCAACAAAACACCAATATATCAATTATCCCGCTGGATCTCATAAACAAACTTATATCAACAGAACAAAACAAAGTACGCTGTCAATCGTCGTCGTCAAGACAAAACTAAAAGATCAGTTAATAATCGGAAAAGTGTAAAAACAGAATCACACCATTAAAGCATGTTAAGAATTCAGTATGGCTAATAGAAGTTAATGGTGTCGATGTCAATATATAATATCTAACAGGTTTTGAGAGTAAGCTGGAATCTTACCATCATCAATCTCACTCCACCTCCAGATCGGAAGCCGCACCGATATAAGTTGATGGTTATTTTTATGGATTTATTTCTTTACTCCATTTATCATCTGCAAGCGGATATCGAAGCAGACCCTCTAATCTCGCCGTGTCGGTAGGTGAATCTCTTGGGGGCGATTTTGTTGCCTCACTCAAACAAATCCATAGACCGGCGGCTAGACAGGGTATATCTTTCCTTCGAGACTTATCACCTCTTAACGCAAGGAGAAAAACAACACGCTACCTCCGTGCATCGAGAGACATCATATGTAGACGCACAAATAGCCTCCACAAAGACGCGTATTTATGTACAACATGTATATGAATATATGTTCACATACTACGATCCTGATGGCACGATCAAGAGTCTTGGTATCCTTCACTTTGTTTGTACTAACACCGTTCATCACACCCCCTCCCCTTCCAGAGAAAATTCTCAGTCCTGAGCGCAGCGAGCAAAAAGAGGATGGCATTAGATGACATAAACTTGAGCCTGCATTCCTTGATTCTTGCAGGCAAGTCTTAACAATAACTAAAGTCTTGGGCTCGGAACCACAGAAAATCCAAGTTATATCATGCTGAACATTACGGATTTACCTTACCGATAACCAGCACTGACCATATGTATGCATAGAAAAAGAAGAAGAGAAAAAAAAACCTGAGGGACCATTTCATAACGTGTCGATTCATGATCTAAGAAGTTGATTTAAAAAAAAAAAACTGGGACATTGAACTAACAAGCTCTTGCGGAAACAACCGATTCAGTTAGAGAGACAGACCTGGTGGAGAGGGACGGAGATATGTAGATAAGATGCAAAGTATGTAGGATGATAATCATGTCACGCCCTTGACTTGACGCGCACACAACTCCGCCTTATAAGTTTATTAGTCATATGGCAGCATGGCTACTGCCACTGGAATCGAGATTCAAATGTTGTGAGCTGATTCTCTCCTTCAGTCATCGTCGATCGACTCGAGTACAACCATCGGTATCGACCCATCACTAATCAGTGGCTACACCTAACTTAATGGCCTGGACTCTATGTTATTGTAACACTGGCATACTAAGCCAGAGATAGGAATTACAAATTTAATGGCGCTGCAGGCAAACTAAAGAAACCTCAGTAATTCTCCCACCCAACCTATAGTCATCATTCCCATGGATATCACATCTTGAGGAAACCAAGCCTGAATGTTCATGAGGCCAATCACCAATAATAAAAAGCTGAGAGAGTTCTTTTTTTAAAAGAAAAAATGCAATAAAATAAAATGGTGGGGGTTGTCAAAGGTGAAAGGGATATTAGTATTCCTGTAAATTTAAGTCCCAAGAAACAAAAGAAAATTCAAAAGAGGCTAGTTTCAACATTTAGCAAGAGAAATGTGTACAACAAGCAAACTAGTACTATGACGGGTAATCTCGACCATACTTTCATGATTGAGCTTGTCAACCAGTCACTCAGCCAGTGGTTTGAACTTATATGGGTGAGGCTGATTAAAAGGGATGAATACTCTCCAGTCCAGCTAAAGATGAGAGCATCCTGTTGTATCTTATTTTCAAGCCTGGGATTCATCAATAGAGCTAGCAATATTCCCCTGGAGAAAGCAGTGAGAAGGTGTTCATACACAGTGTTTGGGCAGGGTTCTTGCTTGGAAAGTTGAGAGTGAAGTACCCTGTGCTTGCCAGGGATTAATCCTGCTGCCCTACCTGTTTGCCAAGAAAGAAGATCCCTCCCCAGTATGCATCTACAACAAATTGCTTCTTGGGCAGGATCTATTCTTGGAATTCACTTCTTGGATGCTTTCAAGGGCCCCAGTAATTAGTTTCAAGGTGCAATAAGTATGTACTGTGCTGTTGTCCTAACATTCCCTGGGGATTACAGCATCTTTCACAGGCTGTTTGTAACTTCCAGTATAATATGTTGGGCATAATGTGAGTGCTTCAATGACCAGGAAGGTACCGGGGAGCTTCAGGGCAAAAGATTGTGAAAAAAAATGAATATTCTCCTACTGTTTACCTGGAGCCACTTTTGACTTTAAAAAGCAGATATCCTTGAATTTTGGATTGAACTAGTTTGGATTGAACTCAATTTTTAATTCACATGTGTGATGTTTGGACAGCTGTCACTGATTTTTTTTCAATAACAAACATATCTTTGATCAAATATTTGCTAGGAGATGAGTCAGAATCATACAATCAAAACCAAAGAGAGGGGTGAAATGACAGGGATGAAAGAAGAAAAGTAAAAGTGCTTGCCTAACTTGGATATTACCTACTTATATAGGAAATACTGGAAAGACAATAGAGACATATGCACTTGGCAATCTGGGCTACATGCAGATAGGTGTTTTTTTGCCTCAAAGAATTCAAGGGGATTCACACTATTCATGAAATGTAGATGCATGCATTTTACTCCTTATTGTTTCTTGTCAAAGCAACAATCTAAAACCTTTACCTGTAATAGTTTTGAGAGCAGTGACTTTATTGCAGCAATATTTTAATAGCTAACAGTAGTAATAAACTTGGTAATGTAAAAAAGGAAAGTGAGATCATAGTAAAAATAACTCTATAGTAATGAGAACAAGAGAAAAAATCAAAAGTTTTTTATTTACCATCTTATATTCTAATCCTACCTAGGGCTCAAACAAGTACTATATTGGAAGATTTGTGTAGAAGGGAAAATGGAAAAATAACAGTTAAGTCTAAAGAAAGAATATGAATGTGTTAATATGGTTGAGAAAGAATGGAAGAAACTGAGATCAGCAGAAAAACTAATCAAATCAACAATCACCTGCACCTGCTTTATATCTGTGCTCCTCCTGAATCTTGTAAGTACCTTGAGAGTGGTGTGTTGGGATAGAACTTTCCGGTAGGGTGCTTGACCAATGACAGTGAATTAAGGGAAATCAAGGCTTTCCATGTGTTGGTTCCAAATCACTTGACAAGTCTAGGGAACACAACCATGGGGGGTCATCATGACTCAACTCATGTTCTCAATACAATTCTAGATATCAGATTATGCATAAACTTGATGTTGATTTTCTATATAGCCAACATCAGGATTATGTGATGGCATTACCTAAGCCTGCACTTCAACCTGAATAGAACTCACAATCTAAACAAACACCTTAATCTGACCTCCTGAAGCTGGGATAAGTGGGAATCAAGCCCGCAGCCTGATGGTAAGCTGGAGGGTTTTCAATGCAGCTGCCAACCACCCAACCAACAAAATTTGCTGGATCTAATGTCAAGCCATTTATAGCCCAGTCCACTTAGCTGCAGCTGGTCTTCAGTCTAAAACTAAATATGAATGTTTCTTTTGTTTGGGATCAAGGATTGGCACATGTGGTACCTCTAGCCCTGATCTCTCCTCTTCCAGCTTGGTATAATACTACACATCATTTTGAGCAATCACTGCCAGCATAATTGCCTAGGATGAAGTCATCCCAGTTAAACTGGGATGCACTCAACCAATTTAAACTTGGTTGAAATCAACTGATGAAATATAAATCCAAGGGACCCCCCTTTGTTTTACATTTCATTAGTTGAGGTCAACCTACTTTAAATTGGTTGTTTGCATCCTAGTTTAACTGGGATGAACTCAACCTAGGCAATTATGCTGGCAGTGAATGAATTTTGGGCATGTGAAGAAATTCAAGGAAGAAAACAAAGTTCATATTGGATTTCAAGGCATGGATTTGGGGCTATGGTACAGGTCCTTATCTTAGAGGATTAGAGGACTGCATGTTACATGGATGTAAAAAAAACAGTTACAGCTATTATCTGGATTGGTGATAGCAACCAAGGAAGTTTAATTTTGGTTGATTTTAACATGATTGAAATGTGACTTTGATATCTATCAGCCAATTTAACTTCAAAAGAACCCCAATGTGCCTTTCCAGGAGCCAGGACTAGATCCATTCTTTTGTGACAACCTGGTTAGGATGGGAGAATGAGAAACACATTCACTCCCTAGGATAATTTCCAGGCAAAGAAAGAGAACTTTACCCATTTTGGCGTGCTTTCATTTCGCTCATCAATCCTAGAGTACCCAGAAGAGTTATTTTGGAAGCCGGCTTTTTCCATCCCAGTTCAACCGGAAGTCTTTCCTCGGAGAACCTTATGTTACCATAAAAGTCTTGCTAAGCTATCGGTTTTGAAGATTTTATACGTTAGAATTACTCACCAAGTTCTCAACCAATTTGTGTTTGCGGCGATCCCTTCACCCTGACCTTCAGCTTTGGGAGAATCAAATCCTGAACCAAGATGGCGGTGTGCCTGAAGGGCCAAACAAACTTCTCCTCGCCCCAGCTTCAATACGTTACGAAGAGATAGGGCGTCGGGAAGTTAGGAAGAGGAGTCCGTAAAGGTCGTCAGGACACTGGTCTACATTAAAGCGTTGGGAAACTGGACGGGCAAAGATGACAAGGAAACAATTAGACTAACAAAGTTAACTTCAGACTTTGATTGATAGTCGTATTTCGTCAATCGATTTTCCAATTCCAACTTCTTCTTGGCGAAATCTTCTAATGTCACGGTTGTATTCTTGGAGTCGACCGGCTTGGATTCCAAAGATTTAAACAACTGATCAATCAATTCTGAGCTTGGATCCAATGCATTCCCTTTACTGTGATATGTAAATAGACACATGAATATTATAGTCGAAGCCTTGACTCAGCGAAGCATGTGTCAAGAAGGCAGGCCCATGAAAAACTTGACTTACTCTACATCGAGCCTACTCATGCTGGCGTCATGCTCAATCTTGCCATGTTTGCCAAGCTCTTTGATGTTAAAACCAAACACCTTGCCGAGTCGGAGTGTACCAACTATGGCAAATATTATCGCAAATGTCCAGCTGAGGTTATAACACTCTACGAGAGCTACCATCAATTTGTGGATTGGAATTTTCTGATTGGAATCTTCCACCTTCCTGCCGTCATAATGTTTGGTGAAGAGGATTGGGTAACGAACCGGAAAGAACATAGAGAAAAGGTGGTCAGAAATTTGGATCTACTTTTAGACCGCGCGAACTTAGCTTTGCCCTCCTCTGCGTAATCCTTCTGGTTTGAAAAACACCTACAAGTAAGAATGATTTATCATTACTGCAATCGCCGGGCATGGACAACCAAGCATCTTCCGGTGATATGGATGAGCTCCATCGGGGCCGGATCCACGATCTTCTAGCAGAGGTTGCTGCTCACAACATTTCTCTTGAAAAAGTGTTTGCTGCATGATAGACTGAAGCACAATGTGGAACAATCAGCAAGGGTTTTGCCTAGGTGGAATTGATCTTGATGGGCAACGAGGCACGTTATCGTAACTCGGCGGTAAGAGGGATTATATACCAGGAAGTTTTAAGAAAAAGAATGATGCAACGCCAAGCTCTATTGATAGGTTACTCGATCAGAAGTTAAACTTAAGATGTGCTTCAAGACTCCAGTTCAACACAGCTCTCCGTTTTGTGCCGTCAGTCAGCGCCAGTATCATGCAAGTCGGAAATACGTATTTATTTATGGAACATGCCGAAATGTTTCCTCTACGTAACTCGGGAGCCATTCTAGGAATGCAATCGCTCATCCTGCCTTGTGCCTGCCATCCGGAAATATTCATCACATAGCCACCGGAAAATGCTGAATAAGGATCGCTGTGTACATCTTTTCAATTTAGGGAGTTGTAAATGATACTTAAGCACTTCCGAAATACAGAAGATGCGCATCAATGGACCTCCACATTTATCATAGGGGCAAAGAAAGCCCACACTCCAGTGAGTTGAATGTCTGGGCAAGGTTTGGGCGTTAACCTTCGGCCTCCTCTTTGTATCTGCGGTCAGCTCGCCCCAACAGAGCCTCCAGCAAATTGATATCCATTTCCAACATCATGAGTGACTCTAAAAAGTTCCGACAGGAGAGTGACAGGCTTCAGTTTTAGTTTGGCTAGAAAATCGGTTCCTGTTTGACCAAGTCCGCCTGCTTACGAATTACCTCAATCTTGCCCGCCTGTTTCGAATTCAGTGTACTGTGCATGCAGAGGCTTTCTGTTCTATCTCAAGTCCAGGATAGTGAAGTAAAAAAGAGTTTGACAATTCTCAAGGGATCTCTGAAACATAATCTGGAACTTATGGAAGCGTTATGCCTTCAAAATTAGAAAAAAAACCGATCACTTTTCCCATTAAAACCAGAAAGATAACGAAACAACCAGCTAGCCCAAAATCACAACCTACATGAGCTGAAAAAGGATAGTTATCTACATGATCTTTTTTCCTTTCCATTATTTTTCTTCATTTCATTGCATTTTATAGTCAGACAAGGTAAAAAACAGGGACGAGGAGAGGGGAGTTGTTCAACGAAGGGGGAAGGAAAGACTGACGACCAGAGGGGCGTGTTTTTATAATCCGGGATAATCCCCGAGAATGATGCGAATATAGACATAATATCGTCTCACACTGGGTTGGTGAGCGAGGAAAAACAAGATGGTTTAGATTGAGATGAGGATGAGAATGGACTGATGGCTGGCTTGCGAAGGCTGATCAAGTGTGATGCCCAAGAGAAGCAAGGTTGGAGGTTCCAAGAGAAGTCGACGAGAACGAGTGTCTAAGGCTTCTCAAGTGCTTTGACAATCAACCAACTTGCAGCAGCGGCAGATCCACCCACGACGATCGTCGCAGAACTTGCTTTGAGGTAGCCGGTAAACCCTATCTTAGCACCCGTGAAGTACGCCTAGGGAAGATAAGAGATTATATGCTCAGGATTCAATCCGCTTATTTATGTTGGTACTTCTCGTGTCGAGGGACGATTACTCAGAACGTCATGCACAAAACCCAACTTACTTTGAATACACCGAAAATCAGTAACGTTATAAACATGATTGCGATACTCCAGTATAATGCGATCTGCGCTGATTCAATAAAGAAATAAGGCGCCTGTGTTGAAGGGATTTTCATGAAGGCATTAGCGCTAATTTACAACATACACTGAAAAGGAAATGATGTGGCGTACCATGGGCACAAGGCCGCCAATAAAGTAAGACACGCCAATTGTGAGGGCAGAGATGTAGAGGCGAGAATCAGGAACTTCTTCTAAGCCCTCACCGAACTTTAATAAGAAGGCAGTGATGCCGACGTCTTTGGCCCATCTGAGCTGCTGGTTGGCTTCATCGATCTGCTCGGGGTATTTAGGCTGTCGACCTAAGCATCTCAAGAGCCAATGTGCCATACTTTCTTTCATCGGGTCAGCCGTGATGCCGGATGACTCGTTGGCTTCCGACTCGACCCGAAGGAGCGCTGAGGTAACGGTGCGCGAGATCGATTCGTCCAAGCCTATTGGCCCAAGAACTTCGTGCACCTCTCTTTCCATCTCCCCTGAGCACGATCTTGTCACTCGATCCTTGGTGGCTTTTTGGAGGTACTTGAAATGATCTCGTTCGGCTTCTGACGCTAAATAACCACCGATCCCCATCGAAATCGCCCCGGAGATTAACTGTTCAAAATTTACTTCTGTTTAACGACGTAATCGGATCATAATTTTTCTTGTTACAGTACAAAAACCATTCTGACCTCAGCTATGCCCCCAACAACAACCAGACGAGATGATCCAAGCGATGATAGACCAGCCGTAAGTCCAAAGGGGACCGTCAATCCATCGCTCAATCCGATGATCCTATTGGGCAACAGCATGATAGTCGGTCAATGACGGAACTTGTCAAGCCCATACAGCATTTGATCATCAGGCGTAAAAGAAAGAGGAATAGTGCGAAGGTCACCATACACATCACGAACGATATCAGGGTTGATGAGACGTCGCTCATCATCACCTCGTAATTCTCGACAACATACTTGGATATCTGCAGGCCTGCTCTTCTTGTCACATTTGTTCAAATGTGGGGTAATATTGTTCTTACTATTAGTATTGGATGAGGAGAGCGAGTCGATGGAGCTGGATGGCTTTAGAGTATTGTCGACTTGCGGCTCTTCTGATGTTCTGGAGGGGGCTTCATTCGATTCCGAATAATAATCCCAGACTTTTTTCTGCTTCTGATTAGCTAATGAGGCTGGTGGCCTCAATGACGGCTGTCTTTCGATAGGAACGCTTGATGATGGAGCTGAGATAGTAGTCGAGGACTCTTGAATGGCTGGCATTCCATTTTCAGCCATTTTCGTGCTTTTTTAAACTGAGTATCCCGCTGGTGGCTCTAGATGAGACCTCCCTTTGAAGGCGGAGACAGTCAATAATCCAAAATGGGTGCTAGAGTGATCGTCTGTTCTGTAGGGTGGTTGGTTTGTGCACAATCGCGGAAAGAATTGGGGAATGTTCAGGTGCTATTCTGAAATAATCAAGTTGAATAAGGGGTGAGTGGCTGGTTTATGAGTGGAAGATCCACAGTGTCATTATTTATGTATTGATTGATTGAACTGGAGGTTCAAATGTAAATTTACCCACCGCCAAGCTGTCAGAATGACTTTCCCCTCAAAAAGAGTAACAAATCACAATGTAGGGAGGTTACAGGGTTTACGTCGGGATACTTCAGCTGATACTGCGGTCCTACATATGCCGGAAGTTAATAATCAGAAAGGGATTGGTGTCATGGATGTGGTACATTTATTTAAATGGTTGATGTGACAGAGGCTTACGCGGTCAGTTTGCTGATGTGTTTTAGAATTAGGCGTTCGAGTGAAGTCCGAAGTCGAGACAATGCCAATCAGCTCGTGATGGCTCTGAATATTCAGGCGTGATGGTTGGTATTGCAAGTGAGGGCGTTCAGAAGAGAAACAGGTTTGGGGGCAAGCCTTGGTTGTTGGACTGAATTGACCTTTTACATATCAGGGCGATCAACACTTAGATATCCGCGTACTGTGATTGGTCAGGATGCCCGGAAACCTTAATGGGCTGAATCTTCCTTTAAAATTAAGCTGCGCACTGCGCGCACACCGAAACTTAGTGGGAATTCTGGTCAGAAACCGTGTAAATATTGTATACATCATGTGTCTAAGACTTGGACTCAAAGGGTGAATGAAACAGAGGACATGGGCAATATTTGCCAGCCTTGCCAGATTTTGTACAAGGAAGAGTCCTTTCACAGGTTTTTAAGCAATCAGGGAAGAGAGAACTAGAACAACGGAGAATAAGTGGGGAAATGAAAGGAAGATAGACCGCCTAGTGCTTTTTTGAGCATAAGCATCTGGGCACTCGAGCAAGTTCAAAATAACAACCAGGTCTGGAGGTCTGTGGTGATAGGGGCTAATTAAAGCCCATGCAGTTAAGGTATGGGAACTTAATAGAACAGTAATCTGTAGAAAGTGATGTAATGATATATCTGAAGATGGAGAGGAATGATTTTTACAACGAGATGTAATCTTACCTTGATGTTATCTTCACTTGAATTTCTGGGGAGTATAGAAAGAGGGGCTGGGTTAAGCCAATCCCGAGGGCTGCAATACTAACACAAAAGAAAGCCATGGGTATGAAATCGGTGTTGGTTGCGTGGAAGAAGGAAAAATATTGATTGCAGGATATCTTGATTTAAATTCTTTGTAAAACATTGATGCTTTGTGGTTGGTGTAGATGTGAACATGCAATCGAAAAAAAAAACCCCGAGTGCATCAAAGCCCAAATATTCCTACGACTTGAGACGGACAATTTGTGAATGATGGGGGCATCCAAGCGACCAGAGTGTAATGCAAACATGCGATTTAGGAATTGGATACTCTGATGGATAGGAGGGAAGCTTGGCCACTGGCCTTCCTGAGCCTCTCCATAACAGTGGCGCCCAACCCTACTTCAGAAAGACGCTCGACATAGATGATATCCACTGCGGGGTCTTCATCAAGGTATCTGAGAGCTGCAAAAAGACGTTGGGCACTGATCGCTGGTTGGGTTTCTGGTCCAAGGTTCGAATAATGAAATTGGTGACGATCGTATTTCTTCGAGTTTGCACAAGTAACGAACGATTTGTGGAGCGGACTATTGTCGATAAGCATTAACCCAATTCGTAAGCCCTTCGAGCTATCTGTATCGCCCCCGCCCAATTCAGATAGCAGCTCGTGGACGCCAGGCAGTAATTGTTGTTCATTGGAGCTTGAGCTTGGTGCCGCGACTGGGTCTAAAACAACCACCTTGGCATGGGGGGCGTAGTGTTTGTATTTCATTCCTGGTGTTGTCGGTTTAGCCTCCAGGTCTTTGTCACGATAATCTTGATTGTAAACTCCGGCGAGGGTTGGCTTTCCATTAGTTTGACTGAGACCCGCTTCAACCAGGCAAGTCTCGATGTCTTCTACGCTCAATCCGCCTAATCTAAGGATCCTCACTCGGCCGTCCAGATTCAATCCATCGATCACCGTACTCTCGACACCAACATGACATGCACCCCCATCCAGTATCATTGGGATCTTCGTCTTCATGTCTCTTTCGACGTGTGACGCGGTAGTTGGACTGGGGCGACCACTGAGGTTTGCTGATGGTGCAGCAATCGGAACGCCGCTTTCAGCAATCAGCGCTCTCGAGATCGGGTGGGCTGGCATCCGCACAGCGACCGTTGGCAATCCGCAGGTGACCAGGTTAGAGATCGGACAGCTGGTTTGGAGGGATGATGTGGTGGGCACCAAAAGGGTGAGAGGACCGGGCCAGAATCGTTCGATTAAAGCTTCGTAGGTGGCAGGAAAGGACCAATCAGGTGGTACAAATGTCTTGAGCAGATTGAGTGATGAGACGTGAACGATCAGAGGATTATCTGATGGTCTCCCCTTGGCCATGTAGATCTTTGAGACAGCCGTTGATGAGAGTGCTGAAGCACCTAAGCCATAAACCGTCTCGGTCGGAAAAGCAACTAGCTTGTCGGATTGTATCAGTTCGGCAGCCGATTGAATAGCTGCGGCCGCTCGAGGACAGTTGAAGCATGGCTTTCCCTGTATTTCTGATGATCGTCAGGGATGAAAAGGCGTTAATATTCTCGGAAAAGAATGCAAGGTGGCGAAATCGCAAGCCGGCTTACTGTCTGTAAAGTCAATCGCGTCGTTATTACATTGAATCACATGGGTGGCCTGATCCTGATTACAGTGACTGCCTAGGTTTTTCCCCGCAGATTGCAGTTCTGCAGTCGATATCATATCTGGGAGGGATAGATAGTTTCGAATGGAGATGAGCGGGATCAGGTTTACTTGCATAGTGAATTTTCTTTGCGATTACTTTCAATCTCTGTGTCAAGCGCAGGTGAAGCAAGACTGACACGCAAACCTGAAACCACGGTAATGAATCGACTTTGGCAAAGGAGCTTGGACTAAGGAGTGTGCGATTTGGGCTTTATTGCAAACACAAGCAAACAAAGGAGATCAGAATAGTCTCATGAATGGCTATTTGGAGTGTCAGCTTACCTGATGATAATTTTGGCCGCAACGAAGTAACGACTGTCAGGGCAAGATCAAGGTCAACCGAGACATCATAAAAAAGGAAATGTTAGGAGAAGGCTTGACAAATGAGAATATTTTGAATCCGATGAAACTAAATAGAAAGAATCATGACATCAACCTTGTTACTGGGAGAATAAATGTCCAAGAAGTCAGCAAGATGTAGGCCTTGAGAATACTTTGAATTACATATCCAAGTCGTGATCTTGAGCAGACCGTTACTAACCACCACCTTGAGAATAGCACAACACACCTTGCATTATAGGATGAATGTCAATGAGTCCTGAAGGGTTGTCTTGTGAGGCCACCTATCTGGATATGCAGCTCCCTGTTTACTCGGTGGTGCTGGTTGAAAGGTGATGAGGAGCTTTATGGCGACCGGATAAACCGGCGATATGAAAAAAAGAAACCTGAATTGCATGCAGCGCCATGCATAATGCGATTACATATGGCAACGTTTGGAACCTGTTTACCTCTTCTCTCTTCTGCCTGTGTGGAGTGGTACGAGCTCAATGGCTCAGAAAGATTGTGATTCCTGAGATAATACATGAAGAGAAAAAATGGAAGCAGTGCATGGTACAATGTGAAGTGAAGATGTTTGTTGGGAGAATCAGGTTCAGCCGAGCAGAGTTTTTTGGACTCAAGAAAATGACATCAAGCTCTTGGCCTTCTTATTCCTTGCCTTGAGCTCGATCTTTTTTTGTTTCTTAGTCAAGGAAGCTTTTTCGGCTTGCTCTCTCTCCTCTTTGATCGTTGAGATTAGGGTTGATTTGTCCCCTTTGGTCCGTTTGACCAACTCCGACCATCCGTCGGTAACCCCAGCTCGGTTGTCACTGTCGTCAATAGCTGTACCTTTTCGTTTGCCCGTGGATGTTGTCGATTGATTACTGGATGAGAACGTCAAGGATGGCTTGATACTTGTGCGGGACGAGGCAGGTAGAGAACATGGAGTATCAGGGTGATCCCGAACTGAACAGAACGAAAATAATCATTCTTTAACCTCAAGATCGTAAGGTTTTTTCCTAGGTCGCTGATAGTTCAGATATTGTGTTCACTCACGTCTTATCTTTTCAGCCTCAAATTCCTCCTTGGTCAGATGTTTGCCTTCTTTTAGAACAACTACCTCAGGCGCATCTTCCTCCGGTTCTTCATCTTCGTCAGATAGTCGACCCATACCAGTTACATCAGTTTCGTCTACCACCTGTGGCCCATCGTCCTCATAATCACAATTGATCTCTCGTGGTCTAACCGGTATTGCTGGCCGAGATGGATCCAAGATCTCGGTCTCCTCATGGCCATCTTCATTGTCTCCATACTGACGTCTTCGGGACCCCACCGGAGCACCTTGTTCATCATCCACTTTTGTTCCTCTCAGCGCTGCATCGATGTTCGCCAGAAACTTGGGACGATGGTCGGTGAATGTCAAATCTGGTGATGGGGACGAGAGTGAGGGTCATGTTCAATAATGTGATCTGTTTCTTTTTTCTATACGCCATGCTGTGTGATTAGTCTCTTCGTGATAGGATAAGAATGGTGTTTCCAATCTTCTGATGGACTCACTTCGAAATTGATGTGGTTTGCGATCGTTCGAACGGGGTGCCATTGGAGAAGCTAGACAGCTTGCTGGTGGTGGTGTCAATGCGAAGTTGGAAGGAATTCGTTGAAGGCCATATCCGCCGTTGCCGATCCGCGATATCCGTCTTAACACTGGCGCTCCCGGGCGGACCGAGTCAGATATTACATAATATCAAGGCCGTCTTCTCATCTCACGCGGCTTCCTCCCGCCGGACCAATGGTCCAGGAACGCCCTCTTGACCAGCCCGCGGCTCAACCATCAAACGGGACATCCATATCAAGAACTGCCACCCGATGAGTCATCCGGCCAGCGCGGCGTTCCAGATAAAATGCTAATCGATGATCCGCTCTTGCCGTTGAATCGTCAATCAGAAACCTCGGCGCCGCTGGATCGTTCACCTTTCCCAATGAGGACCGCTCATCTCAGCTACAAAATTTCAACCAATCAGTCCGATGCTGTTTGTGAGCCCACGAAACCAATTCTACCTCTCCACATTCGAGTTGACAATCTACATTTTAAAGTCTTCAAGGACTGTGTATTCCTCCATTTGTACGCGTATAGCCCGTTTACCAATCTTCACCAATGGTTGTTACAAGCCGATGTGTCGGAGGAAATCGATTCACCACAGGAAAATCGAGGTCATGAGTGAAATACAGGTTGCATGGTCCTGCATGTCACAGAAAAAATTACAGCGCTCTGTGTCATACACAATTTGCAGGACTGCATTTCATGTATGTAACCTGTAGTGGACAGGCCTGTGAAACCTGCCGCACAGTCACTGCGTATGTGACAGGTTGCCTGTGTGAGCTGCATGTCATGGTCCTGACAGCTTGTCCTGTTTATGTAACAGGACCTCCATCACATGATATGCGTGCAGGACCATGCAACCTGTACACCACGGGTGCACCCTCAATACAAACCCAGACGACTTGAAGACGAATACGTCTGCTCCAATTGAGTTTTTTTGTCTTCAAGTCAACTCCGAATCCGAAGTTGTTTTCAAAACGAGTTATGGTTTTGAAGGCGACTTCAAAACCATTTTAAAGGTTGGGTCGAACACCCTTCAATTTTTCTCGGTCCTTAAGTTGACCCGAGAACCTTTTTGGGTTTTCCAGGCGTCTTGAGGACCCTTTCTGGTTTCCAAGACGGCTTGGAAACCTGAAACGGTTCTCAGGTCAACCTGAGAACCGCGGACTCCAATCTAAAGTTGACTTTGCAAGTCTACTTTAGATTGGAGACCCACATCCCATCATGTTTCCACCTCCAGCTCAACCAACATCTGCTTGAGCCAGGGATATTTGGAATTCTTGGATATGGTAGACTGGGCGGGATTGGTTAAGAAGCTGCAAACCACTGAAGTGGTTTGCAGGCTGATTTGTCTTTTTTTTCATTTGAAAGTATAATGGATAAAAAGTTCGGTTGATCCAGTCACTCCTATCACAGCAGTTAGAGACCTCAATCTCCGCTATCCATGCTTGCATAGGTCCGCGGTTCAAGCCGGGGCCTTGCAGTTTTGCGCAATGAATCATGGCCGGCAGACGTTTTGCAGTCGGCTCCTTGCCGCCAGACGTTTTCAAGTTGGCTTGTAAGCTGACTGCAAGTCGTCTCCATGGCGGATTCAAATCTGCCTTGGCTCAGGAGACGTTTGCAAGGCGGCTTGGATTTGATTGACTCTTGGGTGCCAAGTCGCCTTGCAGACAAATATGTCTGCTACTGAATTGAAAATACACGACTTCAAGTCGTCCTGGTGCACGACTTGAAGTCCGTACTTTTCGTCCGTGGTGTAGGCTTCTCATGACCCTGGTTTGCCCGGGGTGATTGGTGTTATTCAATCACAACTCCTATAGCTACACCATGGAAGCAGTTTGGCGCCTCCAAGCCGTCCTGCTAGGCGCCTGGAAGGCGTCAAAATCCTATTCAGTAGCATAGGATTTCGTCTGCCAGGCGTCTTTTGAGGCGTCACCCAGGCGCCCAGCAGTAAGTCCTTGACTTTGAGTGAGAACCAAAGGCGCCTGGGAGCCGTCTGCTGAGACGACTTTCAAACGTCCTTCCAGCTAAGGCGCCTCCGAGGTGGATGAGGATCTGCCTTGCAGACATTTCCCAGGCATTTCGAAGTCGCCCATTGGGCGGCTTTGGCACGTCTGAAGACGCCCGTTGGGTGTTTTTGGCACGTCTCTGAGCCAGGTCAGCTAGGTGCTGACCTAGCTGGCTTGCCTGCTTGAATGCAACCTGTGCAAAATGGCAGTCGGGGAGTGGCTCGCTGAGCTATTGGAGGGGGGACATGATGTATGCATTGCTTGTATGTTGCAATCTTCTGTATTTACATGCAGTGTAATATAAATAAAGGGGGGAAATGAGAGCATAAAAAAATTAAAAAAAAGATAAAAGATAAATGGGATGATTGGGGAGACTATCATCCCCATCAAGACTTATCTCTCTCCGCCCTCTTGGTGGAGAGCACCGTGGGCGTTCGGCGACGCAAGTCCAGCCAAGACCTTGCTTTCGGTTGGGAGCTGCTGGTCATCCTCGGTCCAGTCGTTGACTGTCTTGCATTCATCCCAAAGGTGCTTGTCCCGCGCCAGAACGAGGTGTCCAAACATGCCGTTGTACATGGTCAACTTGCCTCTGCGGCTAGCTAGATCTCGATCGATATCCTCCCAAAAACATTGTATGGGAACTCCCGGGCTGGCAATCCGGGTGAGTCGGTTCAGGTTGATCATCGCTCGGATGTAGGCCAACCGGGCCCGGCGTGATGGAGTGATGCGCTGATCGCTAACAATCATCGATCGGCTGAGTCTGGCGAATTGAGGATCCATGTTGCTGTAAACATTGGCAAGCATGCTATCCAAGGATGGTGGCGGTAGTGGCATGGCCCTTGCGGTCGTGGGCACCAGCCCGATTTGGAGTAGATTGGAGAAATTGTTCTTCTCTGACTTGAGGATGGCGCCGATAAGTTGGTCGAGTTTAGATGTGTAGTCTGGGTTGGTACGGTAGTCGCAGGGCATGTGGGCAGCCTCGAAGGTGGGGCTCTGCTGTTCCATCACCCCCTGCCAGCATAAATGAGTTAGTAATCATAAATGAGTTAGTAATCATATGCCCAATGAGGGTGAATAGTACTTCGTGGCTTACCTTGACAATAAAGAAAGGACACTTATCTATAAGTTGTTTTTTCGCCGATTGTCGCCCATAAGCCTCGATATCAGGAAGCAATAGCGCCTCACGCACCTGGCCGCGAAGGAACTGTTGGACTTCTGAGGAAAACCATTTGGCCTCACCGGTGGCCTCTTGGATGGCGGACGACGGTGGCCAATGTATTTGCCCGTTGAGGGTAATCATGATGTTCATGAGCCACAGCTCCTCTTCGGGCATCTACGGAGACGAGCTTGTTAGTAAGCGTGGGAGCAAGAAAGGGAAAATTAATCTTACATCGAGAAGATTTCAAGCCCACTGAATCATGTTGTCGTTGAGGCGGAATCGATTGCCCATCAACTCCAGCCGGGTGCGAGCAGTGTCAATAGAGCGACTGGTGAGCCTCCCGCCAGATGTTGTTAGTAGGGATGAACGGCTGGAGTTGAGACTGGAGGGGGGTTCGGACATGTTAGTAACATCTGATCCATCGGGACCAGAGTTACTAACATGTATCATCGTCCTACGAGCCGGTGTACAGAATTCCTGGGGGGAGTTTAACGTTCGGCTACCCGGCTGATTTTGGATCGGACCGACTTGATCCTCCTGGGGCGAGGGAAGGGGATCTATGGAGGCTTGTGTTTTTTTTAGTCAGACATGTCTGTCTGTAGAGGATGAAGGGGGGAAAAACTCACCCGGTCCTTGGTTGCGGTACAGGCTCGTCATCTCGGGCCATTGAGGAGGGACATACATTTTGGATGGCGGGACCGGATTCATAGGTGGCGGGGCAAGGGATGAAACAGTTGGGGGGATGAATGAATTGGGTGGGGCTTTGGTGTGATAATTATCGTTTCGACTTGGTGTGTTAGGTTGACCATTGTAGTGGTGGTGGGGATTGTCGGAGGGGGTGATTGGAGGTTCGTAGGCGTACTGGGACATGATGGATGTTCCAGCCAGGATTTGGAGGCGGGGGATATCTCCAACTCCGGGCCAAGGGTGTTTGAGCCGTCTGTCACAGGTGTGACACCACATACAGGATGTGAAACTGAAGGGTACACCCGGAATGACTTCCTTGTTCCATACAAAGGGGTGCAGTCTATGTCCTTCATGGCCCATGCACCCCAAAAATTAAGATTCCTTCCCACTACTAAGAATTCAGTGGTTCCCTATACAAACATTCAAAAATAAGTCTTCATGAAGATCCCTGGTCTGTAGCAACAATTTTTTTCTTGAGAAATATAAAAGGGGCCACATCTCTGATCCATGTTCCAATTTTGGCAGGCTTTGAGACAATACCACAAGATGGTGGAGTTGAAAAATTTAAATGTATTTCATGTGGAGGGAAGCTGCTCAATTTGAGAAGTATTCATAAGCACTTGGCCTCTGAAATTCATAAGCAGATCACACTATTTGGACACAGATTGGAAGAGACAACAGCCCCGGTGGACTATGTGGGTCATGCACAGAACAATAATACATCCATCTATGAAAGTTCTGCCTCTACAAAATGTCCCCTCTATAATTATGGAGGTCTGGATACTATGGATGTTGAAGATGAATGTCCCACAGCCCTGTTGGACTTCAATGATAGTTTGGGAATGGGATTTGGGGGAGGTGAAGATATTTCAGATGAGCTTTCAGAAAAGGCCTTCAACCCTCTTGATTGGCTCATTGATGATCCAATATCAGGCCTTTCTGGGGAGCTCATTGAAGAAAGTGAAATATTAGAAGGTGAAAATGAGCCTATTAATGATGGCTATTGTAATCCAAATGGAATGTGGTATCCATTTCCTGCAGAAATGGTATGTAATTTCTCGGTTACCTCAGAAGGAGGAGGAGCTGTAATTGGCTCAAATATATAATAGTGTTGATTACCACTCTGACCCATCTGTACTCTTCCCTCCCAAGATAAATGCTCCCTCCACTTGGCACTTTGATATAGTGCATGGATATTCATACCATTAGTCTCATGTGGATAGAATTCCAAATGTTTATTCACATAGGGATTTGCAAGCTCCTGGATTGCCAAGAGATGATAGAAAATTCAGTATGCTCCAAAATAACTACATTTATATAATGGTATAAAATCAACCCACATGACATATGATATCTTTCACACTGAGGGAAAAGCACTTGTTGTTCAAAACAGATAACTTCTCTCATTAATGTTGATTTTCAGCATCCTACGGATTCTGTCCCTTCTCCTCTTGAGTGTATCCCAGTGGGGTAGGAACACATTGCAAAAATGGAGTATTAAGCGGATCTGGTGGTACATGCTTCGTGACAATACATTGCGCAAGTGCCCACGAATCAGTGCACCAATGAGATACTGAAGATAAATATATTATGTTAGAAAATTACAAGTTCCAGATCAGTAAATTGTCATACCAATATTCTTCTTCAAGATGAATGATGTGGTACATGCTAAATGCATTGTGCCAAGGATGAATGAATATCAAGACACAGAATTCCAAGATGGGACAAGGCAGCTGGCAATCATAGTACCTGAAAACATAAGTTACAATTCACCTGATTTGCACAATGTTCCTATAGACAGATTTGACAAGATATATTCAGAGTTTCCAATTATATCTGGAAAATCTTTCAGGGATAGAATATGGGGTCAAATTCTTGAAGGAACAGAGTGGGCCCCTAAAGTAGAAATCCCAGTCCCCAACCCTTGGAGATCTAAAGCCAATGGAAATATAATTCGCCATGTCCCCATTACACTTTGCTCAGACGATACTTCTGGGAACATTTCAAAACAATGGAACAAACATGTCTCCTTGTATATGACATTGAGTGGCCTCACTGCCAGCATAATTGCCCAGGATGAATTCAACCCAGTTAAACTGGGATGCACTCAACCAATTCAAACTTGGTTGAAAAAAAACGATGAAATATAAATCCAAGGGACCCCCCTTGGTTTTATATTTCATTGGTTGAGTTCAACGTACTTTAAATTGGTTGTTTGCATCCTAGTTTAACTGGGATGAACTCAACCTAGGCAATTATGCTGGCAGTGCCTACCTCCAGAGCATAGCAACATGGATTATAATTGTCATTTCGTTACTACGTCCAATGAAGCAGGGGCTTTGGAATTGGGAGAGTCTATTGTTGAAGATATGAAGTACACCATATTCCTCTTTCTTGGAATTGGTATTATATTATATTTTTGACTGACGAGATATTTTTCCCTAGCTTTTTGATCACCAATGGCTGTTTTGCATATGACTCCAGTATTCATCAAGAGGTTTTATTCATGAGTGTGGTTCTTTGTTATCTAGGAGATTCACCTATGTCAGCTGAGGTCACAAATACCCCAATTCCTGGGGGTTGCAAGAACCCCTGCAGGATGTGCCATTTGCATGTAGATGAAATTTCAGACAAAAGATCTATCTCATACATGAAGAATTTCTTTGGGATACCTTTGAAACCTTTGGCAAGAATATGGACACAAACTGTTGAGACGACCAAGAGCTCATGGAAAATTCTGACCACTCAGTCGAAGAAGGAATATGAAACCCACATGGATCATTTGGTCTTGAGAGATAAGCTACAAGACAAACTCATAGCATTGAGGCGTAATAACCCTGAAGAAAGCCAAAGGATCCTCATGATAGAACAAGAGGAACCACACAGGCTTTGCAATACATTTGCTCACCTGAAAGAATTTGATGGATGCCTAGATAACCCAGTCGAAATTCTACATGTTTTCTCACTAGGGATTGTCAAGTATCTGTTACGGGACTTCATGGATAAAAAAAGGACTTTTCAAAAATGGAGGCACATTTGAACTCCTTCATCACAAATGGTATGAATATTCCACCTATTCAGGCTAAATAAATGATTGCACACTGGAAGAGTTACTTGGGCAAAGACTTCCGCACAGTAGTACAGTTGGCACCATTTGTATACTTTCCCTTTATGAGCAAGTCAGAGAAGGAAATATGGATCCCATTGTGCTGCATTGGCAGACTTATTTTCCAAACTCATATAGACAACATGAATGAGTACATAAAGGAATTAGAAGATCAAATTAAGATATTCACGTATAAAATTGTCAAAATGACTGCCCAATGGGCAAATAAGCCAAAATTCCACATGCTATTACATCTACCTGACTCAATCAAAAGATTTGGCCCGGCTACCTTATTTGCTACTGAGAAGTTTGAAAGCTACAATGGACGACGGAGGACAGCTTCTATTCACACAAATTGACTCAGTCCAGGCAGAGATATAGCCATCAGTTTCAGTAATTACCAAGTGATGCGCCTAATACTCTCAGGAGCTTACATGTGGGATGATACACAACACAAATATCTCCAAGCCTCAGATGAAGTCATGAGAATGTTCTCAGGTAATCCACTAATACAAAAGTCCATGGGATACAACCCCAAAGTGGATGAACAATCCTATTTCAAAGCATCTAAAGTGCATGAAGGGAATGAGGAATCAGTTCCACATGAAGTCAGACATAATTATCCAAATTCAGAAATTACACAGGTTGGAACTTTGCAGCTGAATGATAATAATAAAGTTTCCAAGGAATCATTTGTACTTGTGAGTGTTTCAATTGTATATATTTATGTATAAAGAAGTCAATGACTCAAATGCCCAAAAATTCAAATAACCAGGAAAATAACCAATATGTTGGGAGTGTTCTTTCAATTTGGCAAGTTGGCCAGCAAAATTACATCTTACAAATTGAACAATGTAAGATCAAGGGTTTACAGCGGGATTGTAAGATGAGGATATTGCAAAAAGAATTGGTAGTAAGATATGTTCCAGCACAAGTGAGTGAGAGAACTTTTTACATGTGAAAAATTTACAATCTAACTATAGTGTTTTCACATTGAATTAGCAAATTTTATGTTGTTTAAATGTCCACCACAATTGCTATGACGGTAAGTGTCAAGCTGTGGTATCAAGCAGGCAAAGAAGTGCCCGCCAAGAAGGTACAACTGTGACCTGTGAAATAAAACACACATGCTTTAACAGCTATCTGGTGAATGCATTTTCTCATCATCATCCAGTGTTTCACCAAATAGTATCCAGATTAGACAAGGCTCACATAACAGATGCAGAGATGCATGAAGCAGCATATTTGGGTCAAGCAAAATGGGATCAGACTGTACCACAAAGGAAGGCAAGAAATGTCAGAATATCCAACAACACATTAGTGTCCCAAAACCACACATCACATGAGGCACAATCACTAGAATATCCAACAAGGTCAAGGAATAAATATCCATCATGCCAAATGAACACCAATTTCCCTCCCAATAGTTCAACCCCATTATTACATCCACATTATGGTGCCAATTTGAATTCAAGCACATTGTGTTACCCCCAAGCATCTTCCCTGCACCATCATGGTACACCTATAGCATCAAGCTCTTCCAACTGCCTCAATTTCAGCCCCCATTTGGAAAGGAGCGCATCTTACAATGCACATCTTTTACATCCACATTATGGTCCCAATTTCCATTCAAGCACATCTTCTTACCCCCAAGGAAATTCCCCGCTTCAATCAGCAACAATGTATGATTGGCAACATCATAGTACACCTGTTGCATCAAGCTCTTCCAACAACCTCAGTTTCAGCCCTCATCTGGAAAGAAGGGCCTCTTACAATCCACATGTGGAAAGGCATGCATCATACAAACCTAATTACAGCGCTAATGTGGCAGAAAATTACCCATATTACCACAGTTATGGTCCTCATGGAGCATCAAGCTCTCATCCCCATAACTGATGTGTGTCATAAATGATGTGTCTGTGTTTCATGGCCATTACTCTATTCTGTCCATGAATCAATTTTTGTTATGATTCAATCAGTGCACAAGTGAAAAAGACTTCTAGATATAAAAAGTTGCCAATGTGTATGGTACAACAGCCAGAGGTATTACAACATCATGGGCACTGCAACAGCACCTGACAGATCACAATCCAAAAAAGTCCTCAGAAAAATGCATGTGTTTGTGGAAAAGAATTTCATGGCCAATTGGAATATCTTTTGCTGAAATAAAAACAAACAAGCTTGCAAAAACATGACATTGATTGATCTTAGGGAAACAATAAACAGCAGTGTGTAGAGAAAATCAGGGCCAACTATGTAGGTGTCCTATTCTGATGGAGGCCATGAGAGATGACTCATGCTTGACTCAGTAGTGCTTGCACTTGGGTACTGCAACAAACAAGAGGATTATCAGCTAAAAATCTATAATGTGAACAAAATAAAGCTCCTTACCTGATCACATTCTTCAGCCAAAGAATTCATGTATCCTCTTGAAAACTTGATGCGCAGAGATGCCGAGGCGTCCTTTTGTTGTGGTAGCTTGTCCAAATGGCTCCGGAATAACCTGTACTTTACTGGAAGGGGGGACTGTTTGATGAATGTCCCCCGGTGGATGCGGCCAACCCATTCAACATTGCCGGCAGCATCTTCATATTTGAGGACTCCCCCAAATTTGAAGTTGATGTGCACCAAATCAAGTTGTGCAAACACTTTGGCTTTGAAGCGGTAAAATCTCCCAGTGGTAGGAAGAGCAGGCATAGTAGTGGTGGCTTTGGATGGATGGTTGCCACATGCCTTCTCAGGTGAGATGAGGTTGAGGAGATTATCACACAGAGAGGGGACATAGATAATAACAACCTGGGGGGGGGGGGAGTCATCAGGGGGCTTATGAGTGTTTGGTGGAGGCTAAGTGGGTGTATGTATGGTGTGTGTATGGGGGCTTAGTACAGATATAGAGGTCAATGTGTGTAAGGGGGCTTAGATGGCAGGTGGATGGGGGTTGGGCCGAAAGGACCGCACATCAGCAGTCCTTTTATAATCCTAACCAACCCCTGCCACCAGGTGGTGGATGGGCACTTGAGCCCATCATCCTCGGAGGCGTTGATAAACGCACGCCAAGCGCGCACGCCAACGCCAACCCGCAAGCCAATTTTTTTTGGCGTGCGGGGCCTACACGCCAAAAAAAATTGGCGTGTAGGGTCTACACGCCAAAATAAATTGGTGTGTGAGACCCACACGCCAAAAATGGTGTGTGGTTCCCACACGCCAATTTCTTTTGGCGTGTGGGCCCTGCACGCCAATTTCTTTTGGCGTGTGGGCCCCGCACGCCAAATAAAATTGGCGTGTGGGAGCGCACGCCAAACAATTGGCGTGCGGGTCCCACACGCCAATTGTTTGGCGTGTGGGGGGATCCCGCTCACGTAATCAAATGGGAGGGCCCATTCGATTACGTGAGCAGGCCGGCTGACGAGGTTATACAACCTTGTCAGCCGGGAGGACTTCCTCCCGGCCGACGAGGCTATACAACCTCGTCGGCCAGGAGGAAGTCCTCCTGGCCGACGCGGTTGTATTGCCTCGTTGGCTGGGAGGACTTCCTCCCGGCTGACGAGGTTATACAACCTCGTCAGCCAGGAGGAAGTCCTCCTGGCCGACGAGGTTGTATAGCCTCGTTGGCCGGGAGGACTTCCTCCTGGCTGACGAGGTTGTATAACCTCGTCAGCCGGGAGGACTTCCTCCCGGCTGACGAGGTTATACAGCCTCGTGCCGGGAGGAAGTCCTCCCGGCTGACGAGGTTGTATCACCTCGTCAGCCGGCTCACTCACGTAATCAAATGGGCCCTCCCATTCGATTACGTGAGCGAGGGGGGACCCACACGCCTGGCGTGCGCTCCCACACGCCAAGCAATTGGCGTGTGGGACCCGCACGCCAAACAATTGGTGTGTGGGACCCGCACGCCAAAAAAAATTGGCGTGCGGGGCCTACACAACAAAAAAAAGGGCGTGTGAGACCCGCGCGCCATTTTTGGCGTGTGGGTCTCACACGCCCTTTTTTTTTGGCGTGTTGACCCTACACGCCAAAAAAAAATGGTGTGTAGGCCCCGCACGCCAAAAACAATTGGCGTGCGGGTTGGCGTTGGCGTGCGTTTATCAACGCCCCATCCTCGGTGGTGATGGACATTGGCCCATCCCCCCCCTGAGAATCTTGAGGGGGAGAATCTGCAAGGTGTAACCCCCCCAACATTGGGAGGTTGTGCAGATGCCAAGTCAAATCACAAACGTATTGCGAACCGTTCTCATGACGGCTTGGAACCCAAAAGTGGTTTCCAAGCCGATTGTGAGCCGTTCTGATGATGCCTTGGAAACCACTTTTGGTTTCCAAGGCGTCATCAGAACCACTTTTGGGTTTTCAGACGACTTGAAAACCAAAAGTGGTTTTCAAGTCGTCCGAAGGTGTTCTCAACTCGTGCTGAGAACCCTTTTGGTTCTTGAGACGGGTCGAAGTTCCACCAACGTCCCCGGAACGGGTAGAAACCATTGGGAATGCCTTGAGAACGCCTTCAAGGCGTCCAACCTGTCAAAAGAATAGACATCCGTTGGCCGGATGTTTCTTTTGAACTAGGGGTGCACCCGTGGTGTACTGATCTAACCTGGAGTATGACCACTGGATTAAATTGGGGGTTCAGCAAGTTCTTGGCTGCAGCTTGACGCTTCCCACCCAGCCCCAAGATCACGATTGAGCTTAGGATGGTTCAACAAGGAAGAATTGACGAGATACAACCTGAAACAGTGTTTCTTTTCTGCAGGTGGCGAGTTTAGCACCAGATGTTAGTGAAATCAACCTCACTACGGTCGTCGTAGAACCAACCCCCTCCAGCGTTTCCTGTGGTGCTCGTATTTCTCATTTGGAAAACCAGCCAAGGCCATCCCCACCCGCTCCTGCACTGATACCGGCAGGAGGTCTGCCACCACATGATCTACCGGCAGAAGACATGCCGCCAAATGATCTATCTACCGGCACAAAACATGCCACCACACAATATACCGCCACAAGAAATCCTGTCACAAAATCTACTGCCACAAGACACCCTGCAAGAAAATATACCGCGGCACAACTTACTGCAAGAAAATATACTGCGGGAAGATATTTCAATACTAGATTTCATTGAATTCTGTTTAATGCCTCGTGACGACAAACTTGTCCTGGCCCTCCTCACTTTGCATCAGATTCATCACTGGAGCGTATTCGAGAACGTCTCCGAGGAGTGAGTGTTGGCTCTTGGCTTTCCAATGGGTCCGGCCCGTCATATCACGATGGGGGTCGCTCACCACTTGGCAAGGCGACTCCACATCCCCTCACATGCCCCCTATCTGCCACGAGCAAATATGACGATTGCTGAGTTCCTCCAATTCTGCCATATCCCCCCCAAGGACACAGAGACCCGGGACAACATCACTTTCCATTCTATTTTTCACTGGAGCTTTTTCAAGCACTCAAACAAGGAAAAATTACTCAGGCTTGGATTTGAGTTTGGGCCCAGTCAAATGATTATGAGGGGCGTTTTGGAGGCCAGGCGCATGTTGGAAAGCAATCACTCCCCTTCAATAAATAGCATCTCTGATGTATGACATCTATCCGCAAAACTCATTATCAAAAAATTAAAGAAACCCTTCCAGCAGGGTACCGCTGAGAAAACACGCTTTGGTCAACTTGGGCATGATTGATCTCTCAAAACCTATTCACTGATGACACAGCTGGCTTGGGGCATCTTTGAAACAAATTAATAAAAATGATTTGTGCTTTTTCCTTCTCTAAATTAATGTAAATCACCCTCTGTTAAATTAATAAACATGTTTACTATATGCACAAGGATAATTGAACGATGGATTTCAAAGGTGTCTGTAAACCTGAGAGAATCTGAGAGAATCTCCTGATAGGAGTTAGTACACACAACTTGTGACTAACGACGACACGACAACACGAACCTAAGGGTGAGTCGAGGATGTGAGTGAGATGATTGAGTGAGAAACAAAACGATGATTGAATGATATTTCAAGAATCTAACCTGAGAGAATCTCCTGATAGGAGTTAGTACACACGACTTGTGACTAACGACGACACGACAACACAAACCTGAAAGTGATGAGAATGAAGAGTGAGAAATAGAGAATGAAATGAGAAAAGAGTGAACTAAGAGAAACAGACCTAAGGGTGAGTCGAGGATGTGAGTGAGAAACAAAACGATGATTGAATGAGGAAAGAGCGATACAAAGAAAAGAAACGCTATTTAACACAATTCAATCCAGTTAGTTTTTGAGCAAATCTCATCACTTCCTCAGTGCGCAGCCAAGTGAAAATGAACCCTCTAACTTAGCCCCAATAAGTTCAATTCCCCCTCTCATTTTCAACCGGTAAGATTCACGCCTTCAACACAGGTCGCATGTTTGGGTCTTGCAAGAGATTTTGTGAGAAAGTCGGCTAGATTTTGGTTGGTTGAAACGTACATCGGGATGACTTGCTTATCATTGATTGCTTGTCGGATCCAGTGTAAATGAACTTTGAAGTGTTTGGTCCTATCATGAAAAACTGTATTTTTCAATAGTGAAATGCCAGCTTGATTATCAGCCATAATGGGTAATGGATCTTCATGATTTATTCCGAGTGATTGAAGTAGTCGATTGAACCACACCGCTTCGCGCGAGCCTTCATACATAGCCGTGTACTCCGCTTCAGTTGTCGACAAAGAAACTGATTCCTTGTGTTTTTTTCGATTTCCATGAGACTAGACTTGAACCAAGCATCACCAGATAGCCATAGTATGAGAAAGCATCTGATTTTTCATTTGCATAATCAGCATCCACATAAATTTTAACAGGTGCTATTGTGCCCCCGAGTGTGAGACCCCTAGAAATTGTACCGGATAAGTAGCAAAGAAGATGTGTACAAGCCGTCCAATGATGGATACCGGGTTTTTCTAGATGTTGAGATAATTGAGACATAAAAAATGAGATATCGGGCCGTGTTGACACTGCTAGGTAGTTTAAAAGACCTATTTCTTGACGATAGTTAATTCCTAGAGACTGAAATTCCACTTGCTCCGACTCCAATGCGATTTGTAGACGGGTGTTGGGTACCATTGGAGTCATGACCGACTTGCAGTTAGAGAAACCGTACTTTTCAAGTATCTTTTTTGTATACAGATCTTGCAACACGTGAATTGATGAGGCAGACTCCTCTATTTTCATGCCTAGAAAATGCTTCATAGGACCCAGATTGTCCATGAGATACCGCGATGACATTGCTTTCTTGAATCTCCCAATGTCCTCACTGACTATAACCATGTCGTCCACATATACATGCACCCAGCATTTCCAGTCTTTATCATTCGAAACGAATAGACATGGATCAGCGTCAGAAGAAGAAAACCCTGCTGATTTGAAGAATGAAGAGAGTTCATGATACCAAACCCTCGGCGCTTGCTTCAATCCATAGATAGATTTCAGCAGATGAAGACATTTCCCTTTAGGAACCTTGAGTCCTGCAGGTGCTCTGAGATATATGGTTTCTTCAAGTTTCCCATTAAGAAAAGCATTCTTTACATCCATCTGATGGATGTCAAATTTATTTGAAAAACCCATTGCTAGAAGTGATCGCAATGCTGTCGGCCTGCCAGTTGGAGCATATGTTTCCGCGTAGTTTTCACCTTCTACTTGGAAATTTCCTGCCGCGCAGAGCCTCGCCTTGAATTTGGATAGATTACCATTCTCGTCAAACTTCTTCCTAAATATGCAGAACATGCTCAGAAGATCTTGACCACGCGGAATATCCACCACCTCCCAAACACCCAGTTGTTCCATCGCTGAAAGTTCAGCATCAACTGCATCTGACCAGTTGTCTTTTTCTGGATGCTCCATTGCTTTAGCATAGCTTTTCGGAGCGTCAGACGTCTAATCGAAGAACTGGACACTGCATGAAAACACTGTATGTGGAAGTCAAAATCTTCATCTACCATCGCAACATGAGCCCGTCTTTTGGTGGAAACAATTTTTGATTGATCAATTGATGAAGATATGTTTCTTGGTGCTTCTTGGTTGATAGGTTGAAGAACATAGTCATAACCTGGACGAGGCTTGATAGTCTTTGAAGACAACGACGGGACCAACTCATCCGTCACTTGATAATCCGAATTGCCATTTGATGACGATGAGCTAGACGAATCCGGAGATTGGAGCAATGTTGGGTGATTGACATCGGTAGAAACAACTTGTTCAAGCACATCTTCTACTCGTTAAGAGTGCTCCAAGAGTGGTGGAATTACAAAACAGCTGGATGGGAGGTGGAGATTCCTGGATAGAGATCTTCGTCAAAATTGACATCATGACTCCACTCCACTTGTCCCTCCTCTGTCAGGATGCGCCAGTTATGCATCCCGAGCTGGTATCCCACCATGATCCCCCTTTTTGCGGTATCATCAAACTTTGAGCCTCAATTTGCCTTGATGACGTTAACGAACGCTCTACAGCCGAATGGCCTGAGTCTTGATAGATTGAACGGACGTTCAAACCAGATTTCATACGCCAAAATCCACTTGTTCTTTCTCGTCGGTGTGACGTTTTCAAGAAGTACTGCCGTTTCAACTGCATAACCCCAAAACGAATGATCAATTTTTTCTTGTTTCAAAAGGGCTTGAGCTTTTTCAGTTGTTGTCCTATTCCCACGTTCTGCGACTGGATTTTGTTGTGGGGTATACGGTGCAGATATATGCACAGTAACTCCCTTTTCAGATAGAAACTCTTTGAACTTGTTGGAATTAAACTCTCCTCCACCGTCCGTCACCACGTTTTTGATTGGTCGACCTTGAGAAACCGTTACACACGAGTAGTATTTTTTAAAGCATGCAAATGCATCAGATTTCTTTCTCAGTAGATAGACAACTTTATAGGAGGAGAATTGATACGTGATCTTAAAGTAATATTCATATCCCTCATTGGTCGAAGGTGATATGCGACCACTGAGATCCATATGTACAAATTCAAGGGTGTGACTGGTAGAAGGAAGAGATTGATAGTATGGAAGCCGATGAGATTTAGACAACATGCATTCTTGACAAGAAAGAGAGAATGTTGGAAGATTAAAAATTTTCTTCAAGGATTCGTTGCTGGGATGGCCGGCTCTCCTGTGAAGATTCATGACGTTAGATTGGGCTGAAACTGATAGTTTTGATGAATGATCAGACTTGCCTTTGACAAACTCGATGCGAATAAGGAAGACGTTGTCATTGTTCATCTTCACTTTAAAGATTTCTTGGCCTTCATTGACTATGAGATATTTTCCAGATCCCCTAGACACCAGATTGCATCCTTTCCTGTATAGTCTCCCCATACTGATCAAATTACCGACTAGTTTGGGAACATGCAGACATTCTAGCTTGACGTTTGAACCGCACAGAGTTTTGACGTATACGTATCCGATCCCAGCAGACATAGTTGTTTTTCCATCCGCAAGTTCAATCTTGCATTTCTTATCGCTAGAGTAGGTTGAGAACACCGATTGATCCAATATCATGTGGTGAGATGCCCCGCTGTCCAGGTAAGCCATATTGGACGATAGTTTTTCAGATTGAGCTTTCATGACACAATGCCACACGCTAGCCGAACTACAGGAGGATCGCCTTCCAGAAGCCATTTTCGCTTTTCCACGACGTTTTTCACGCCTTCTTTCATACTTGAGTTTCTCCTCAGGATGAAGTGAGAAACATTGATCCTCTGTGTGATTGGATTTTGGGTTGTGAGTGCCGTTCTCGCATACATGACCAGAATTTTTGGATTTTGAAGCAGACATCTTCATTGCTACCTCTTCAGTCTTGACTTTGGTTACAATGTCGTCTCTGCTACGATTCTCGAGAAGTCTTTGGAGCAATGAGAGTGTTAACGGTTGGTTTTGAATCAATACTTCTCTGGTGTGAACAAGATAAGATGGTATCTTTCTGAGAATGTTTTTGCACAACAGGTTTTTGTGCAATTCGAAATCGGTGGTTATACCTATTCGTAATCCACCAGCCTGTAGATTGTTGAGGTGAGAGGCTAGATTGGACAAAAAATTTGAGATATTGGATCCTTTGAACAAGAAGTCTAGAAAGTCATTGTACACTTTAGACTGATTCGCTATCTCAGACAATAGATAGTGAGCCTTCAACTTCATCCACATTTGATAAGGATTGTTCTCGGTAATTGAAGTCCTGAACTTGGAGTAATTAGATGTGCCCATGGTTCGTTGAAGCACACCTGAAGTTTGTATTTTCTTACTCTTGAAGGATTTAAGCTCAGTAGGATTATTGGGAGGGATTTTGTCCTCAGAGATGAAGGAGTAGCAGTCACATTCTTTCAGGTATCCTTTGACTTGAATAGACCATTCAACAAAGTTGTAGCTGTTGAGGATGGGTATGTTGGACGTGGAGATTTTGTTGTTCATGATAGCGAGTTTGATGAATTGCAGTTACAGTGGCGCTGGGCTCATAACCAATTGAACGATGGATTTCAAAGGTGTCTGTAAACCTGAGAGAATCTGAGAGAATCTCCTGATAGGAGTTAGTACACACGACTTGTGACTAACAACGACACACAACACACGAACCTGAGAGAATCTCCTGATAGGAGTTAGTACACACAACTTGTGACTAACGACGACACGACAACACGAACCTAAGGGTGAGTCGAGGATGTGAGTGAGATGATTGAGTGAGAAACAAAACGATGATTGAATGATATTTCAAGAATCTAACCTGAGAGAATCTCCTGATAGGAGTTAGTACACACGACTTGTGACTAACGACGACACGACAACACAAACCTGAAAGTGATGAGAATGAAGAGTGAGAAATAGAGAATGAAATGAGAAAAGAGTGAACTAAGAGAAACAGACCTAAGGGTGAGTCGAGGATGTGAGTGAGATGATTGAGTGAGAAACAAAACAATGATTGAATGAGGAAAGAGCGATACAAAGAAAAGAAACGCTATTTAACACAATTCAATCCAGTTAGTTTTCGAGCAAATCTCATCACTTCCTTGGTGCGCAGCCGAGTGAAAATGAACCCTCTAACTTAGCCCCAATAAGTTCAATTAGGATGAGACATTGCTGCTAAACGCTGTGGAACTCCTAAAGGATCAGGAAAGAGCTTGAAGGGGAAATAGACAACAAATCTAGTAAGTAGAAGATGTTGAAGCTACAGGTGCTGATGAGGCTGCCCTTCTTGACTAATGCTGAGGGGAAAGGGTTTCACTAAGAAAAAGAAAGAAAGAGGTGTGGCTATATTTCTACTAATCCTTAGACTGCTGCTACTAATGGGAACTTAGGTTGTTTAATCAATCTGAGGCAGGGGCCTTAAGAGGAGTGAGAAAAGCACTGAGAAAGAGTATGGGGTATGTGTTATGATTTTTATTTGTGTAAAGGTTGATACAAAGTAAATGTAAAAGGTTTAAAGGTGAATGTAAATGTAAACTGTACTTTGCTAAAAGGGGGGGTGCATGCCTTATCCATAGAACTAAGGGGAGTTCTACTTATACAAAGGGCACAAGATGGCTGATCCTGGCAGTAAAGAGAAAGGGGAAATGTGTTCAGAGGTATACAACCAAAAGAGAGTAGTGATAGTGTAAGAAAGATGAGCCAATGTAGCTAGAACTATGTATATAAGGAATATAATGTGACTAGTAACCAAAGAGGATGATAATGACAGAAGAAGTAATTATGTAATATGAATGACTGTGCTGTACAACTTTATACCAAAGAAGATATAAACTACAGAAAGGTATGTAATATCTATGTTTTATTTATATACTGTATATTTATAAATCAATACCTTGTATAATATCCTATGGGGTTGTAGTATTGGTAAAGTGATGTAGTTATAAGTGGTAATATTCTAAGAATGCTAATAACTTCTGAACCAAAGGGAAATCAGGGGTACTTTGAGTGAGTGACTAGGGGTAGTTTTGTATGTAGAATCTGATTATGTAATAATAATGAAGTATATGTGAGAGGAAATGTAAGTTGTTGATGATTGTATGTGAAAAGGTATGGATTACCACATCCTCCCCCAACTAAGCTGTCTGTCCCCAGGCAGGGAAAAAAAGAGGAACCTGATTCAGAGTAATAATGAGGATGGAAAAGAGAATTGTGGGAGAAAACTGAGAGTGGGGGTATGTAGGGGAAGGAAAAGTCCATAGCCAAAGAAGGAAGTCTGTATCCAAGCCAAGGAGGTCCAGTCCAAATAAAAGAGGTGCTGCCACAAAAGGATGTCTGTATCCAAAATAAGAGTCCACTAGTTTTTCCCAGAGAGAAGTCCAGAGAGTAAGGGGGAAAGGGTGAAAAGTCCAAAGCCAAAGAGGGAAGTCCAGATCCATCCAAGGTGGCCAATTCCTAGGTCCACATACTGAAGAAGGAAGTCTTGATCCAAATCCAGAAGCCTAGTGTACATATATTACTGAATCCTGAGTATAGTTGTCCAAGATATCCAGAAAGCCAATATTCACATAATCCAAGAGCTCCTAAAGAATAAATCCATCCAAAAAAAACATGCTAGAATGATCCAGGGTTCAATAAAGTCCAAGGTCCAGTTGCCTCCTAGAATTATATTACATTCCAACTCAGAATGAATCCAGGGTCCAATAAAGTTCAAAGTCCAAGGCTCCTAAAAATAAATTCCATTCTAAACAACATGCAGGAGAGATCCAGGGTTTATTCCAAGTTTCTGCTGTCCAAAGGTCCAAGTCAAGGTCCAGGTAATCCTCATAGAGCCACCATCCAAGTGAGTCTGTTATTCCTTTATCCAAGTCCAGTGCTTTCTAATCCAGAGTTTGTATCCTATAACTGTAAGATGTAATATATGTAATAATATAAAAAGATGTAAAGGGTAATTTAATAAGGATTGGAGGTAATATGGTAATAGAGTAAAAGGTAATGGTGATATGGTAATGGTTTAAATGTAATGGGGTAGTTGTTGATGTGGGAAAAGAGGTAGTGGTAATATGGAGATGGATTAAAAAGTTAATGGTAATGGTTTAAATGTTATGGGGTAGGTTTTGATGTGAGAAGAGAGGTGGTGGTGATATGAATGGCGTGAATAGCAAAGAGTGATAGAATGTAAGGGTAAAAGGTAACGTAGAAGAAGGGCTAGTGGTAATATGGGAATAGAGTAAGGAGTAGTAAAGTGTACGGGGTAAGGGTAATGTAAAGAAGGGGTAGTGTTAATGGGAATAGAGTACAGGCTAGTGAAGTGTAAGGGTACGGGTAATTTAATGAAGGAGGGCTAGTGTAAAATGGGAATAGCGTAAGGAGTCGTGAAGTGTAAGGGGTACAAAGTCCTGTAAGAGCCGGGTCGTGGTAATATGGGAAGAGCGGAAAGGGTAGGCTCCTGGCAAGAAGAAAGAGCCGCGCGGTGTTGATGCTGTGGTCAAGAGGGTAATGATAACATGTAGTATTTAAATGTATGATGCAAGAAAGGGTAAATGGTCCTGGGTGGTAATCAGAGAAGAAGGGTGACTGTATATGAGTATTCTAAAATCTGTAATGGTTTAAAAAGCTTTATATATCGCTCATATCAAAGGGTAAAAGGATTCTGAAGGAAAGTGATGAAAAGGGGTAATGTTCTATGCAAAGGGCCATTTTAATTTCCGCTATATGCTTCATAAAACTCTAATGGTTAATGAGAGTAAAGAGTATAATAACTAAGGAGGTGGTCCAGAAATCAGGAAGTGGAGTGAAGAGGGAAAATAAAAGAGGATGCGGATGATGGATGATGGATGGGGGGATGATTCCATTGGGTTCCTTGGGATAGGACTCTTTTCCTTTTTTTTTTTTTTTTTTTTTTTGTATAGTTGTCCTCATGGGTCCCTTTTAAATCTTCCTGATGATTTTATTTCCAAGCCTCCTGTATTATCTGGTATCCAAAAAGAGAAAATTTAATTTTCTGTTTTTTTTTTTTTTTAATATGGTCATTTTTTTCTGTTTTGGTTTTATCTCTCTCTTTTTTTTTTTTTTTTTTTTGATGTTTTTTTATTTATTTTATTTTTCTTTTCATTTATTTTTATTTTTTATTTTTAAATGAAAATTTTCTGTGGTCTTGATTCTTCAGTGAGGTGAGGGGTGCAACCGGAAATGAAAGGTGAATCCGCGCGGAGAGTGGACGCGGGGTTTGGGTGATACTGTATCCGCGGAATCGCCGGCGTCTCCAAAGCGCAGGAAACGTTCCTCCGGGTCAAAGAACGACCTTGGAGATGAAAAACGAACCGTTCTTCTTTACTGGTAAGAAGAACAATCAATGGAGAGAACAGGGAAAAAAAATAAAATGAAAGATAAAAAAAGAAAGAAGCCCGGGTCGTGCACCGGCATCAACTGTGTATTGTAGGCCAAAGGGACTGAGGAGAGGAGAAAAGAAGGAAAGAAAAAAAAAAAACGAATACAAGAACGTATTCCCGGGTCGTTCACCGGCATCGAAAACGTTGGGTTGATGATTTTATAAAGGCTTTGACGAGGCTGTTGTTCCACCTCCCTACACTGCATTGATAAATATTTATTTATTCATTTTGTTCTGCTGATTGAAAACCATCAGTATGTCATTCCATTACTCAGCCGTTATCGATGATATCCTCCTCCTCTTCAATATTCCTGGTGTTATGGTTGCCTCTGGCCATCAAGTCGGCCGACGAATACCACTTACAAGTCCATTACACGTTTGTCCCTCCTATTTTTTTTTGTTAACTCGAGTTCAGAATTTGTTTACTGATTATTTTTAATATCTTTATCCCCCAAACAGGTTTTTTTTTTGAAATGTGAACGCGTAACTGGATCAAACTCGGTACTGTAGCACGCCGCGCCACGTCTGGACAAGCCAATCGTCAAAGAAGACATCGTAAAAAAATTGATGTGATGAGAAAAAATGAGGGAAAGAAAGGTTTTGCCTATGTATCAGGAAGATGTGAC